>JADLZK010011886.1:0-83880 GCA_015847255.1 Hyparrhenia diplandra | reverse complement strand
CTTAATGGATGTGTTGGAGTTAATAGTTCATAACGACTATTGTTCCCAGTGCAAGGCACCGGGTACTTCATTACTCAGATGAGCGCAACAATAAAACATAGTGAAACCTTTTCAAAAAAGATCATAACAAAAGAAAATCCATCCAGGGAAGTTAAGAGTTCCACACCAAAAGCAAGAAATGAATCCAAGACTCAGATGCATCCCCACACCATAGAGGAAGATGTTGCTGTAGTTGTTGTCTTCTTGATCCCATATGTGTCCAGCCCTCCAGGGTCAGGATGCCTTGTAGGTCCTGAAAGGAAAATATGAAAGTTATCTCATTAACAGACATCTAGTGTATGCTTGACCTGTTTACTACAATAAAACCGCAACACCTAAAACAACCAAATAACAAAGTAAGTTTTCAGTGTTGCAAGCACACATATAAGAAAACAGGGTTGTCGAAATAAATGAGCTATATTTTAGAAATTGAACCCCAAAAGATAACAAATGAAGAGCACTAGGATGCTCAGGGTTCGAGATGGGACTACCTATCTGTGCTAGGAACTGCTAATTGATCCCAAACATAGACAGATTAAGATAAACATCGCAGTAGCAGGATAGACCCTAGAATAGATAACCAAGTGGAAATTAGAGAGATAAAACGAAATTTAGAGAGAAATAGAGGAAATTAGAGTACTCCTCAGGGGGTGGCACTGAGGCCAATCATCTCTAGCCACTGCTGCTACCGTGTTGTGCTGCCTAGGTCTTCTCCACCGTAGGGATCATGAGAGAGGAAATGAGTGAAATTAGGGGATTCCAGTGATGGCACCCGAGACGCACAAGTTCGAAGAAGATCCAAAAAGGAGGTGGCCTGAACAACGTAGCAAAGCAATCTCAGATCAATCCCCAAGAACAGAAAGGGGAACCAGATCACAAGAAGCAGCAAACATGTAACCAATCTGTAGCATCAGCTAATACATGTCGTCTCGTGGCTCCAAATTGGCAGTACAGCTAAAAATCTCTCAAATGTCATCACCCATTCATCTCACGGGCGGAGAGCAGAGGATCCGGGCCGGGGGCGGTGCGATGCTGCTGGTCGGGGGCAGGTGAGGTGCACCCCACTGGGCAAGAGGAAGAGGCGACCAAGGGCGCTACCGGCGGAGGCGGCGAGGGCGAGGTGGCCGGCCTGGCATCTGCGTGCACTGTGGGCCGATGGAAGGGGAGGAGGAGGAGGCCAAGGCGGAGGCGCCGAGGTCTGATTTTCCCAGGGGCAAGGTGAGGCAAGAGGAGGAAGTGGTGGGGGCAAGTGGCGTGTGGTGGATCGGAAGCGCTGGTGGCGGGCGGGAGCCGGCGCCGCCGACGAATCGGACGCGCGGAGGCGGCGACGGCGACGTGGGCGGGCGGCATCCGCGCGCTGCGACCGGAGGATAGGAAGAGGAGATTGAGGCGGAGTGGTGGTGGCGGGCGGGACTCGCGGCGTCGGCGGGTGGATGGACGCGGCATCCGGTCGGGCGGCGGCGGAGGCGGTGAGGCACGAAGGAGCAGCGAGGCCACGAGGCGCCGCGAGTTTTGTTGTAGGGACCACGGCCTTTTAATTTAATGAATGATGAATCCGGCGACGGCAAATGCATGTGCACACGCACGCGCAACGTGGAGCGCTCTTGTCGCGCGGATCCTAGGCCCTATACTGGAGTTGTAATATGCATGCATATATATGTTCTTCTTGAGTCAGATACGATGTACTTTTTAAAAATCAAGATACGATGTACTTGCACTACACTAGTAGTACGTAGTGTTTTGCTCTGCCAAGGGCTGAATCCGCAGGGTCAACCGGCGTGGACCCAAATCTCCTATCCACATTATGTTGGTGTTGGGTGTGCACCTGCATCACGCCGTACGCCTGCTCCGTCTACGGTCCACGCAATTATAGGACTCACATGCCGCCAAAATTTCTAAATCTGACCAAATTTATATTGATTATTAACATTTCCGTCTATTGATATGTATTTTTGTATTATAAATGTTAGTAATTTTTATATAATTTTTAATTAAAAGTTAAAATCGCTGGACTTATAGTGAAACGAGAATTGTTTTGTGGGGGACGGAGGAAGCACTCTACCTACACACTCGATCAGTACGCGGCAGAGGAAGAAGAACGCACCCCCAATTAAGCGAATTGGTTGCCTACAGGTCAGCCATGTTTTCTGTCTCTTATTATCGCTTGAGATAGCGCGTTAGGTGGTGCATGCGGTGGACATCAGGACATGTAGCGCGCAGAGGCAGCGGCTGCAGGTGGCCCGTGGCGGAGTAGATCCCGCGAGCCAAAAAGCCCGCGAGCGGCTCAGGAAACAGGGTAATCCACGTTCTTACCAGAAGCCTGCCTGACAGTAGATGCGAACGAGGCCGGGCTCGTCCACGAACTAATAATGCCCTAGAGAATAGAGATCCTCACAGCAAGATGCTCGCAGCGCAGAAATGATGAGTTGATGACCAGTGTTCTCTGTAGTGGTCTAGTGGCGGAGCTACGTCCGTACGTGGCAGCACATGCCCACTATGTTTACCCGAGTGTAGGATCCGCCACATGTGGCAGTTGCCGAAGAGAAATAATGGATATCCTGACTGGGGGTTTTCATGATGGTACGGTAGCACGCCTCAGCTCTCTGAATTTTTCTTCAGCACTAGTGCACATTTGTACGGGTACAAGAACCAGCAATATTAATAGTACATTTATGCTAACTTCAATTGCTGACAGGTTGTGTTTAGCTCCCAAAAATTTTCTCCAAAATTTCGTCACATTCTCATCCACATCTGTCTGTCACGTGAAGCATTCATTGACTTAAATCATCGCGTATTCGAGGAGTATGAAAATGTAGGTATAAAAAGCTAATTACTTGAAAGTTTAGATGTACATTACTGAGAGCGATTCTTTTGAGTCCCGAGTTATGTTATGGTAGGATAATATTTTCACACACTAACAAGACGAAACGTATTAGATCATGACGATGTACTACGCTTCTGAGATTTCCACTCCCAAAATTTTGGGATCTAAACACACCCAGGTTTTCCTTGTCAGAATTGGATCTGCATCTAACTGTGGTTCCAGTACTTATCAGATTTGGACTTGTTTAACAAGTCATGCAGGTATGTGACGGTATCGATCGCGACTACAAAATCACGTAACGGTGGAGCTGCACCAATGTATGCAACAACTGCTTTTGAGTTAGTGCACTAAATTAGGTACTCTAGTCTGCATTTTAAATTATAAGTTGTTCGGGGTTGACATGAGTTCAAGCTGATGGTCAGGTGGAGATGAGAGACGACACGTGGTGGTGGTCGGCGAGGAGAGTCGAGGGTCGAAGGAGCTGGAAGGTAAGGGATGACGATGGGGAGCAGCACTGATCGGTGAGAAGACCTATCACTTATAAGGCTGCAGCCCACTCATCAATCGTCCACACCGGCATTGGAGTCCACCTTAGTGCGCCGAGCAAGCAAAACCACCCAGGGAGTAAATTGGTTGGTTTTGTAAATTTTAATGTGTTCATGTTATGAGACGTTAGTTCATATGGGGGATAGGGAGGATAACCATTGCAGAGCAAACAGCGCGGACAGAAGTTATGGCGTGGAGGGAGCTATAGTATTTAGTTGGATTGTTTGTTGTTCATTCCTTCGCTTCGTTCCGATGGGTCACAGGTACATAAAGGGGTTGGGTGGCTCGCTTGGCTCTACTTTCCCTGCGTCAACTACAGCTCCTAGAAATTACGAAAGAAAGACCTTGGCTGCTCACAGCAGTCAAGTGCTTAATCTAGAAAGTCTACGGCTGCACGGGAAGTTTCCACTGATCAATTACTTGCACCAGTAGTGAGATATGTGCAGCAGATTCTCTACCAATTATACTCTAATATACTCTAGGATCTTCCCATGACCAGTTCAATACCTAGTTTTTATACTTGAGGGGTTTAAGTAGACACTTCTCCAAACCTTAGGAGTGATGTAGACGTTTTTCGTTATTATTGATCAAATAATTAGAAGATTTGAATCTTAAATTATAAACACCTAGGTGTAGTGTGTGGAAGACGAGTTAATTTTAAAAGGACGATCATGGTGTATCTACTCAAAGTTTGTCATCGATTTTTAAGAAACCATTAACCTTTGTGTTTGAAGTTGATTGGTGGTGAGAAATAGGTAGCTTTAAGTTTCACTCCATCCCATGCCAACGTGATTTGGATCAAAGTGAATACGACTCACATCTAAATAAGCCTTAAAAATAAAAATTTGTTATAACTAGCTTCATTATAAATTATAAGATTTTTGGTTTTTCTAAATATATAGTTTTTGTTATGTATATAGGTCCGTATATACGGATACATAATAAAAACAATGTATTATGTATTAGGAAAGTCAAATCCTTGGGTCATCCTCTTTCTCTTTAAAGTCGTCTTCTTTTGGTCTGCTTGTTGTTGGCTGTACACATTATAATGAAGGATCGTTATTGAAAGGGATCCGTTGAAAGATTTGTTATAACTACCTTCATTATATCTTATAGATTTTTGGGTTTTCTCATGGATTTGCCTCTTTTGTTGTTACGCCGTCCTTCCAATAACTGCCGCCCCGAGCATGACTCACTACCCTTCCAACAAGCTAGTACAGTGCGTCTTAGCTTATGACAGCTTTCATTTAAATATGTGCAACAAAACAACTATAGGGCGATATTTCTAAAAATTACTTATTTTCAAACAAATACTCTTCCAGTAGGAAATACCGAGGTAGGTAAATAGTGACCCGAGCAGGAAATGATTTTTCCATTTTCATTTTAACTTGATGTTGCACATGGGAACTTACAACATGATTAGCTGAAATCATCTAATCTGAAAACAAAAGGGCTATCTAACATCAGGCTTAAAACGAAGGGACGTTCTTTAAGCCAAAAAGTTGTGGGGAGGTCCTCCAAAGCACTTCATTTTCTATTTTATAAAGAGAGTTATAGGGGAACTTACAACATGATTAACTGAAATCATCTAAAACTGAAACAAAAGGTATCTACCATCAGGCCCTAAAACGAAGGGGACTGAAGGTGAATGTGTCCGATCAACGGTGTTAGTTTCTGGATATTGCGACCCCGTTAAAGTAAAGAGGCCAAGATCCTTGAACAAAATAAACATTATATTATATTCTTATACTATTACTATATTCTTATACCACGAAAAGAATATTGAGGACCAAAGACACCTGGTTGTTCTGGGTGCATTTGAGAGAGTGCACTTATATCGGCGTTTTCGTCGAGCACGGTCACGCATGCTTCTATTCCTCTCGTCTCTTCCCTCGATTGTTTCTTCAACTCTCTTTCTCGCGCGGTACTGAAAGTTACAGCTACTGAATAGATGGCAGGGTGTAAGAGATGATGCAAACTACATTTTGCAAACTGAAAGTTACAGCTACTGAATACTCAGAGATAGTATTAAACTATTGAAACTTTTGTAAGTTATAAGAATTCCATTGCCCAATTCCCACGCCGACGCCCCGCGGCTCCGTAAGCCTAACCATCGCCCGAGGATGCCATCTTTTTTTTTTGACAAGAAGCATCGATTAAACTAGCGCCAGGGAAGCTTCTAGGACCCTGAAACGGACAAGTTGTACATCATACGCTGTGCTAATCGAAGGGCACTGTTGTCCATGGGCCTCATAAGAGCAACCCGTACATAATCCCCTCGTGATTGGATTTGAGGTGAAGATAAAGCTAATCTAGCTAGAGCATCCGCATGCATGTTTAGATTTCTATGAATTTTGTAGATCTTGGCTCTTCTATTGATCGTGGCATCATCAAAGATCTCGAGTGAATCTGCTTCATACGCCAATCCGGAGGGTTGGAGTGGTCTTCGAATTTATAAACGCCACCAATTGGACCGCAATCAGAAAAAAAGAAACTCGCACCCATGTCGAGGTGATCAAGGATGGCGGCGAGAGCAATGGCGGCGCCATCCGCTGGATATCAGCGAGTGGATCTCCTCTTGAACCGCTCTTATGTAGATTGTGTTCACCGGCTGCACTTCGCGTGTTGACAATTAAGATGCCTATACCTGTCCTTCTAGGATGGTGAAGTGGATGGCCGGTGTTGTTGATGCATCCACAAAGCATCTAGTCCCCTGTGAGAGTTGGCGGTAGTAAGATGTCCATGGCGTCCCCCGGACGATGTAGAGTTGGAAATCATACTTGGGTGTGTTTGGATGGTTCGGTTTGTTGGAATTGATCTCCACCACTTGGCCCAACGGCCAACGGGCCCCGATCTCGCGTCCGATCGGGGGCGCCCGGCCCAATACACTCAAGGTGGGCCCCCTCGCCGCGCAACGCCATAAATAGGGAGGTGGGGTCGGGGCACAAGACACGAGGTTCACCACTACCGCCACTCCCCTCTTCATCCCGAGTCCGATCTCGGAGGAGGCGGCGGCGTGAAGCTCCACTTCCCCACCGGTCTTCACTTTGCCGGACACCGACGCCGGGGTCATCTACTCGCCAAGCCCACGGTCGGGTCTCTCTCTCTCCTCCTCTCTGTTTCTCCATTCCAGGATACACATGATCGAATTGATTATCATCGCAATAGAAAGTTGTACCCACTAGATCTCACCGCTAGTGATCCAAGAAAAATAACAATGGTATCAAAGCCCGTCTAGTTAGTGGATCTAGGTCGGGGCAGACATCGACCCCATCCACCACGGATCGGAAAAAGAGTTTTCCAAACCCTAACCCCAAAGAACACGAACGTAAAATGGACGGACCCGTTTCATTTCGGATCGGGATTTTAGTAACCCTAACAAATCCGGATCGGGGAGGAACTTACCTTTCCCGACGGAGCGGGCCTCCTCCGCCAAGCCGACGCCGGCGTGGGCGCCGTGAGCCCACAAGACGCCCACCGCCGCACCGGGATGCCGGGCGTTGGCCGGAACGAGGCACTGCCGAGAGGCCGCCGACGGGCGGCGCTACAACATGGGCGCGGGCGCGGCGGGAGGGCTCGGGGCGCCATACTTCCACCTCCATCCGCCGCCGCCATGGGCGCATTTTGCCGGCGCGTAGCAACAGAGCATAGAGGGAGGGAAGAAGAGTCGAGTGCACCGGGCCGTCATCGCGCGGGTGGTTGTTCACTTTCGCCGCGACGCCACCGCCGCTGAAGTAATCGTCGCCGCCGCAGCTCGTCGGTGGTAAGAAAGGGTTGGGGAAGAATAGAGTCGACCTAGGGTTTCGTGAGATGGCTGGCGGTTTTGTTCCTCCGAGATGCATGCCCACCGCCGGATGTCAATGGATGGCTCGGGACGAGTCGCACACACTATCGGGCTCATGGGCCATTTCAGCCAGTAGTGGCGTGATCGGCCGTGGGCCGGTTTTGGCTCTGAGCCACTTGGTTCGCCCACGGCCCAAGAGTAATAGAACAGTTTTTTCCATTTTTAATTAATTTTCCGAAAACTAGGTATATGAGTCATATTTGATGAATTTGAATCGAATTTTGTTGCAAATTTTGATCCAACGATCTTTTGCACCGAGAAAAGAATAGTACATTTATGTTTACGGAAAATTGATTATGAGAATGTTAAAGTTTCATTGCAAAAGAATATAGAAATTTATTGCTTGTCTTGTTTTATAAATTCGAACCAACGGGAGAATTTATTTTTCAAGTCAATAGAGAATTTATTAAATTCAACCAACGGGAGAATTTAATAGAGATTTTTTTCCGAAATTAATTTGAAGAGCAATTAAGTTTATTCAAATAATTGAGGTTTTGTTTATTCTCTATTTGATTAGAGGAGATGAAAGATATTTGAGTAAACAAAGATATTTCCTTAAAGATAATTATAGTATTGTTATTTTCGACCAATGTTGATGATAACAATGTTGTAATTTATTGAGCTTATGTTTAAAGAGAGTGACCAATTATTCGTAGAGAGAATAGATAAAGATAAAAGAAAAGTATTCTTCATGTTTCCGCTGCAATGGAATTGATCATCCGAGTGTTTATATGCTTTCAAGAATCTCCGACATTTATTCCATTTCGCCCAACGGTGATGTGGAATTAACATAGAATAATGAGTTATCTGCCTTTAAGGTCAACAAGTGTTCATACCTTGATTCCATTGTCGCTTCAACGGTGATGTGGAATTAGTGTACAAAGAATGATGAATAGAACTTAAAGATTTTAAAGTCTAGTGTGCATGTTTTAACCGCACCAACGTAGGGTTATTTCATGCTCATTACTGTCGATTGATTATTATTGAATGTTTCGTAGAAAGATCTCCATGTTTTGTTCTTGAAGGCAGAAAGAAAATGAGTTGGTCACTTGTGACTCGAAAAGAAAAGAATTCTTGGATAATAACTCAAGAAATGAAAAAACATTGAATCGAGGCGCAATGGCGTCAAAGTTGATATTAAAGTTTAGTTTGAGAAATGTTTTCATGTATTATCAATGAAAAGAATGTATTTTGAGTTTCAATCGTTATGATAAGAGTTGTAAAAGATCACATTCATGTTTAATTTGACCAACGTTGGATTAAGCATGTATGTTACTGTATATGATTTATTTCTGAATTTGATGATCGATTATGAGCCAATTCGGCATTGATGACCTTTCGAGGGAATTATTCCGCATGGCGGGGAAAAAAAAAGATTAAGATAATACCCACATGGCGGGGTAGAGTTGACACAAAGCTTATCTTGCATAGCAAGGAAAAGTTAGCATAGTGCCTATCCTGTATGGCAGAAGAAATTATGATGAGTCATGTGGTGATGTGTCTCGCATAGCGAGAAGAAGTATGAGTAGCTTTTATGCTATCCTGCAATTGATTGAGCACTAATATTGTGTCATAGATATTAAGCACTTCATGAGTGTAAAGTGAAAAGAAAAGAAAGTTATGTATGAACCTCCAAAAAGAATAATGTGCGAGCATGACTTGCAAAAAGTATCGACAATAAAGGACTTTGCTAAGTTCTTGAAGTGAAACGAGGAAAAAGTACTCCCATATGAATCCAAGTTTCCTCCTTCACAAGAAGAATAGTTTGAATTGTGGTAGAAAAGTTTATGCCACATTAGAGGGGGAGAAATATAAGATAAACTAGTGGATTCCCCCGCGTTGCAAGTGGGTATGAAGGAAAATTCTATGAGTTACAATATTACTATCACCCTCCTATTCTTTTTCTTTCTTTTTTTTCTCCTTTTTTATTTTCTTTTTATTTTTCTTTTTTTATACCAACGGGTCCCACTTATAATTTTATCAAAATATATCCATGTGAGATATTGTTTTAAAGGATTTATTAAAATAAATTTAATGGTGCAATCGAAATTTGATTTATTTTTTTGGTTCAAGAGTTATAACCCTTTTTTATGCCCATAAACATGTGGGACATGTTGATGACGTGGCACAAGGAAGGGTTAGTGAAATTTTGGCAATTGGCTTGCTAGTGGGGTGATAGTGGGATGGTGAGATGGCGTGCTTGCATGTCGAGAGAATTAGCTAGTGGAGGTTGCAAACATAAGTTTTATAGATTGTTGATGATATAGAAAGTTGAGCAGAAAGGGTCACCATACTTAGTGCACTGATGGGACATGGGCATTATCCATTTCATTAGGTCTACCAAGACCTTTCAGTAAAGACCTTTGATGAGAAGTTGCAAAATTTCTTTTTGTCCCCCTTCTTCTTAGTCTTCAGGTGTGGAAGGCCCAATTAGTCTAAGATGGGGAACAAAAAGTATAATACATTGTTATTAACAACAAAGATCGTACTTCTATGGGCAATTTGGATAACAAGGAATGAGGTAGTTTTTGACAAATGAAAACCAAAAACTCCTTTGCGTGTAATTTATTCGAGGAACACATTGGCTACGTCGGGGGCAAGCTTGCAAATGGCGTGAAGATCTTAAGGATCAATTGATCTCCGTGGCACGTCACCTAGAAACGCCAGCTTTATCTTTCTTCGGTTCAAGTGGTTGGCTATCGTAGAGACATGTTGGTTATGTTTAATCAAAGACTTTTATTCGCTTGTTCCGTTGGCTATGAGTGTGTGGCTGGAATTTGTATTCAGCAAAACTTTAATTTGGGTTTGAACTTTGTAATAATTGGCCTGATTCTATCCACGGATAGATGAAGCCGGATGTTTATCCTTTATAAAAAAAAAGGTGTGGAAGGCCCAATGCAAGCAGGCTTCCATCTCATACGTGCATCCTTTGTCGCCAACAGATTCCACCTATAAAGCACCATTCTGATTTTGTAGTAGCCCATATTCCTTCGAGGAAAGGAGGGATTGAGTTGACACAACTTACCTATGATAGAGCGTTTAGTAAGCTATATGTGGAAGCGCTTTGGTTGAGGAACACTGGTGTTTTTTATGTTGTGACTGGGTAGATATGTCTATTGTGCTCGGCAAAAACGGATTTGCAAGGACCAATGGCTTTCTCATTCGGAAAAACAATTCAAAGTCTATTTCCCTTCTCCAATGTTCGTCAAAGAAATTGTTGATGGTGTATATATGCAGCGACGGGGTGCTCTGCCCCCTATGAGCTGGTAATCAAGGTTAATTATTGTAGCAAAAATAAAAAAACCATTAAATCTTCATACAAATCAACATCTCTATTGTTTCAGCCTCTCCTTAAATTTTTTATGGCTATATATGAATTGACATATCAAAAATTCAATTAGTATTCCAATTATATTTGAAATATGTATATGAAGGAGGGAACATATGAAAACTGGAATATTCCTGGCATGCACCAGATGCATACTTTATAGATAAAGCACAGCTCTCCCTAACAAAACTACTTCACGTCCTTTTTCTTTTTATATAATTAATAACAAAATCACGAAATACGTCATCACCGGCTCATTAGTCATTACAAAAATCTAACGCAAGATCCACTAGCCACATCAAAACTCTTCTTTATGTTGTCAAATCGTACTTAATAATAATTGAAGTTGGAGCCCCACCTTATAGTACACTTCCTACAGGGTGTAGATAGGGTAGAGGATGCACGCAATGCAACAAGTCTCCTCTCTTTAAACAATGTATACTGTTATTAGTCGTCGTAGGTGACTCACTAGCTAGCCATCCATTTCTCAACCTCTAAAACTCGTGTCGCTCTCCGAGTAGAGAGCGACATGACAATTTTGTCAAAATATATTTTAATTTGTTTTTTTGAAAAGGGTCATGTCAAAGGACCGATGGTGAAGTTGAGCTTTCATGGAAAATGAATAAGCTAACCATGATGGTTGCCAAGGAGATCCGTTTTCATTCTACGGTGTTTTTGTTTTGTAGTTGATGGTTTATCAAGATTATTACAAATTCACATGCGCACATGAAGAATTCAAGGATTATTTAAAGGTATATCGGAGCCACCCGACATTTGATTATGGTCTCTTGGTTTTCCTAGACATGTAGCAACGGGTCAGCCCATCAACTTTGGCACGTTCAATGTTTTTTTTTTCTTTAATGCAATGGGTGTAGTAGATCTGCCTTTTCGATTTAGTAGAAACTAGGTGAATTCAGCGCGTTCTTTGCGGGAATGATGATGTTATTGAAAAAGAACTTTATATGAAGCATAAAAAAATCGGCAGAGGACCCTTTGGAACGTGTGAATGTAAAAAAAATACATAAATTTCAGAAAGGGTGTTTCAAGGATCATGTTTATATCCCGAGTTATCTCCTAGGTAAGCTAGGCACTATCTCCTAGGGGCGATATCTCCTAGGTACACTCATGCTTTTTAGTGCCTGGCTTATCGGATTTTGTAGTGTCTGGCTTATCCGGTTTCAAGGGTCACCCAATTTAGCAAGCTCTCCTAGGGCGATATCTCTACACTCATGCTTATATCCCGAGAACCTCAATGTCACCCTCGGTGAGGAATATCTTCCCTCTGTTTGCATTGTTGGCCCTTCGTTGGGTAGGCTGTGGCCCTCGCTGCAAGGGAGAATGCGTTGGCTTAAAAACTGACATGCAGTTCTGGTGCTAACAGAATAAAAAACACGTGAGTTGCACAATACCTTCCGCAGGACAAATGCGAGATAGAGATATGAAACCTCCCACTCATCTTGTGATAGTGTACCTGCATTTTACATATTAGTGTTGAAGTGAGGGAAAGCTGACCACATTCAGGGGTAGAAAATCTATAAGGTTGGCAGGGACATTACTTTGGACCTGCCTTCCTCACCAAGGGCACCCACCCTCCGCATCAGCTCGGTAAACTCTGGTTTTTGCAAGTACTCACGTACAAATTCATGGAAGTTATTCATCAGAACCAGCTCGAGATCATACTACGAAACATTGGCAAACAATATGTAGCAGCCCATTGAGATGGAATGGAACAACCCATTCTGGGCATTGTCTGAAAAGAAGACCATTGAAGAAAGATAAATATCCAATACCTCCTCTGCTAATAATTTGAAGAGATGGAATGGAACAACCCATTCTGGGCAATCAACAGCATCCTGCATGTTGCACAAGAATTTACAAAAAATACCAATCTGGTAAACTACTAATTTGATGAGACAACAGAAATTAATTGAGTGCATACCCACTACAAATATTTAAGTCCAAAAGACTATTTAGAAATTAGTGCCAAGATCAACGATCCTTTAGAAGCATATTTAACTAAAATAAATAAAAAGGCATATATTAACGAAAAAGTAGAAGTAGTCTCACTGTTACCTCTAAGTGAAACTTCTTGATACCAAAGGGTCTGGATGCAGGGAATTTCTACACCATCATCAAAACAAACAAATGGATGATTTACTATAACCAAATAAAAAGGGAAATATTATAAACATCTTAGCAAATTTTTACCTTTTCAACGTACTCCTCGCCAAAGCTAATCCAGTAAACATTGTTTCCAAATTCCAACCCTTCAGCTGACCATAGCAGAAGAGTTTATATACTTGTCACACAGCTTCCAGCAAATACAGTGATTAACCAATCTAAGATGACAATGGTTGTTTACAGCAACATACATTCTCGAAACCTTTTGATAATGACATTGGCATCAGGCATTGTCCAAATGAAAAAGAGCAACAACAACCCCATATGAAAAGAGTGCCAATAGCTAAGGGCCCGATGGTCTCAAAGAATAAGAAATCAGTTTTTTCTGATGACTATGAAGTTCATGTTAAGGAAGAAATTCAAATGAAGGGTGATTCCACCTTATTTAAAGAGCCATGAGAAGTACTCACTTGTCTAAATGGCAAGAAGTTATGAGATTGAAGAATCCCGACCATGTTTGGGACTTAGAAGTCATTCTAATGGAGCTAAAACAGAGGGCTGTAATGGGTTTATAAGACGCAATGTGACTCCAAAGGGAATATGAAAAGAAATAGAGCGCCACTTGTGGCGAGAAGACTCATGTAAAAAGAATGAATAGATTACAGTGAAAGCCAATGGCACATTATGGTTTTGAATTACATCATATGGATGTAACGTCGGCATTCCCCAACAAGATTTGTATGAAAATGGATACATGGCACAACCTAATGGTTTTGTCGTGAGAGTAAAAAGAACATATGGGATGCCGCTTTGAAGAAATGATTTAAAGAATAGAGCAAGTCTCTAGAAAAATAGAGTTTAAAGTTGAAAAGTCATTTAGAGAGTTTGGGTGTTAAAGAGAATTAGAAGGACAACAGTATTATGAAAAGTTTAAGAATGGAAAATCCATTTTCCTAATCCTACATGTGGATAGCACCTTGCTTGCTTAGTAGTGGTGCTAATCTACTGTCGGAGAAAAAGTTCTTGTCCTCAAGATTCAACAAGAATGGTCTTGGTGAAATGTCTCTCATAATAAGAATTGAAAATTCACCGAGACGGAAGAAAAGGGGTATTAGAACTATTGCAAAGGCATACTTAGAAAAAATTCTAAAGAAATAAAGTATGCATGCAAGAAAACCTACACCTGTTCTTATAGTGAAGGGTAATGGATTTGGGAACCGGTGTTCCAAGAATCAAAGTGAAATAGATCAAAGAAATATGTGGTACCATATGCTTCAAATGTTGGAAGCTTATTGAATGCACGGAAAATGACATTACCCACAAATTCACATATCCGGGATATTTTGGCGAAGTCCAGATCCGGATATAGATCAATTTGGAATGGAGTTAAGAATATGTATTGCAATTTTGTAAAGAGTTGATAGCCTCGTATCAAGTAAGAAAGAACACGTATTCTCACATAGTTGTGGGTACAGATATATTGAGATTTGGCGAGATGTGCGAGTGAATTCCATACTAGTCACCGACACTTTCGCGATGGGAGTTTATTGTGGAAAAGCTCCAATGAATTAACGAATTTTTATAATGTAATTTGTTATAGTTGTGGTGTCATTGATGATGCACACACAAGATATAACTTGTTATGAGGCTTGAGAGACGTGCAAAAAGGTGATTAACGAGAATTTATACCCGGAGTTGATAATGGTTGACAACAAAGAATAACCATTTGAATAGTTTTGCTCCTATGACAACAGATCAAGTGTGCTTTGCCAAAACACATTGACACATAATTATAAGTTGTAAAGGAGAAAGTCCGGAATCATATTGAAAGTATTGAGCATATAAGAAACGTAAAAAGTATTGAGCATATGAGAGGAAATGTAAAATTCTTGTGGATCTGTTTTACCAAAGGCTTACCACCCAGTCGCTCGAGAGAACACACGATCGACATGGGTTTAAGGTATGTCCTATGACTTCCTGGACAATAAAGGGCCCAGAGTTAAAAGAATGCATTTGACGGACGACGCGTCTATTGTAGTTTGTCAAATCTATCGGCAATAGACCGTGGACGATGAAGCATGCTCTATGCACCGATCCGTGATGGAATGTGAAAAGAAATAAGCATGCTAAAGCTAAAGAATTTAAGATGAGATCAAGGGGGAGAATGTTGGAATTGATCTCCACCACTTGGCCCAACGGCCAAGCGGGCCCTCGATCTCGCGTCTGATCGGGACGCCCAAACCCCCAATACACGGTACGGTGGGGGCCCCGTCGCTTGATGCCATAAATAGGGAGGTGGGGTCGGGGCACAAGACACGAGGTTCACCACCGCCGCCACTCCCTCTCCATCCCAAGTTCCATCTCGGAGGAGGCGGCGGCGGCAGGAAGCTCCACTTCCCCACCGGTCTTCAACTGCTTGGGACACCGACGCCGTGGGTCATCTACTCCGCCAAGCCCACGGCCGTCTCTCTCTCTCCTCTCGCTCTCTGTTTCTCCATTCCGGGATACACATGATCGAATTGATTATCATCGCAATAGAAAGTTGTACCCCACCGGATCTCACCGCTAGTGATCCAAGAAAAATAACACGGTTGTGGTAGCTTTGGATATGGGCGGAGATGGAGTGGTAATGTCTTTACACTGTCATCATTTGGGATTCACGCAAAATGAGATTCCATACCTTCGATTGGAGGTAGATCGTGGTTCTTATTTGCAGACAGTGTTTGCTCCCTGGTTCATGTTGTGTAGCCATATCATCCGAAGTAGGCCGCCAACCTGAAATGGAAGAGAGTGTAGGTGGTCAGTGTGTTCAATTGAGCTCTGGGTGCGCTCCCCTGCTCACCAACGACCGCAAAAAGGATTGCATATGTGCCTTTGCCGCATGTACACGAAAAGGCGGGCAGTCAAGACTTTGTGTGGAATCTATTATCATTGCGTGCTTTCCAAATGTACCACATGGTGAATAATGTAGTGCAAAGAATATTATAGGGGGGTTAGAGGTAATGAGAAGTGGTAGAGAATTTTGGATGCCATCCTCCGGTTGGGTGATTACCTGTGTTTGAAGTGGAGGGTCAGCAGTCGCCTAGACCTGCATTGGAAGATCACACTTGGAAAAACATATGATTGTCATTTTCAATTGCTCCACGATAAGTGCGGTGTTGGTCTATGTGAGGGGAGTATCTTCCCTGCTCTTTCCCCATGGGCTTGACTCGCTTGCGGGATTGCGTGTACGAGTATAGTAAGTATAAGCAACAGTTGAGAGGCAAACCGGACATTCATGTGATGGGCTCTTTGTGCGTAGAAGTTACACATTGAAATTGTCTTTGCATTAATAAACTAGTATAATTAAAGGTATTCTTCCTTTAAAAAAGCTGCTATAGCCAATTATCTTGCCGACCAAAGGGGTCCTAGCCCGATGGTTAGGATACTCGGCGGCACTCCACAGTCTTGAGTTCGACTCCTCATGGGAGCGAATTTCAGTAATGGTTAAAAAAATCCTCTCGTCGATCCGTGTGCCAAAGCACTAGTTAAGAGCCGCCCAGTCCCGTAGGGGATCGAGCTGTAGGCGACGGTGAATACCGCCCGGGGGTTACGGTGAATACCGCCCAGGTCCTCCAAAGGATCGAGGATCGTAGTTCCCATGGGCTAAGGCTCCTAGTGTCGGGCGGGAGGCTGGGGTTCGGGATTTTCTCGGTCGGGAAACCGAGGTTTGTTCTTAAGAAAAATGTGTCTTTCCCCACCTGACCGAAGTTGTTTTTCCAATTATCTTGCCAGAAAGATGCAAGTTTGACCATTTTGTACCTATACCGAAGAAAATGATTTGAAGCAATCTAGGATAAGTTTTTTTTTTTTAAAAGACGGTAAAAACTTTGCCATAATTTTTTAAGACAGGAAAAAGGCAAAAAAGAAAAAAAGTAAAAACAAGCTACTCGCTTGAGTGCTTCAGCCAGAATCAAAAGAAACACCAAAACAAGATGAAAAGCTTGAAACCACTCTTGGCCAAAATAAAAACCAACTGAAGCGCAACCCACTAAGACCTACAACAACCCCCTGTGGAGCAACCTAAACTGATAACCATATCGAGTAACTCGACGACGATCTAGTAACCATTGCCATATTGTATCAGTTGATATCATCCTTGCATTAACTAGCTACTTCTCTCGGTCTTATTGTCTTATATGTTGAAAAGTTCTTCTATTATATTCCTTCCAAATATGCCACCAGAAATATATAATGATACCATCAAGCATTTTTTTGTTGCCTTGTCAAAGGTAGCTCTCCACTTTCTCCAGTAAGTATAGACAGAGCCAGTTTGATCGATATTTCTGAGATGAGTGATGTCACACCAACTTTGAAGAATTGCCCCCAAGTCTTCTTTATGAATCTGCAAGCCTTGCACAGGTATTGTGGTGTTTCAGGCTCAGTTCTACAAAGTTTGCATAAAGGATCATTTGGCCAGCTTCTTTTGATTAAGTTGTTTGTCGTTAGAATCTTCCGATTTAGTAATGTCCACGCAAAAAACCTACACTTAGGGCGTGTTTGGCGGATCTTCACGTAGCTCTAGATCCAAAAATCCAGCTTTTGCTCCATGTTTCTCGGCCAAATGGTTTCAGCTCCAAAGAACTCCATCCCGGATCTGCTCAAAAATATGGTGGAGCAAGCCCCGAGATCCATGGATTTGGTGGAGTACCTCAAGTCTTCTCCAAATCGAGCCCAGTGGAGTTGGGAGAAATTACCCACCATTGCCACTCATTAGTGGAAAATGACCGGTTCTTTTTATTTCTTCCCTCCTCGTCGTTTTGTCGCGCCCTCCACCGGTTGCGTCCTCGCCCGCTTGCCTCCCGCCCGCCTCCGCCCGGCTGCCCCCTCGTCCACGCACCGCCCCGTGCGCGCACGGACCTCAGGAGGAGGACCTTAGCGCCCGCCGCCACAACTCCCTCCTCCAGCGCCGGGGTGGCCTGGAACATGTGTCCGGCGGGGCAGGCGCAGCCATGGCCGTGGCCGAGGTCGGGGCGGGGAGCTCCTGGGGCGGGCGGCCCGAGGCGGCAGCACGGGTTCGGTGCGGCGCGGGTGGCTCCCCGTGGCCCGGTGGGCGGGCGGCGCCCGTCTTGGCGATGTCGTGGGTGGGCTGCGCCCGGCGCCCGTACCTGCGCGTCGCCGGGGGGTTCGTGTAGAGCAGCCGCTGCCGGCGGCGCCCGTGCGTGTCGCGGGTGGTTCGCGCGGGTGGCGCCAGCTGCGTCGTCGGCGGATAGCCGGGACCGAAGCTGGGGGGCTTCCGCCGCGGCTGCTGTCTGCGTCATCCTCGTGGAGCCCGTCGTCGAAGCGGGCCGGGCGGCGGCGAGCCAGCGGGACCAGCACGGGGAGCGAAATAGTTTTTTTGTCGACATGCGGGACCCGATGTCATAGAGATAGGGGAATTTAGAGCTATACCAAACACTTTTTGGGATCTCGGATCCATGGTGGAGTCTGGCGGATCTACTGCCTCTGGAGCTGTTTTTTTCCAGAGCTCTACCAAACACGCCCTTAGGTTCTGTTCGTGCTTTTGAGATTGGGGTAATCTTAGTTTGCTGAAGGTCCCCGCAAACTGCCTATTGTAGGTACTACTAGCCGTGTATTCCCCACTTGATGTCCACTATATTATCCTCGACTTCATTCTTTATTGGTATTTGATGTATCGCCTCCCAAATGTGGACATATTCTCTCCACTAGAGTAAGATCTCTTCTTGATATTACTTGGTAATTTTCCTTTTGAGTAGTGCTTTTCCCATATTGAGGCAACCTAGGGATATCTTTCTTGTTAAACAAGTTATAAAGATATTTTTTAGCATTAGAACTTCATTATGATTTTCAGATTGATTACTCCAAGACCTCTTTTTTTTGGTAAACAGACCAATTATTTTAGGAAGGACTACAACAGCTTTTTACCGTGATTTCTATTAGGCGAAGAAAAAAAAAAAAGTGCCTGCCCTGTTTTTGGAGTTGAGTAAACGGGCCAATTACAAAGCAGCTTTTGGAGTTTGCATGGTGGAGTGAATGAAAACTAATTTGATATTGTAAGTGGTGGTACATTCTTCTCTAGACTTAGGTTAGAGAAGTTTAGTTTAGGATACAGTTTATAATTTAGAACTTAGAGAATATATTTACTTGGGTTATTGAAAATTTGCACGTACGTGCGCCAGGTCATTTCTTTGTCCTTACGCGCCTGTGGTTTACTTTTTGACATAGTTTAGAGTGGAGTGAATGGGTTTCTGGGATCTGCTGCTGCAAGCTCCATATATAAATTGAGGCATCGTTCTTTCTGTTTTGCGTCCAGCGGCAGCCTCTCAATGCCCAAGACGGTGTGCTCTCGTTAGTGTCGCTTCTCCTAGTAGACCAAGTGAAACAGCTTGAGTTACTATGGAATCTCAGAGGAAACTGCTGTCTGAAGAACCACTTCTTGAGGTCGATATGTATACTCCATCTCTGCCACTCTCATGCTTTGTACAGCTTGATTTGTTGTGTCCTTACAGCACTTAGCTGAGTAATCTTTACTAATATTTTTCCCGCCGTGTGTTCGTTTCCCATACCCTCGAGAAAGAAGGAAAGCCGCCTCAAGAAGTTCCAAGCTGATTTTCTATCTAATCTACTTTTGTTTTGTTTTCTCAAAGGTCTAATCTTAACATTCTGTTCTTTTTTCATCTTTTTTTCCCCCATATTGATGAGATTGAGTCATGCCTGAACTTTCTTACACCCTATCTTATATATATGAAAGGATAATGACGAGGAAGAAGTTTACGTGCAACTAACTCCTGCTTGCATCATCTTTTTTTTTATCATATTTCTGAGACTGAGTCATGCTAGAACTTTCTTATAACCCTATCTTATATATGAAAGGATAATGATGAGTAAGAAGTTTATGTACAACTAAACTCATCCTGATTGCATCCATATTCTTTGGCTCGGAATCCAGACTCTTTTGCTGAAATATCCTGCATTTAATTTGCAACAACCATATACTATTTGTTTTTCTGTCACTACAGAACTTAATAGAAGGTTCAAGCGAAAAGATTGTTGAAATCAAGGGAGTCGAGCATCATCCTGCCGACAGTTGGAGAGCATGCATTTACGTCTTAGGTAAGCTTATGAAAACAAATTTCATACAGATCTCACAAAAATGTTTATAAAAAACGAAACGCCATGCAAAAATGCTAAGGGTAGCTATAGTTGGGACGATTATTCATTGTTTGCCACTGGGGAAAAAAATCCTCAAATTCTAGACATGCCAAGATCTGGATCCACATGTCATAGACACAGGCAATATCAAATCCGGGTTAGAGGATTTGCAATGACGTGAAGAATTTTACCTAGTCAGTTTCGGTTCACTGATGAAAGCCGTCTAAGCTCTATGATACCACTCTTATTCAATTTGCCTGACAGTTGCCGGCCACTTGTTACTTCTTTACTGCAGTGACTGAATGCTTTGAGGAGCTAGCATACTACGGGATCCAGTTCAACCTGGTTACATTTCTCAAGACAGTGCTACATGAAAATAATGTTACCGCAGCAAGAAACTATACAAATTGGCAGGGGACTTGCTATATCGCACCACTGGTTGGAGCTGTCATAGCAGATTCCTATTTGGGGCGATACCTGACTACAGTGGCTTTCTTCACGGTTTACCTAGTTGTAAGCACACAAAATTCAAACTTTATAAAAGTAAAAATAAAAAGTAATTAATTAAAAAGGGATAGGAAAAACTCTAGTATACCCTTTCTGGAGACAAATTTACATCTTGCCATGAACCAATTTTTCCATAATGCTGTTGGGCACACCTACTTGATTTCCACTGACCAGGTTACTACTGTTCTTGTTCAACACAAGGGGATGGCTGCAATGTCCATTTCAGCATCATTCCCGACTTGTGTCGGACCTGATTGCATGCAGGATGGATCATCGAAGTCATTCGTGTTCTTCCTCGGCCTATACATGATGGCCATTGGAGCTGGTGGAATAAAGCCCTGTGTTTCATCATTTGGCGCTGACCAATTCGATGACAGCAACCCAGCCGAGAGGCTAAAGAAGGATTCCTTCTTTAACTGGTTCTTCTTCGCCATCTACATCGGTAGCTTCGTCTCGGGCACCGCTGTTGTGTGGGCGCAAGATCATTTCGGATGGGTGGTTGGCCTCTGGATCCCGACCCTGTTTATCGCGTTGGCCATCGCGAGCTTCGTGTTGGGTTCAAGTTCATACACGGTCCAGAAACCCATGGGGAGTCAATCATCAGAGTTTTCCAAGTCATTGTTGCAGCTATCCGGAAACGGGATGTTGCGTTGCCGAATGACGACTCTCTCCTCCACGAGTTGCTACCAGAAAAGGCACCAATGGCGGATGGCGACAAACTGCAGCGTACACCAGTGCTGAGGTGCTTTCCTGAACCTGTTGCATGTGAACGCTCTTTTTCTCAGGTCCGATCTTTAGATCGTAACTCGCAAGTTTGTTTTGAGCAGATTCCTTGACAAGGCTGCAGTGATCTCATCAGCCGAGGAGCTGAATGATCCATGGAGGCTCTGCACCGTCACGCAGGTCCAAGAACTGAAGGTGATCATCGGAATGCTTCCCATCTGGGCCACCGGGATCGTATACTTCGCCGTCCTCGCGCAGTTCTCCTCGACGTTCCTGGAGCAAGGCAGGACGATGGACAAGCAGGTCGGCGCGTTCGCCATCCCGCCAGCGTCCCTGGCGTCGTTCGACGCGGTCAGTGTCATTTTCTGGGTGCCCATCTACGACAAGGTCCTCGTGCCCGTGGCTAGGCGGCTCACCGGCAGGGGAAGGGGCCTCTCCGAGCTGCAGCGCTTCGGCACTGGCCTGGTCCTGTCCGTCCTGGTGATGACCGCCGCGGCGCTGGTCGAGACGCGGCGCCTGGCGCTGGCGGCCGCGCACGGCGGCGAGGTGCCCATGAGCATCCTGTGGCAGGTGCCCCAGTACTTCCTGGTCGGCGCCAGCGTCGTGTTCGCGTGCGTCGGGCAGACGGAGTTCTTCTACAACGAGGCTCCGGCGTCGATGCGGAGCCTGTGCTCGGCGCTGGGGCTGCTGACCGTGGCGCTCGGGAGCTACCTGAGCTCGCTCGTGGTGACCGCGGTGGCATGGCTCACGACGAGGGGCGGCGAGCCCGGGTGGATACCTGATGACCTCAACGACGGCCACCTCGATCGCTTCTTTTGGCTTCTCGCGGCGCTCAGCGCACTCAACCTCGCGGTTTTCGTGTGCTGCGCGAGGCGGTACAGGCGCAAGAGCGTTTACTAGCGCGATTTTTATTTATGTTTGGACCATTTTTAATTCAATTATTATTGAATCAAATGAACTCTAAGGCACATGTTAAATGAGAGGTGTAATAATGAAGTCTTATTTTTGTATGACTGATGTTGACTCAATTTAAATAAGTGTTTTATACTATTTATTAAATACTCCCTCCATATTTGTAAAAGAAGTCGTTTAGAAACGGTGATACGATCTACAAAACACAACTTTTGGCCTCTTTGTTATTATAAAAATACTTATGGAAATGTGATATACTTATATTTTTATGAAAGTATTTTTTTAAGATAAATTTATTCATATAATTTTTACATTTACAAACTCAACAACTTAAAAGTTATGGATGATTTATATTCCAAATGTTTGACCAAAACCTTATCCAAAATGACTTCCTTCAACAATACGGAGGGAGTTAGTGGTTTTATGTGAAGTCGGTTACCATATTTTTTATACTATTTAAATATGCTCAATTTATTGCTTCAAGTCACTTCAACTTATGATCCATCCAACAAATATTTGATACTTGACAGCGCATAACACCTTAAGGCATAATTAGTTCATTGGTGTTAACCAAAGCACTTGTTTCTTCATTCTAGTCTCCTAGGTTCCAAGCCGCCGCTTACCTTTCACCTTCACTTAATTTCTTGAGGCTAAATCCTTACTTAGGCCTTCAACCTATATGTTTCATCCTCAAGTCAAGCTTTGCTTTGTGTCATAAATAGGGACCCAATGAAAACTATATTCTTCAATTATCATTTTTTTTTTTTTTTGCGTGCATGTCGTTTTTTTCCTTAAATTGTGAAGTTCTTGATCAACTTTGCTATATCAAATAATTCAAGTTTCCATACAAAAGACTCTTGGAGGTACATCCGGGAAACAATACATATTTTTTCTTTAAGTTCTACAACTTCCCATACAAAACATACAATCTCTCCCATCAAAAAAAAAAAAAAAAAAAAAACAACCTTATTTTTTCCCTTTGTCGTGGCGTGAAATCATGAAATGAAAGCCGCCTATCAAGAGTCGAAGACAGAGCGTTGCCAGCGCGGAGCTTCTTGATCTGCTCCGGCTGTTCCTGGTTCCGTTCCCGTGGACCGTCGACCGGACTTGGGTGTCTCCATGGATGAGGCAGCAGGGCTGCTATTGCAAGAAGAGGCTGGAGGTGGGGACCACGAACCGCTCCTCCTTCCGCTTCCGCAGGTGAAGTCCCCGCTTACCATCTCTCTGTGCTTCAAATTCCATCCCGCAGTTTATCGTAACCAGTCTGTGAGATTCAGTTACCGGGTCAGGCCAGCTATTTTGTTCCTTTTTTTTGTTTAACGAGAATTCCTGCTTGAGGAATCCATCCCTCGTGTTCAAGTCAAAACTTGTGAGGCAGTTCAGAGTTCTTCAGTTTCTGTGTATGAATTGATGCCGTGTTTTATGTTCGAGAAAAATTGTGATGCCATGTTTTCCATGGTAATGTATTTGATGCTAATTCGGAGTTCAGGCAAGTGAGTGGAAAATTCGACTACCCAAAATAAATGTGAAGCTCTATTATTCCCTCAAAAAAAAAAATGTGAAGCTCTATTTCGATAGGGATTTGTTGAGCGCCTAGCGTCAATTCTTAACCTGTTTTTGTTATATAAAAAAAAAACCTGTTTGCCCATGTTGGGAAAATTGATGTGAAGCAATTAAGTGCCTTTCCTTTTTCTTTATTTTCCCTTTTTGGAGGATAAAAACAATAGCACTGCTAAAGCATCACGGAAGATCAGTGTTTGTAATCCATTTAGGCATTTCATCACTAAACCATGGGAATTGAGGGGGATTGGATGTGATTGAGGAGGATTTTGACTTGTAGAGAATTTAATCCCCCTCAGTCCCTCCCAATCCCCTTGGTTTTAGAACAAAATGATCAGGGATTTAGGTGGTTTAAGCCTAAGTGCTAGTGTTATTTTTTAGCAGGATGCTGACCTTTACACAGGTGATGGATCTGTTGATGTCAAAGGGCGCCCTGCATTAAAGCGCACTACAGGCAATTGGAAAGCATGTTTTTTCATCCTAGGTACGTAATTTTTTTGGCAGCTGCATATGCCAGAAAATTTTTGGCACGTAATTTGGCATGATTATATTGTGTTACCCACACTATTCTTTTGTATTTGATATATGATCACATTAATAATCTCAACTATCCGTTGTTAATGTGTAATATGTGGTTCTGTTTTGCTTAGGATATCAAACTTCAAACATGCTCACCTCTTTTTACAAGTGCTTAAATAGTTTCACATACCTAAGATTCTCCATAGGCACTTTGTGCCGTGCTGCAGGATAACCAAAAGAAAATCCTTGATTTTTTTTTTTCTGTAAAGCATCCCTCAAACATCTGCATTGTACATGAAATTTTATATCCTCGGGAAAACCATATATTCAGCATTAGCCACAACAGTCATCATAATAGCACAACACATTTCAAGACTAACCCATATTACAGATCATATGGTAAATTGAAGCATTCCTGCACTATATAAATCCCGAAACAAGTTTTGCCAAGTTTCAGCATCGCTAGTCTTTTGACAGGGAATGAGTGTTGTGAAAGGCTGGCCTACTATGGAATTGCGAAAAACCTAGTTACTTATTTGAAAGTGAAGCTTCATCTAGGCAACCTCGAGGCTGCAAGACATGTTACCACTTGGCAAGGGACCTGCTATCTCACTCCCTTGTTGGAGCCATCTTAGCAGATTCTCATTGGGGGAAATACTGGACAATTGCTGTTTTCTCATCTGTTTACTTTATTGTAAGTACAAAGATATTGCCTACCCCAAGTAATAACATATTTTAGTACAACATGCATCCCATTCTAACTTAGAAAATAAAATAATAATATACTTGTGGTATATGCTACTTAATATTTTATGGATAGCCTTTATTCTTATATTGTGGAGCCCACTGAGCATTGAAAATGAACATGTAGGATAATGGATTGCATCATTAGTGTCAGATTCGGATTAACTTGAACATTTTTTTTTAGACCAAAGGCATTCACCCGGCTTTATTGAAAGCTTAACGAACACCCTAACTTGAACATTTTAATATTTTGTTTTCTTATAATTTCATCATGTGAAAATATGTCTACCCATGTCCCCATCCTGAAACACTATTTAAATCAAGTATATGACCTCTTTTTTTATTTACTGAAGGGCCTGGCTATTTTGACGCTGTCAGCATCAGTCCCAACATTGCAGCCACCTTCATGTTTAAGAACAGTTTGTCCAGAAGCAAGCTTACTTCAGTATGGCATATTTTTTGTTGGTCTCTATATGATAGCCCTAGGGACTGGAGGTATCAAACCTTGTGTCTCCTCCTTTGGAGCTGATCAATTTGATGACACTGACCCAGCAGAGAGACCTAAGAAGGGTTCCTTCTTCAATTGGTTCTACTTCTGTATAAATATTGGTTCATTCATATCAGGCACTATCATAGTGTGGATACAGGATAACACTGGCTGGGGAATAGGATTCGCGATTCCTACTATATTCATGGCATTATCTATTTCATTCTTCTTCACAGCTTCAAATAAGTACAGATTCCAAAAACCTGGTGGGAATCCACTCACAAGGGTGTGCCAGGTAGTTATAGCAGCATTTCGTAAGTGGCACATTGAAGTGCCACATGATACATCTCTCCTTTATGAAGTTGATGGCCAAGCTTCGGCAATTGAGGGAAGCCGGAGGAAGCTGGAGCACCTGAATGAGCTCGAGTAATTCTCATTCTCTGTGATGCAGTCACTACTTACTACTTTAGTTTCAGTGTCATGTGGCACTGCATTTATGGAATGTTTGGAAATGACAGTACTTAGTATATGTCATAAAGACATTGAACTTCACTACAAACCTTTTACTGTCACAAATTGAGGATACTGCAAAATAAGTACATAAGTGCAATGAAAAATAAATAGGAATTATTGATAGGATCAGACAACCATGATATTTCCTCAAGTACAATTGAATTATCCATACTTTGACTGCAATATGCTTCATATGTTGAGAATGAAATAATGGTACGAGTTCATTCATCTCGAAAAGTAGTTGATACCATTATACTGCGGCAGAAATTAGTTGTAAAAGTAGCTTTTTGGGGGACCATTTTAAATTGCCATTGTCCTAAACAACACTTCTTTGTGAGCTTTAGACAAAGAGTAGTAGTAAGTTGTGGTTCTACCTAGACATCAATACAATTGGAATAGTGAATTTGATTTAACTGTCAATATTCAGTAGTCAATAGTAATCCAAATCAACTAGAACCTCCATTGAGGATGCAAATGCATCGTAACACCTGTTACTGTGTACTTGTGATCTTGTTAAATGCTTGCATATGTAACATAACCTAAGGCTCAGGGCAGGACCAGTATTACTTGCATAATTGTATTTTCCAAATATGTTACGCCTGTAAGCAGCTTGATTTGCAGACTTCTTGTCTTTTTTTTGTGTGACTACGATGACATTTTATCTACCTCTCTTTTGTGTAGGTTCCTTGATAGAGCTGCCATTATCTCATCTGCTGATCTGAAAAGTGAATCCTATACAGACCCATGGAAGCTTTGCACAGTTACCCAGGTGGAAGAATTGAAGATCCTAATAAGAATGTTTCCCATTTGGGCTACTACTATCATATTCAGTGCTGTTTATGCCCAAAACTCTTCCATGTTCATAGAGCAGGGCATGGTTCTTGACAAGCGCATTGGGTCTTTCAACATTCCTCCTGCATCTCTCTCAACTTTTGATGTAATCAGCGTCATCATATGGGTTCCACTTTATGACCGCATTCTGGTGCCAATAGCTAGAAAATTCACCAAAAGGGAGAAGGGTTTTTCTGAGCTACAGCGGATGGGAATTGGACTAGTCTTGTCCATTATTGCAATGGTATCTGCAGCTCTTGTTGAGTTGAAGCGTTTAGAGATTGCCAGATCTGAAGGTCTTATTCATGAGAATGTTGCTGTTCCAATGAGCATTCTTTGGCAAATACCACAATATTTCTTGGTGGGCGCTGCTGAGGTGTTTACTTGTATAGGTCAAGTTGAGTTCTTTTATGATGAGGCCCCAGATGCCATGAGGAGTTTATGTAGTGCATTTGCACTTATTACAGTCTCACTGGGAAGCTATGTAAGCTCCATCATACTGACGTTGGTGTCGTACATTACAACACAGGGAGGAGATCCTGGATGGATCCCTGACAATCTGAATGAAGGCCATCTCGACCGGTTCTTTTGGTTAATTGCAGGGATAAGCTTTGTGAATTTGATAGTTTACGTGGGCTGTGCTATGAGATACAGATATAAGAAAGCCTCTTGATTATATATTTATGTGAACTCTTGTAATGTGATTTGAGGTGCCATACTTATCAAATACAATACACTATACTCCGATCTGAAGTCCTGCAATTCATCTGACTGAATTTCTATTGCAATTCTTATTGTAATTTATTAGATGCAGAATAAAGTATATTGTGATTACTTTGTCTGTGAAATATACCAAGTGTGGTAGAGCCGTTGTGCTACTTGTTTGCTTGAAATATAGCCACCCTGTTCAGCCTTTTTGAATTGTGGTTGCCTTTCTTTCATAGTAAAACTCCAAAACATACATGGATCAAGTAAAAAAACATTGCAAAGCAGCCTTTGCCAAACTTAACACCAAAAAATCCATTCTCTTATTTACATGATCTGTTACTAACAAAGAGTAGCAGAAAGAAAGACATCAACTTTGGTACTTCAAACAGATCAGATGTGCAAGGTTTAGTAAAGCCTACATGCATGTAGGTTTGTGTAACAGATATTCATCAGGATGTGAGTTCCTCACCTTTCTTTCTTTTCGCATTTGCCAAAAACAACAACTGCAGCATGTGCATGCTCATCTGCAAAGGAGCAAAGCCAAATGAGTGTTTAGTATTCCATGACAGATCTGTCTAGATAGAAGGTCACAGAATTTGCAGAAATGTTCAAGTGCCATTTTTGTTGCAGTTTGCCTAGTTGTACCGCAAAAATAGTTAACATGTCAAACAATGCCACAATATCAGTACTGCTGTACATTGATCCATTCCTTGTACATGAAGCACAGATCACCAATAGTCCCTGCAAGAACAACTCCCATTCTTGAAGTGATGAAACCTATTAGAGTCCCTGACAATGATCTCTCTCTGCACAATCTTGGATATTAACTTAATAGTGGTATGACAGTCCCCACAAATGCGCAGATTCTTGAAAACCTTGATAGGAGCACCCTTTGGAGTGGCAATGATTCCAAAAGCAACTGCAAGCCGCTCACTATGATAACCAATGTCCTGCTGCTTCTGCTCATCTTCAACGTCATGGAGAACAAATCCAGTGTCTGCCACATACCCTTCTTCTCTCATCTTCACATACAGCTTATTCAGAAGGGCGTATACTTCTTCAGCTTGAGGATGCAACTTATCCCCAACCAGAAACACATGAACTCTTGTCCCAACCTCAATCCAACTTGAGGCCGGCATTTTAGTTATGCCCTTTAACTCCATGATCTGTCTCGTATTCTCAACTTCATCAAACAAACCAGCTGATGCATAAATATTGGCTAGAGTAACATATGTTGCTGGATTTTCAGGTTCAATTTCAAACAATGCTTCCGCTGCCCACCTTGCAAGGCGGACATTCTTATGAATCCGGCAGCCACCAAGCAAGGACGCCCATAGGAACTTGTTAGGCTTCACAGACATTGTGTTGATCATCTCTTCTGCTCGCTCAAACAGGCCTGACCGGCTGAGGAGATCAATCACACAGGCATAATGATCAGCAGTATGCTCAATACCGTATTCATCCTTTATCGAATGGAAGATACCCAGACCTTTATCGACCAGGCCAGCATGAGCACATGCAGATAGAACTCCAACAAAGGTGACATGATCAGGCCTGATTCGGACCTCAATAACATGTCGAAGTAATGCAATGCCTCATCTGGCTGCCCATTCTGCGCACAGCCAGAGATCATGGCCGTCCACGACACCAAGTCCGGCTTTGGCATCCCCTAAAGACACGCACTGCAGTTCCCATGTCACCGTACTTGGAGTACATGTGCAGAAGCGCACTCTCTGCAAAGCATGAGTCTCCTGCCCTGCTCTTTATCATTCGGCCATGCACCTGCTTCCCGAGTTTCTCACAGGTGAATTCTGCGCAAGCACGCAGAACCCCGCGTACGTGAACTCGTTCGGTTGAATGCCACTCCTCAGCATGCGCACGAACAGCCTGAAGCCTTCACCATCGCGCCCGGCGTCAAAATACCTCTCCACCATGGCCGTCCAAGAGACGACGTCCCGAACGGGCATCCTATCGAACACGCTCCTCGCGTCGTCCACGCGCCCGCACTTGGCGTACATGTCTGCGAGCGCGCTCCAGATGACGGCATCCGCGTCGATCCCTCTCCTGACCACGTGGCAGTGCAGCTCCCTCCCGCGCGCGCACCGAGCGGCCGCGGCCGCGGCGAGCGCGCTGGACGCGGTGAACTCGTTGTCCGTGCCGGCGCTCCCCGGCTCCCGCAGCATCCGGCGGTAGATGGCGAGCGCGGCGCGGGGCTGACCGTGGCGCACGTGCGCAGAGACGATGGCGGACCAGGAGAAGTGGTCCCTCCGGGGCATTTGGTCGAACAGCGCGCGCGCGGACGAGAGGCCGCGCGGGGAGCGGCCGAGCGCCGCGACGAGGGTGTTGTAGGAGCACACATCGGTGCTTGGGAGGGAGGAGAGGAGGGCGACCGCGTCCGGGAGAGTGGCCGGGTGGGAAGAGAGCAGGTGGAGGATGCGGTTGGAGAGGAGCGTGGAGTGCGGCCGGAATGAGGTGACGGCCGCGGCGATCGCGCGCGCGGCGGAGGCGTGGGAGGCGTCGGCGCGGAGGAGCGGGAGGAGGCGGTCGATGGCGTCGTGGAGCTGGGACGCCGTGGTTACGGACACCGAGAAGGAAGGGGACTTCATGCGGATAGCGACTCGCGACGGCATGCATGGCGGCCGCTGTGATCGAAGTGATGAGACTACCCAGCGAGCTGAGCGAGCAAGATACGCGGGATGTGGCAAAGGTGATCTTGTTTGACGCTGGCGAGGAATACAAAGTTCAATAACTACTACTAAAAAGCTAAACAATTTCTAAAATCTGTAGCCGCCAATGCAACACTTCCTATTGATTCTGACATTCGAAAAAATGAGCTTCTTTGGACAGTACCATCTAACTGACAGCAGAAGCGTGAATTCGAGACCCAAACCATGACTGAAACAATTTGCGTGTTGCAAGTACCACAGATTTGAAAGGAATATGTCCATAAAAAAATCAAATCCAATATTCACTGACTGAAAAGGGGGTCAAACATGTCTTCTACATCATGTACAGGTAGAACACAGGTGAAGTTTTCAGATCAACAACTGCTTGCATTGAGCTGCTTAAACACTGGTGAAATAGGTGAACTCAATCGCTGCTGCGGATCATCTATTGACAGATTCAGGGCGCAAACCACATGCAGGCACCAGGCAGGCTTGGTGGCTACCCTCAGTTATCTCCGCAGCAGATTCATATAGATGGATCTTCCAGTGCGGCAGTGGTGAAGTCGTTGATTCGAGGATATGCCGCCTTTTCGTCCAGTTGATTTTGTGTCCATTTCAACATCTTTAACAAGCTTGGAAGCTTCGGATCTGTCGACGTGGGAAAAGAAATATACAGAGGAGCTTCAGTAAATCTCGCAAGTTGCAACATATCCAAACAAGGGATGTAGCAGTTTGTGATTCCAAATAAGCAAGACAAACATAATCACATCATACAGTACTGAATCATAGTGTAACCTGAATGTCAAGTTGAAGTTATACTACCATTGCATAGGATTCAGGCCCACAATACTGCTGAGCCTTATATGTTAAGGCAGATGAGATAGTTATAACATTCCTCGTTCCTTTCTTATCCAGTGACAGAATCACAAAACTAATAGAGTGGGCTATAGAAAACTCCCTTCACTCCGAAATTTACTTCGTTTTAGCTTTGTATAAGTCAAACTGTCTACATTTGACCAAATTTAGGAGTAGAAAAAATGCACTAATAAGTAATAACATCTACAACATCAATTAATTTCATTTAATACATCATGCATATGATATAGCACAAATCTAAAACAACCTACATTTAGGGCCAGAGAGTATTTTTCAAAACCTTGAAGTTGTTAAATACAAACTCAATAAATTTATTATAAATGCGATGTCAAATGTTCAAGTGGTATAAAATGAAAATAGATATGACCGTATTTCAGTTTTTCACCGACTTTCTTCTCGATTATTAAGATATATTGATACCAGCCTCACTTTCCTTTATCCAAATATAACTTTGAACTACTCAATGAATAGAAATTTACACATGAAAGAATTTGATCTATTCCCAAAAAAAGAAACAATTTGATCTAAATTCTGGTAGTTGAACTAAACAATAGATGTTACTAACCTTTCTCGCGTGACTTTGGCTTGTAAGAATAGCAGCATTAACTTCACTTGCAGTCTTCAAACGTTGAGAAACATCCAATAGTTCCCCATAAGGGCAATTTTTACATCTTCAAAAACCAGTAGTGCTACAGTTTTTCTATCTCCTCGAGAAATGTTTGCTGCAAAATCAGGGAAAAAGCATTAAGCCAAAACATTTAAAGAGGTTGAGTTGTGTGTGGAATAAACCATATCTGAATACTGAAACCAAAATGAAGTACAAAGGTAAATCTAGAAAATTAAATACATTTTCTTAGCCTCTCGGTGCAAGTTCTTCTTGAGCAAACTCCAAAGCTTCATTTATTTTTCCCGCGAATCAACTCTATTAGTTTCTGTTGCTGGAGATGAAAGTATAGTTGGGGATTTGTGTCCAGAATCTGCATACATTCATCCAAGTCAGCATAACGATTAAGGAGACATGAGTTAACAAATGCTTCCTTTACAGAGCTCCTCCCAGAAGAACATAAACAAATACACATGCTTCTAATCTATATCTATTATGACCTAATATAGTATGGTAATTTCTTGGGTCCATTGTCTCTCACTCCCACCCCTTATTTGGTCCATCACTAGGTCAGTCATACTTCATTTCACCCTTCTTCCATCCATCAGTCTGTCGTCATCACTCCCACCCTTCTCACTTTTATGCAAACCTCAGTCCAGCATCCCCCTCACTCCTATCCTTCTCGCTTTCACAGATGGCAAATGTAGACCTAGGAGTCCAAGACCCTGGGTGTCCCCCTTACTCCCACCCTTCTCGTTTTCACAAATGCCAATGTAGACCTAGGAGCCAAGGTACACTCTATCCTTCTCCGGCACAGCGTCGGTCATTGTTTAGAGCTACAAAACCTCCCCTGGCGCTGCACACTCATGTCATGGCCTGGATAGCCAAGCCCAAGCCCATGCGCTGGCGTCGCGAATCAGCATGGCTCGGCACATGCAAGCTTGTGGATCGCCTTCCACACCTTTCTCAACCTCAAAACAAGCTCACACAATAGCCACTCATTTAAGTTGAATCAATCTCCTGACAATTACTCATGCGGGATTAATCCTTTATTGCACCTAGCATTTATTATGGACATTGGGATTTAACTGAAATAAGGTGGCTAAGCCCAATTGATAGCTAGCTCTAGGTGACTATGCAACAAGCTGTACATTCCCTAGCCTAGTTTCCTAGCTTCTCTCAGGCTTGTTGGTTTCTGCTTTTCACTGTTTGCTTGTACACCTTTGTGTTTCTTGTACAGCTTCTTTTCTTTTTATTAATAAAATCATACGGGGAACCCTGCTGTACTCAAAAAATATAGGGATTCTCCTTTTAAAAAAAGGATAATAAAACAACACAACTCTCACAGTAAATGACTGGTTTTTCTGGCCATCTATGTTATCTGAGTCCTGAGATGTATGTAAAAATGTGTGGAACCCTCTTATAAAGAAACATTTATCAAAACTTGTTATCTATTTCCAAGCAAGGGGATAACGAAGGTGGTAACACCATTCTGAAACAGAATGCGATTGTGGAAAAAGGATGTCATGTTGGATCCTCATGTCATCACTCAATAGTTTTGGGCAAACATAATAATCAGATGAGTTTAATCAGTAATCAAAGAAGGCGATCTTTATACTGTTGGTTTTTTTTTCATATTCAAAATACTTGGCCCTGGCTCCTAGATTGGTCCAAGTATATTGGATGCTAAGGATTTCAGTTGTCTAGCGGTTACAAAGATGTTCAAAACTACAATCTGCTCAACAGGAATCTCCAGCTCCTATTTGAACAATCAAGTATGGAAAAACGTGGACAACTAATCAAAGAGTAGAATAACAGTAAGAACTGATGATCAAATCAGAGTCATATCATTTGATACAACAGGAAGCTCCAGCATACACTCAAAAACATGACAGGTAATCAGATTAGATTGGGGTAGGAGGATTCTATTCCTGTATTCTAAACTAGTCGTGGCTCTAAATTGCTGACAAAGACAAACACAGCTACAGTACATCCAAGTTACACACATTGCAAAACTGAGTGCTTCTCTAGTTGACCGTATTTAATTCAAACCTAAAGGAGGATGGAAACCAAATCTGTACAGCCCAACAACCAAAAGTCGACAACCTACTTCGAGATCTTCCACAACAGTAAAATAACCTAAATGTCGGATGTTATTCGAACTAATTTTGCTAGGAACAGAGACAGAAACGAACCGTAGGGTTAAGATCGTTGATTTTCTCGATCGCCTCCTGAACATTACCCGACTGTACTGCTTTCTTAACCTCCATTCGATCCGTGATGGTCGCTAGGTCAATCTCCGCTGCAAAAATAAAATCAGAAATTCAAACGAATTCCCCGGAAAGTTCAACGGCGGGGGGAGAAAGACGAGCGTGCAATACGCTGGGTGCCGGACTCGAGGCGGAACTTGTCGGCGGCGTCGACAAAGCCCTCGGTGACGAGGAAGTTCATGACGAGGCGGTTCATGTCCTCCTTCCGGATCTTGACGTCGCGGAGCTTCCGCTCCCACTCGTCACGGGTCACAACCTTCTTCGAGGACGCCATGGAGGCCGGGGAGTCGATGGAGTCCAGGTCGCGGAGTACGATGCGGGAGAGGAACATCAGATGCGGGGGCCAAGGGAGAGATGGGGCGGACTGCTGGTCCGCTCACACAGGCGCCATAGGCCTGCAGCTACGGGCGGCGAGGTGACGGACTAGGGTTTCGCCGCGGGGAACGGGCAGCCGGAGGATGGATCGAGGACTTGGAGAGGAGCCGAGGATGAGTCGACGGATGAGTCGACGGTAATGCTTAGACTCGGGCGTCCTACCGATCGGACGCTCCAAACTTGCCTGGGCCTCGCGAAGTCATGGCCCAGAGACTCCCGTTTCGCACCCCGTGCCGTTCCGTGGTGTTGCGATTTGGATCTGCTGCCCGCAGGAACCAAACCATTCCCCAACCACTCGCTCGCTGGGGTTTCCGTCGGGCCGCTCTCTCGCGGAGGGTGCGGGAAGGTGATTCGTCGGCGGCGACGAAGATCCGTCGCCTGGTTCGCCGCCCGTCGCCCTACACCTCCGCGCGCGCCATTCCCCGCTGATTCGTGGCCCGTGCTGGTGTGTTGCTGCTCCCCCGGCTTCGCCCGCCACGAACAACCGCATCGTCGCTGGTTGCTGCTCCGCCATCGTCTCCCGCCGCCGGTGCCGAGTTAGTCGCCGTCTCCTCCTCCTCCCCACCCTATGCCCCTACTCTGCTCGGCGTATACGTGCTCGCGCTCGGCTCGCACATCTCGTCGCACGTCGGCCGGCCACAGACGCATGCAGTACCTGCTCCCTCCTATTCCTAGAGCTGGTGCTGCCTCGTCACACATGCCCCTGCCACGGAGGTGACACCACCTCCCTGCTGTCGCGTGTTGGTGTTGCTTGCCGGCCGCGGTCGCACGCGGCGTGCGCCGATTCCCCGCCGATTCGATTCCCAGTGTCTATGCGGGGACGGGGAGGCTACGCGCTCGCATCGACGAGCTCGCCGCGCACCCCACACCTGCAACTGCAAGTGCTCCCCCCCCCCTCCGTCCTGAAGCTTCTCGTCCTCCTCCGCTCGTGCGCACAAAGCGGTGTGGCTCCGCTATGCAACCCAGCATCCGACGGACCCACGGCGCCCGCACCTCCTCCGCTATGTTGCTCTCCACAGACACATAATATTGCAGTATCATTTTGATGTTGTAGTCTCATGTTGCAGTAGTTCCCTCGTTGTTGATTGCAGCAGCCTATGCCTAAATGTTTCAGCTGTTTGTTCTATGTTATTGCAATATTATGTTTCATGGTGTTTCACCTGTTCATCCCAGTGTTTCATCTGTTGCCCTTTGTTGTTGTTGCAATATGCCATTTCTATCTCAATCTGATCCCAATTTCACACCTCGCTGTGTCCCTTTGTGTTGTAGAAATGGTGGATACGAGGTCCCGGAGTAAGGGCTTCAAATCCAGTGTGGATATGTCTAGCAGCAGTGAGGACGTGTTTGAACTCTGAGATCGTCATGTAGAAGAAGTTCCCAACAACAGACCTTGCACCCGATCTGCATCCCGAAAAGTGTCTTTCAGCAAGCATCGGGCCTCACCAAGGGTTGCAAACAAGCAGCGTCAGGCCTCACCCAAGGTGCCAACCAAGCAGCGTCAGGCCTCACCCAGGGTGGCAAACAAGCAGGGAGGGGTGGCCTCTTCGAGCCAGAGAGTGATGAAGACCCCTGTTGTCAAATCCATACTGAAATAGCCATGTGTAAAGCAAGGTATGGAAATTCATGTGTTGTTTCACTGATGATATTGTCAATGTTTCATTATGATGTGATGTTTTCATGTATCCTGTTCCATAGATGCTACTGTGATGAGTCTTGTTTTAGCATGATTTAGGCGCAACGAGCTGTTACTTTGTTTAGATGTTAGCCCTTTTAAGGGGTGGAGCTAGGGTGCGACCGTGTGCTGCCGGTGGTAGCCGTCGCTCCCCTCCCTGCTTGTCTGAATGAGTGTAGTTCGATAACAAACACCCACCCAATTTAATATACAATGACATGAGACGGATACATTCATGTACCTTGATGAGTGCAGTTCGACAATTGCAAGCCATTGTCGTATTTGTTTTGCACATAAACTATTGAGCGAAGGGGCATGCGCCAACTTCGGCGTGCACATGTAGAAAAATTCGACTATATTGTTCATACTGCATATCATTACAAAAAATAACATAGTAATAGGTTCAACCATACATGCAAATTTCTAGAGCACCGGTATGAGTTGCAGCACATGTCAAATACTGAGCAACCATGTTGTAGTGCTAATACGTTCAAGGAATCACATCTTTATGGCTGCATTTTTGCATGTTTCACTATTAATTTTTCAACTTGTTTCATATACTACATTGCTATGTTGCTTTGTGTGAATGTGTTGCCCCTGTACAACTAGCATTTGTTTCACATAATGGCATTAGTGCTCTGTTCCAAATAATCGAAATGGTATGTTTCAGTCTTTGAAACAATATATGTTTTCTGCTTCTCCCACTTGTTTGTTTCAAAGAAAGTGCAAGACAAATGTTTGAAATAGTATGCTTATGTTGTGCATTTGTACTTGTTTTTTTGCAATATGCTTTTGTGCATGTTTCATCATGCACATCTTATTTTTACTTTACTAATACACACATATTTCAATGATGGTTGCAAGCCCATTGACATTCTAACCTTTAATGGTGTTGCATGCTTGCCTGGCTTCTCTCAATTTGCTTATCAGCCCCCATGTTTCACCTTTTAAATTTCTTTGTTTCACCTTTATTTTTTCGAATTGTCTCGATCAATTTGCTCATCGGCCCGCCTTTCATTATGACTATATAGGGTTCTTCTCCCACCTTGATCCTAGTTATCCCTTTTTCCTAATATATCCCTCTTAGTGTTTTTAAAACACCAATGCTATATAACATGATCTAGCGGGGCTAGGCTTTTAGCGAATAAATTCGCTTTAAGGCCGAGTGGTTTGGTAGGCCCTCGAGGCCGTGGAGCAAAGACATAGCGTCGGAGCGCCTTAGCGAATGTAATTCGCTAAAAGGCCAAGTGGGCCGGTAGGCCCTCGAAGTCGTGGAGCAAAGTCATAGCAGGGAGGCGCTATAGAACACACACTATAGGACATGATATTACTTGATACGCCGGGAGGCGCGCAGTAGAAAATGTGGTGGAGCCCTCGACGGCGGATCGAGAAGCCCGTCGGCGGCATCGGGCATCCCGGATGCGGGCCTAGGCCCTCTTCCTCTTTTGTTCGGGGGTTGTTTCAACATAGGGTTTGCGTTGTTTCAACATACAGTTTTTGTGTTGTTGCATTAGCAGTTACGGAATGTTGCAGCTTCGACAAGGTGGTTTGTGGCGGGATCCGGTTCTAAGCCTGCTCCTCTAAATCTGTACGTGAGCCCTCCCACCTCTTCGTTCTCTCGACCCCTGCTCCTCCTCCTTTTCCTTCCCCTCCTCTTGTCAAGATGGCTAGTTTGTCTCCCCTATTGTTTCATCAGATCAATGTAATTTAATTTAATTATGTTGCAAGTGCCTTTATTTTATGTTGCAATTACTTGAATTAGTTGTTGCATCTCAAACTGTGCTTATGAAACATAAAGATTTCCCCACTATTACATCTGTAAATGGTCTATTGAAACATCGATTGTAACTACTTCAAGTTACAAGTATATGAATTGTATGTTTCTAGTAGCCGACTTAGTTGTTACATCTCAAAATGTGGTCATGAAACATGAATATTTCCCCTACTTGTTACATCCGGAAGTGATAACTACTTAAAAGAAGAGGTTATGTAGGACCGCAACCGGATTTTGTGAGCTTGAATGGAAGTAGTTGCAATTGCAACATCATTTTGAAGTAGTTTACACATGTAAAATATATTACTTGCAACAGGCGACTATGACTAGTTAAGCATGTCATAAGAAGCATTGAAACATCCTATGGGACTAGTTGCGGCCGGTCAAATAATACAAGTTTAACAAGGTCCAAAGACACACCTTTGTCATAAGATATGAGTGTTCCCATAAAGCATAGATATATAAGATGGATGACAAATTTTGTTATATGTGCTTATTTCATAACTCTTCTTTTCCATATTTACAAATTTTGTTCATTAGGTGTCGACAAACTACGTTCTATCAAATGAGCCATACTTGAGTTAGTGTTACTTTAATCAATTATAAGGTACTTATTTTCAAGTGATGCTTCTACACAATATTTTCTTTAATTAAATTTGCATGTTTTGAGACCCATTGATATTTTGTTCAGTTAGTTCTTTTTCATTGTTGCACTTTTTTCTCTCTCTCAATTTATGCACTTAAGAAGCGTCTTTTTATTACCACGTTGCACCCGCCTTACCAATATGTTTCTTTTTAGATTATGTTATATGTTTCATTCTCTATTAGACTAAGCTATTAAGTTCTTGTATTTTTTTTTTTTTAGGCCACCTTTTGTTTGCATACTTGGATTTCATGTAACCTATGATGACTTCTATGAATCCCTCAAGCGAAAAGGGACAAATTTCTAACACATTCATGACAATGTGGACTTACCGCTTTAATCATGCTTGTCAAGAGTCTTGGAAACATGATGACGACCTTGTCAAGAAATTTGCATTCAATGCCATGCACACAGTAAGATCTTAAAACATTAGTGTTATAAAGAAAATATATTTTCACCATACACAAATTAGGATATTAAATATTGAAAATATTTCATATAAATTTATTTATATTTAAAATCTAAAAGTTGGACTCGTAGAAAATGGGATATGCAGTTAATTTGACAAATTAACTGAAGCCCTCCTCCTCTTCTCTTCCTCCCCACGCCCACGCCCACACAAATATCTCGGTCCCTGTCCCTATCTCTTCTCACCCATCGCCACCGGCGGTTCAATCGTGCCTGGATTGCTCAATTCCGTATGTGAATGAATTGATTGATTGATTGATTTGGGGTTGCTGCTGCTCAATCGATTTGGGATTTCAATTGGAGGTGTGATGCTTTTTATCCTACTCTTTTTGAGATGTTAGCTATTTTTATCCTACAGATATCAACTATGTTGCACTAGTAATAGAGATTATGTTGCAAGTACTCAAATCATATGTTGCAATGCGAAATTCCAATTTTGACACTGTCAGTCCCACGCAGCAGCCAACCTCATCCCCAACCTCTGAACCTTGGGTTGCAGTGCTTCACGAGGCCATGGGTGAGGTTCGCCGGCACCGCGATGGTCGACGTCGATGCCGCCGTGTGCGCACAGCCCAGCACACCACGCCGCGCTTCGCCGCGTCGGACACGCCTCACGGGAGGCGCCCGCCGGTAGATCCATGGATGCGGACTCGTCGCCGAGGAGAGCAGCCGCCGAGGCCGTCTCGCCCACAAATACCTCGTGCCGAGGTCCGGCTCGCCGAGGCCCGCCGGTCCGCCGCGCCGCGCCGCCGCGCCCCCGATGCTCGTCCGCCCGTCTCGCACTGTCGAAGGAGGCGGCGCGTCAAACGATCTTTGTGGGGAGGGGCTTCGGCGGCCGGGTGGGAGGAGTCGGGCGGCGCCGGGCGGCGCTGTCGCCCGTGCCGGGAATGCCGCCCGGCGCCCGGCTGCGTGAACGGGCGATGGAGAAGGCCGGACACGATTCGGGTGTGGTGGAAGGGAAACAAAGGTCCCGTGGTGGGCTGCTGGTCCCCGTTGTTCCGCTTGGGCTGTGGCGAGGACCGCCCTATGGGCCTCAAAGCCAGGACGCCCGAGCGCCAATCGCTCCCATGAGTCGACGCCGGGAGAACCCGAGAGTCCGGAGGAGAAAGAGTTGGCTGTTACTTTGCAACAGTATCCAACTGCCTATACGGTGGCACAAAAAAAAATCACGGTTCAAACAACGTGTATAGTAAAAATTTCTTATATTTGCAAAACAAAAGGTTATGACATTTTTAGCGAAAAAAAAACGCTACGTGCGGCTGGATGAATTCGAACCCGCGACGTATCCCTCGCCCATGTCGATAGTTTTTCCATCCAAGGTCGTTACAAAAACTTCAATTTCAAAATCAAAATTCATACGAAGTAAGGATAAGATGATACATAGTTTTCTATAACAATATGATTGTAAAGAAAGTCGCAAGTCATGACATTTTTTGGGGCAAAAAGTGGTTACAAAAATTTCGCGCATGATACATAGTTTTCTAAGACAGGATGGTTGTGAATAGTGGCAGAGCTCGTCAATTTTTGATGCCTAGGGCCACTACAAAAGCATATATACTTCATGCACCGGATCAAAATACCTTTCACACTAGGTTTAATACCGATATAGATAACAAAAACTAGCTTAAAGATAATATTTGATTTTATACTTAAACCCCCCTCGCCCATGTTGGTAGTTGCTCCACTCAAGGTCATTTACACAAATTTCAATTTTAAAATTGGAAAATTCATACGTAGTTTTCTATGACAAGATGATTGTAAGTGAGAAAGTCGCAAATCGCGTCATTTTTCACGCAAAACTTCGTGATTACATGGTCGGCGGGATTTGAACATGTGGCCTCTCCCTCGCCCCTGCCTCCTCTACCACTACACCAAACTATCACTTGTGTCTAGATTCCCTCTAAGTTCCTCACATGTTATAGAAAAACGAAGTAAATTGCCTATTTGAGGCCCTAAATTGAGTGTAAATTGTTTTGTCCGAGACCCTAAACGAACTCAAATTGAAAAGTTGTCAATTACAAGGGTTCATAACTTTTTGAGATATACAATTTTCATTTAGAGAGTTTCTCCATCCGATATCATTTAGGACATGTCGGCCACTAGGTTTGTTAAATCTTTGTTTGCTCGATATGGCCCACAAGATAATTTCGAAAGACAACGTTATCAATTATAAAGTTTCACAACTTTTCAAGGTCTAAAATTATCATGTTGGTAGTTTCTCAATCCGAGATTGTGTTGAAGGTAGTCATTGTCAACTTTTTACTATGAAATAATAGAACATATGAGGACAAGAACAAATAAAAGATAGGGTTTATACTAATGATTTCCACAAGTTTTGTACACACTTTCAGTTTTCTGGTGAACTATGGAAAACCCCGAAAAATCGAGAGAAAAGAGGAGAATTCAAGACACCGAAGAAAAGGACCAAATAAGGGCGATTGGTATAAATTCCGGGGTCTATATGTGAAGAGAAGACACCTCGCCAAAGCCGGAGCCCACACCCTTCCGTGGGGGGTCGTGCGTCACGCGGGGGGGTGCCGCGCTGCGGCACCCCGGGTGGGAGCCACGTGTCCCGCCTCGAGAACCTTCCTACAACCGACCTATGGAGTTGATCTAGTCAAGATCAATCAAGTCGGGTTTGATCCAAGGGCGAGATTCATCCTATGGGGCTATAAAGAAGAGGCGGGGCTACCCCTAAAACCCTAATTCAATGCGAAGATCGAAACTTGAGTTCCGTAGATCAAGTCCAGAGCCATAAACCCTAGTTTCCTCGAGAATAGTTCTAGATCTAGAGAGATTAGCTACTAGCAATAGATTATAAGGAGTTCCAAGCATTGGAAGGCTTGAGATTCGATTACATCAAGGTGTTCATAGGTACATTGTTATACTCTTTGATATATTTATATCTTTGGTATATTCATCACTCATTGATCATCTATGATATTGTTCTTTATCTTTATTATATTATCATTTGCTTTGTTTATTGTTTGCTTTAATATGTCTAGTAGAGTTATTTATTTATTATGGATTGCATGCTTAGGATTGTATAGCCCTCATCTTGTAACGTGCAAGATAGGTGTTATAATTTATGTATGCTTGGTGCTTATATATGTTATATCTCAAGCAAATGCCCACTATATGACGAGGTTTGGGGTAGTTCGTAGAGGTGACACTCTATTGAGTCTTCTATAATCCTCCCTCTTCATGTAGTTAACTGTAGGTCGTGTGTCGCGAAGAAGGTGAAGATCTCATTATTGAATCCTTCCTAGTTGATAATCCTTAAGTTTGTTATGAAGTAATAAGTAGTAGCTATGATAACTAGATGTTTGCTCTATTAGAGTTTAGCAATAACATGTGATGATAGTTACACATAAGTTTTCCTTATATTGCCCCATATGAGTCCTTAGACTAGAATATTACATTAAATCTTTATCATTTCATGATGGCTTGATCCCTGTATTTATCCTTTATCTTATTTAGTATTTATCATACATATCTTTATCTTATTTATTATTATTTTATGTGACATTAACCCCTTGTTGTTGAGTAGAAGCATTATCATTATTGGTTATAGACATTCCATATATAAGGACTTTATTAGTATTAGCATAAAGTCGATTAATCTGTCTTCCTAGCGGATGCGACAACCCTTACTCATTAAAATCCTACAATGGATTACGTCCACTTTGCAGAGTCTTTCTATTCTTTATTCTATATCCTGCCTAGTCATATCATTTTATGCCATGTTATACTTTCTAGTTGCATAAGTGGATTGACAACCTCGCTTGACTAGAAGTATAGGTTATTCTTTGACTAGTGTATAAGTGGCTTTATGATTGTTATAATACCAAGACTGTTTGGGGTCATTGCTTTTTGTAGCCCGGCGCCTAGTTTTAAGCGGAGCAATTCTCAACGGCGTGTTGCTTTTTTGCTATGCTAGTGTGTTAAGCCTAGTTTTATTCAAGTACAAACATTCTTGGCGCCGTAGTATTTGAAGTGTTAGAGAGCTATATTAGTGATGTCGATTAGCGAAGTGTCAACATTGCTTGGCCTTTATAAATGTTGAATCATCTAAATATGATATTGATAAAGTTGTAATCAATTTCATAGGTTTTCCAAAAGCCTATATTCCAAATATATATGTACAAATATTGTGAAGGATCTATTGAAGTTAATTGAAAACCTCATCACTAGTAAAATATAAACATACAATACTTATCTACTTACTAAACTAGTACATAAGCTCTCAGCTTTATTTAAAGGTAATTCAAAACATTCATATAATTTTATACATCTTGACAGCACAACTAAGAATATTCCCTTGATCGTCCATATATTCTAATTATCCATTAAAAGAAGAGAAAAATTCTATTTGACCTAAAAGTAATGCTTGTTTTCTATTTGACATGAAAACTTAAAAAAGTTGCCTATATGTCCTCAACTTGAATTTCTATTTCCTATTTGACACTTTCGTCTGTCCTGTGAGTGTTGATGGTGGATAATGTTAACTTTTAATCTATATCTATACCTACTAATAAAGAGATACTTAAAGAGAGAAAATTTCACTCCCACCTTTTTTTTCACCCTCTTTTTCTGCCACGTTTTCTGCCCACCGTTTCTGTCTTTCGGTTTCTTTTTTAATGGTATACGCACGTTCGCCCACGCAAATTACGGCCCAAACTGTTATCGGCGGACTCTTGTCCGCGTCGGTCGTGATCCTGCTGCCAGCGGAGGTCCCCGGACCTGTTGCCACGAACCATGTGGGGGCTATTGGCGTTGCGAACTCCACTAGCGAGCAGCCGCAGCCGTCACAGCCGCAGCGCAGGTGGATGCAAATCCCACCAACTCCGGCAAAGTCCCCCTGCACGATGCTGTAACATGTCCCCTGCACGATGCTGTAACATGTCCCCTGCACGATGCTGTAACATGGCTACGGGGAGACAGCGACAACAAAAAAACAAGGACAGCTTCAAAGGAAAGCGATTTCTATTTTGTGACAAGTGCGGATGCAAGGGACATCTGGCTGAAATTTGTCGCACGGCATAACACATCGTGATTCGTGGCCCTCTCTCAGAAGGCAAAGGCAAAAGAAAACAAGGCAAAGACCAAACAAAAGAGAGGAGAAGGATCAGTAGATTTGCTACAGGTACTTCATGTACAAGCCATCGGTCTTGTAGTTGTCGCACACATCAAAATAGATATGTGTTTGATCTTGCAAATTGTCGAAGTGATTATACAACAAACTATATATCCTTCGTCTTGCACGGGCATGTTTTTTTCTTAACAAATAAAGACAACTATTGAAGGTAAAAAGATATATATCATAGATTTTCTTGACCCGTAGCATCGCACGGCAAATTTCTTAGTTATTAAAAAACATAATAAATGATTTAAAGAGAAAAGAACACTAGAGGATAGGGTTTATACTAATGATTTTAATGAGTTGTGTGAATTTTTATCTTTTGCATGAAATATCTGAAAAATACCAAAGATTGGCTACATACAAATCAACATATCGAATCCGCGACCATTAGTACAAATTAGAAGGATCCGAGAAGACACAAGAAGACGCCAAAACAAGGTGGGGCCCACCTGTCCTTGAGCCGTGGTGGCCACCCTCTCTGCTTTAAGCCACGTGTCCCGCTTCTAGAATCTTCTTCCAACTGACCTTGAGATCCAATCTAAGTCGTCCAATAAAGTTGGTTTGATCGATAGCCCGATTCTTCCTATCTTGGCTATATAAGCAAGTGCAACCCCCCACCCCCAAACCCTAATTCATTCATTCAAGTCATTAGAGATCAAGTCATCGAGCTACAAAGTCCATAAATTGAGAGGCAATCAAGTGTGAGTATCTTACATAGTGTCATTCATTTAGAGTTTAGATGAAAAAAATATTTTGAAATACTTCTCTCACACCGTTTTAAATAGAAGCCACATAGTCCTAGAGAATTATAGAAAGATGGCTTAGAGAAACAAATGGAGAAGTATATCTATCAACATCAGATAATATGGGAGATTTCAATGATTTTAGGAAAGTGGTTAAGTTTTCCAAATAGGGTGGATATTTTGAAAGCAAATATAACTCATTTCTGTATAAAATTTCTCACTCCACTTAAAATCAACTTTATTGCATAAATATTATTTTTACCCCATAAGATAGTAGGGTACTATCAGGTTCAAGTATTTTTTTGTCATAAATAAAATACTATAATTCAAGTTTTATGGTTGTAAAAAGCAAAAGTCTCTCTCCTTTCTCTGTGGTCATGAGTATTGTTTTTCGCCCTCATTCATTTTTCTACAAACCATCCACCAAAAATATGTTTATTCTTTTCCATTATTGCTCGATTCTTTTCAAGTGAGCTGCAATCCCCTAGAGACAAAAATATATTTTGTTCAACAAAACATCTTATTCTAGATACAAAATCAAATTTTTATTCATGTAAATGATTATTGCTCGATTCTTTTCAAGTGAGCTGCAATCCCCTAGAGACAAAATATATTTTGTTCAACAAAACATCTTATTCTAGATACAAAATCAAATTTTTATTCATGTAAATGAATTATTTCTTTCATTAGATTAGTTCTAGTTCTAGAGCAATTAGCTAATTAGTATTAGTTTAGAAAAAAATCAAGTCTAGAAAGGCTTGAACTTTAGATCTGTCATGAGCATACTAGAGGTATAAACTCTCTTGGTTCTTATTATTGTTTTATATTGTATTCCAATTATGTTATGTTATCTTATACTCAACGTTGGCCATGACATTTTGTTTTATCTTTATTATGTTATTGATTGCAATGTTCATTGTTTACTTTAATATGTCTAGTAGAGTTAGTTATTTACTATAGATGTCATACTTATGTTTGTATAGCTCTTACTTTAAGTCATGAGGGATAAGTGATATAACTCATGTAAGCGTGGTGCTTAGGCGTGTTACATCTGCAAATGTCGAGCTATTTGTCGAGGCGTGTGGTAGATCATAGGGGTGACAACCTTATTGAGTCCTTTATAGCCCTCCTATGCATATAGAATATGATAGAACATGGTCCCGGAGGAGGGAATCTTTAATATTGAAACCTCCTAGTTGATGTTGTAAGTATGATATGAAGTAATGATGCTAATAGTGATAACTACATGTTTGCACAATTAGAGTAAGTTATGACTTGTAATTATGGTTGCACATTAAGTTTTCCTTATACTACCCATGCTTTTTCTTAGACTAGAATATTCTAAGTCAATTACTTATTTATCATTATGATGCTTGATCCTATGTTTATCATATATATGTATCTGTATTTTTATCTTATGACTTGTTCTTGTTATGAGTAAAGTTATGGTTTACTTTTATTAAAAGTATAAGTTTGCAATATATGTCCTACCTAACCTTCCCAGTCGTGAAAATATAAATCGACAACTTGGTAATACTCTAGGTAAAATACTACAATGGTGTGATTATCAATGCACTTGCAAATCTTTGTGTTTATCTTTATAACTACTAAAATGAGTGATGAGTTAATTTATACCAACAGCGAGCATTCATCGGTAGCTGGCCAATTGAGACAATGCAAAAGACCAAAATAACCTTCAGACAAACTAAGGAGCTCTGTCATAGAAAAGAGTCACGGCGGCTCGTTCTCAACTCATCCTCATACGAGCAGTGCTCCCCTAACCCTAGATCGAGTTGCGCCATGGATGTTGGTGGAGAGGTCTCGGTGGTAAAACGGACTTTTCACATAGTACTTAACACTGTTAACAACCCAAACTAACAAGTGTCAAATTGGAAAAGAAAACTCGAGTTGAGTACATATAAGAAAGATTTTCAGTTTTAGTGCCAAATAAGAAACGGGCATTATTTTCAGGGCCAGATAGTTTTCTCCTAAAAGAATACAATGCATCCATCAAGGCCTAGCGCGTCAACGCCATGCTTGTTTTTCTAGTATGCACAGAATGAGCAATGCTTATTTGCTATCATACTTGGGCCACACAATCCATTTATACATGTGGGCTAACTCAGTTAGCCCATTTGAGGTTTGGTTCAGTGAAGATGAACCACACATTGTAGTTGCTCTTGGGCTTCTCATGGCTAAAAGCGAACCAAAGGGGTGAAAAACAATTACAGGTTTAGGCCAAAAGTTGATTTTGCTCTATTATAAAACTCAAAGCAACCCCACCTCCATTCATTTGCTTTCAAAGATATTGGTTCGTTCATTTCCCCTTCTTTCCCGTCTGCGACATATCTTCTCCTCCGCAACGTCGCAACTTTCTCCCATCCGCGTCGCTCCACCAACGCAAGCACTACATGTCATACCCACGCCTCAGCTCTAGCTCTGTGGCCAGCCACTGCTCCGCGCCTCCGAGTAGCCCTTGACCAATTTATCCAGCGGGCATGGCAAGCCCTGGTGGGTGAGCGCGGCCATCCCCCTAGTGGTGGGAGTAAGAAGAAGAAAATGCAGGCTTGCTGTCAAACGTGTGGGGCCTGCTCCTAAGTGAGAGAAGCTTTATAAGAAGCCACCGTTGTTCGCCTAAGCGGCCTTCAACTTATCCAAGGCAGCACAACCAAACACACCTTTGCCCGTGCTTTGTTCCTCGGTCCTGCGTGTCGCTATCTCTTGGATGGGGACATGTTGCAACTGCCAACTTACTCGATGGAGAAGTAATATATGAGACGAGATACATGCATGCATGCAGATTTTATGGTGCGCACTGCACTAATCGATAGTCATCCGATCCATTGGCTTGGCCACTGCAGAGCGGAGACGACGATCAAGGGCGTTCAATTCTAAGACGTCACGAAGTTACTAACTCAGAAGAGGCACAGCCAAAGCACTTAACAGCACGCAGGCCTGACAATCACAACTGGTTCACGCATGGGACTGAACCTTGAAAATGGGCAAAGGCCCAGAATTTAAAACCAAATGCTGTAATGGGCTATGGCCTAACACTGTAAAAGATGCGCAGAGCACGCACGGCTACTACTGCAGAGTGCAGAATGCAGACTTGACTGGATTGGATTGGTTCGCAGCCGCCGTCACCACTCACTAGGTCCATGCGAAACGTGCATTAGCAATTTACATTACTGTACGGGCACTTGCACTCGATCGGTTGAAGCTCCACTACCCACTTGTACCTCCGGCCGGCCGCTCGCTCCACTACGCACGGGATTCACAGTGCTCGTGCTTGCGCCATGCAGAAAAACTCGATCGAGCTGAGGCGATCGATCAGTGCGTCCGGCTGCCATCCATTCAGGGAGAAAAACGCACGCACGCGCGCAGACACATCACTTAGACAGCCGCCGCCCCGCTTACCCGTCATGCATCGAGTCAGTCGCCGTCTACCGCTTGTCAAACAGCACTAAGTTAACTGACTGCATTGTCACTGGCACTGACTCACTCTCAGCACACTCTAAAACGTCTCTATATAAGCCTTGCGGCAAGAATCAGCTAGAGGAGGCAGCACACACAGCACTTATCGACAGTACGTAGTTTGTGTGTAGATTGCAGAGAGGTACACGATGAGCTGCCTCACCGCCCTGCTCGCCGCCGCGCTGTGCCTCGTCGGCGCCGCCGCATCGGTGGCGCGTGGCCAGCTGACGAACAACTTCTACGACTACTGCTGCCCCCAGGCGGAGAACATCGTGAAGGCGCGCGTGTCCTCCGCGATGCAGACCGAGCCCCGCATGGGCGCCTCCCTGCTCAGGCTCCACTTCCACGACTGCTTCGTCAACGTACGTACGACACACCACATGTGATCGACACATACACGCACGCTAGCTCCCAATGCAACTTTCATATGTGTACCTACCGATCGATCGCTGAAAAGACGCCATTGCTGCACGTACGTACGTACACACGCAGGGTGCGACGGGTCGATCCTGCTGGACGGGAACAACACCGAGAAGCTGGCGGCGCCGAACCTCAACTCGGCGCGTGGGTTCGAGGTCGTGGACGCCATCAAGGCCGACCTCGAGAAGGCCTGCCCCGGGGTCGTCTCCTGCGCCGACATCCTCGCCATCGCGGCTAAATACGGAGTGCTGCTGGTGCGTCGTCTTTTCCATCCATCCCCTTCCCTTCTCACATGATTTCGATTCATCATCACGCTGAAAATTGCTCGCAACAACCTGCTGGTTCAATTCAATTCAGAGTGGCGGGCCAGACTACGACGTCCTGCTGGGAAGGAGGGATGGCCTGGTGGCAAATCAGTCCGGTGCCAACAGTAACCTGCCTAGCCCGTTTGATCCCATCAACACCATCATAAATAAGTTCAGCAACGTGGGTCTCAACACAACCGACGTGGTCGTTTTATCAGGTATATATAACTGCTAGTCCATCCCACGCATCTTTCACTGCACAATACTTTCAAGATCGACTAGTGATGTGACCCGGCGACGGACACGTACGTACGCACGCACGCAGGAGGCCACACGATCGGGCGAGCGCGGTGCGCGCTGTTCAGCAATCGGCTGTCCAACTTCACGGCGACGAGCTCCGTGGACCCGACGCTCAACTCGTCGCTGGCGTCGAGCCTGCAGACGCTGTGCCAGGGCGGGGACGGCAACCAGACGGCGGCGCTGGACGCCGGCTCCGCCGACACGTTCGACAACCACTACTACCAGAACCTGCTGAGCCAGAGGGGCCTCCTGTCCTCGGACCAGGGCCTCTTCTCCAGCGCCGACGCCGCGGCCGCCACCAAGGCGCTCGTGCAGGCCTACAGCGCCAGCAGCGAGCGATTCTTCTGCGACTTCCGCAGGTCCATGGTCAAGATGGGCAACATCCACCCGCTCACCGGCTCCGCCGGCCAGATCAGAAACAACTGTCGTGCCGTCAACTGAGAATTATGGAGCGTGTTTTGTTTGGCTTAAGCCAGAGTTCGTTCATGGCCAATAATATACTTGTAGTATGGGCCAGCTAGTGTATCAATTGGGACGGATGAGTGGTAACTGCTCGCCTATCTCGCCTATCTGCAAACGAACGAGACTGCATCTGTAACGGCCGCTACAGTGCCTGATGAATTATCAGTAGGTGCATGGCATGCGTTCGCCGATGGATGTTGTTGTCGTGAACAAGCAAGAAAACAAAACAGGAATAAATAAAGGCGATCCCAATCCTCTGCGTGCTCTGTGTGTGAGGAACTTGAGATCGATCTTGGCACGCATTTCGCTGTCACCTAATCGCATCGTGCTCCCCCCCCTTTGTGTTCTGTTATGAGAATGATGTCTCGCCTTCTCTCCATAATTGGCAGCCTGTTAGCACATCATTGCATTGCTTGCACCTATCCTTTTGGCGTATAAAGTGGCCAACATCAGCAGTTTTCGTGTGCTGTATTACGGTACTGTGGTGCAGGAGACCGGATCGCGACTGGGAAACAAGAAGTCACTCATCGTCGTACGTTATCCCAGCTGGCTCCTCCCTCGGTCAGACGAGCGACATCCAGACCGATCCGATCGAGTGCCAGCTTTCAGTTAATCGGTGTTGCAGATACAGTATAGTAGTTGCAACATCGATAGCTTGCAGTGATTTCGTTAGCCCTTTTCTGGCTGCTTTCATCCTAATCCATCTCAAATTCAGGTGGATATGAATGCAAGTTGCAACCAAACATTAACAAGCTCTGAGTGGTTTTATGAGCACGTGACGCCGGGATTTTCGAAAGAAGGGGACGAGATCACGAGACCCGATTAGTTGTTGGCCATCGGTGCGCATGCACGTACGTTCTTGGAATCATTGCCCGCTTCCAGAGTCGATCCATACTCTACCTGCTGCTACCTGCTGTGACCTGTGTGATGAGAGAAGCTCTGCAACTGCAAAACATGATAACCTGTCCGACTACCAGGGCAAGATTAGCCTCCTTTGTAGTACGTATCTGAACAACTGCAGCTACTTTCAGCTACGTACACTGCACAGCTAGTGCGAGTCTGCAACCACGTACAGTACTGGAACACGTCTGGTGCAGATTAAAGCTCGCGTTGACTGTGACCGTGCACGGTAGGCGGAGGCAGCTGCTCGTGCTACACCGCACCGAACAGCCATGCATACGCTCGCTGACAAACAGAATTGCAGTTGCGGGAGTGTCTTTTTGCTAAGCGCACGGCATCTGCATGCATGCTGATTGCCATCTCTGAACTGAAAACGACGCGCCGACGGAAACGTTGCCAGGAATATGATTGCCCGGCCCTTCAGATCCAAGAAAAGGCGCGCTCCCTGTGCTCAAACGGGCACAACCACCACCTTGCCAACTCCGTGGCTGGCTATAAGACGTACTCGCAACTGATCGAGTGAGTCAAATGCATGCCAGTGTGCACAACAGCTACCACGCACCTGCGCGACCGATCGACTGCGATCGAGCTCGCGCCCGCAGCAGCTAAGCTAGGCAGCTCGCTTTGGCCTCTGGGAGAGAAGAGAAGACAGACAGATCAATGGCGCCGCCCCGTGGCAACATGGCGTGTAGTCTCCAGCTTGCCGTGCTCATGTCCGCCGCCGTCGCGCTCGGGTTCGTCTTCCAGGCCGGCGCGGCGGAGCTGTGCAGCGAGTACTACGACCAGACGTGCCCCGTCGTGCACCGGGTGGTGCGGCGTGTGCTGAAGAAGGCGCACCAGGACGACGTCCGCATCTACGCCAGCCTCACCCGCCTCCACTTCCACGACTGCTTCGTACAAGTAAAAAAAAAGCAGCCGCCGGTCTCCCGTGTTCTGCTCTGCTCTGTGCCGCACGCACGGACATACGTTCTGACTTCTGAGCCGGCATGTGTTTGTTTATTTCTTGTCTTCAGGGCTGCGACGGCTCCATCCTGCTGGACAACAGCTCGAGCATCGTGTCGGAGAAGTTCGCGAGGCCCAACAATAACTCGGCGCGCGGGTACCCCGTGGTCGACGCCGTCAAGGCCGCGCTGGAGGAGGCATGCCCAGGCGTCGTCTCCTGCGCTGACATACTTGCCATCGCCGCCAAGATCTCGGTCGAACTGGTGAGTTTTTCAACACCCGGCAAATGTAACACCCTCACCACCGTTACTTCTCAGTATGAAATGAGATTCCACCTCGGTACACTGAGCTCGGTATCAACGTTAATGAGTTTGATCTTGAAAAAGCGATCGACATTGCTCAAAAAGAAGATTTGACACACGGCAGCAAACAAACTGTCGGACTGGCATTGTACAGGTCTGCTTGTCTTGCCGGGAGGCAATAGTTCTCTGGGCCTGGAGCAATAATTCAAAAAGCCGTCGGTGCAAAATAATTGAACTAGGCCATTAGAGATCTATGGGAAGAAGTTGACAAAATTGCACGACTTTTTTTAAATGAAAAGCACGCAGAAACAGATAACCTAGTACAGTACGAAGTGGATATTCATTCACACATCACATCACGTCGGCTGACTGTCATCAGCAGGGCGTTTGAGGTTATACTAGGCACCAATCAGTTTCCTTTCCGTGCCACGCTTTAATCCAACACGGTCACATGACGCGTGGTTCCTCACGTCCGTGTAGTCCGGCGGGCCACGGTGGCGCGTGCCTCTCGGCCGGCGCGACGGCACCACCGCCAACATCACCGCCGCCAACAACCTCCCGAGCCCCTTCGACAACCTCACCACGCTCCAGCAGAAGTTCGGCGCCGTCGGCCTCGACGACACCGACCTCGTCGCCCTCTCAGGTAAACTTTTTTCTTTTTCTTTTGAGGGGCCTCTCTCAGGGAGGTAAACTAAGGGCAAGGGGGGCCTCGTGATTCTGCAGGGGCGCACACGTTCGGGCGCGTGCAGTGCCAGTTCGTGACGGCACGGCTGTACAACTTCAGCGGCACGAACCGGCCGGACCCGACGCTGGACAGGGGATACCGGTCGTTCCTCATGCTGCGGTGCCCGAGGGGCGGCAACGCGTCGGCGCTCAACGACCTGGACCCGACCACGCCGGACACCTTCGACAACAACTACTACACCAACATCGAGGCGCGCCGCGGGGCTGCAGTCCGACCAGGAGCTGCTGTCGACGCCCGGCGCGCCCACGGCGCCGATCGTCGGCCGGTTCGCCGGCAGCCAGAAGGAGTTCTTCAAGAGCTTCGCCAGGTCCATGATCAGCATGGGGAACATCCAGGTGCTGACGGGGAGCCAGGGTGAGATCAGGAAGAACTGCAGAGTGGTCAACGGAAGCTAGAACCGTCGAGCAAGGTTGCAAGTAGTAGCAGCAGCTCTTGTAAAATGTGGCGTGCCTAAGTTACTGGTGAAAGCAGTGATTCTGAATGTAGGATGCTGCAAACATGTACGTATAATAGTTGAGGGCATGATGCATTGATCGATTTGTTTATGTCATGGAGATTCAATATAGACTATAAAGTGGTGTCTGCAGTTTTGTTCAACAAAAATGAATGAAGGGGATTTCAGTTTCAGACGGTTTGCTACGCTTCTCAACGGTCACCTCCCTCAATTTCAAATCAAAATTATAAAGTTAGAATGACTTGTACCTGTAACAATGGAACCAGTACTTTTGTACCAACGCAAAATCTGAATTGATTTCTAACAGAGCACAGGCATAAAAGTATGTATGGACCGAGTAGTTCTCTCGAGCAAACGTGATTTTGGACTTTTAGATGAATAACTACGCTTGCCCGTGATGAAGTGGAAGAAAGTAGAAATTCAAGCAGAAACGTTTTGTTGGGTCCAAATGTAAAAGTATAAGACACAATAGTTTTTTCGGATATGAGCTTGGTTAATTTGAGAAAAATTTTGTGTTCACTTTCCAAAAGTATCTTTTATGTTTTCTCTTTATTATATTTAAATAGGTGAAACATTTATTTTGGGGAATGAAATATGACAAACTGTTGGAGATGAGCTATTTTTTTTTACTTGGTATATACTTTTTTTACGAGTTGACAAATCACAAAAATTTTCAAGTAGAATTTGGCAAACTCTTGAGAAGCTCTAAGTAATTAAACTTTCTATGGAAAACATCAAAACAATAATATAGAGTGATATAATTTGAGAACTATAATTTATTTTAAAACTAAAATATTCTCATAAAAATATTCCAAAAACATACTTAAAATTACTTATAGATCACTAAAGAAAATGAATTATTTGGAAATATACCATTATGAGGGCATTAAAGTTATTTATTATACTTAAATAATAATAAGGGCACTAAGAGCTCAAAGCCTAGCTAAAAAATGGAATAACGTGCTGAGATTAAACCAAAAGAAATTAAATTTAGAAAAACAATGCAGGTTTCCATCCTGTTACGGGCCTAGCTAGAGCCTACAGCATGTGCAGCCCATTTAATTTTCCAGCCCACTTCCCTAGCTGAACACATGACGCAGGCAGGGAGTGGTGTGAGTCGTCAGATCTTGGTGGATGTTCAGGATTTTGCTAGCCAAAAACAATCAGATATAATAATCATATAAAGCACCCGAGGCTGGATGAAAATTTTAATCTATTGACTGGAGAGGAATTGCATTTGGCTTTGGTAAGGGGATTCAAGAGGTATATCTGAGAAAACGGTGTTGATCTGGACTCTTTTGTTTTTTTTTTTTGGAAGAACAGGGCATATGTGAAGAATAGGAGTCCATCGAGGAGCCGTTCAAGACTTCCGGCTGAGGCAGAGGACAGACAAAAAATTGCCGCGGAGAGGAGAGGCGGCACTGCGGCAGGGCGGAAGGACGACAGAATTTCGCCCCGAGGCTGCCCCTGGCTCATGTTTATGCGGACTATACGGAAAAACGGGCAGACAGAGAGAGAAGAAAACGGTGGACAGAAATTTTGGTAAACTGGAATTTTCTCTATATAGATAGGTGTAGATTAGTAAAAAAAAAAGGATCAGCGCCTAAACAGGACCATATCAGAATCAATTATCCCCATATACATACAGTAGGAATAGAGTGTATACATCTGCACAAGCAGTAGGAATATCATCTGCAAACTGCATCACATCCATTACCTGGTCCTTGGGGGCGCCACTTGGAGACGCCGCCGCTGGTGGAGGACGCTGCGGCGGCGGCGGCAGTCTCGTCGACCCCCTCGTGGCGCTGGTCGCACAGCCACAGGCGCCATCTTCTCCACCTCCGGCTCCGGCCCGTTGGCGACGACGCGGAGACCATCCGAGACGTTGTTGTGATGGCGACGGCGAGGATGTGGGGGCGAGCCCGCAAGGATTGCGGCTGCATGCGCTCGGCGAGCACCGCAGTTCGAGCTTGTAATTTTATTTTATTTTTTTAGCCAGAGCTTGTAATTTATATATAGGGAAGGAGATCGCGGAGTCAAAGGGAGAAAAAGATCAGCGCGGCACGTTTCCTTCAACAGCAGAACAAAATCAGCACAACACCGGCGTATTTTCTTTACTAGCAAATATGCCCGTGCATTACAACATTTCTGCTGTGATTGTTCCTTGCGTTAGCGCCTCACCGACGGCAGCCTCCGTCATAGCCAGCCATCACCGACCGGCTTCTCTATTGTTCCGTGTGTTAGCGCCTCTCACCAACGGCAGCCTCCGTCACACCGCCACCGGATTCTCGCCCATGGTCTCCCTCTCAAATCTGTCCCTTCTCTGCGGCGCTCAAGTCTTTTGCTCAAGTCTTTTGGTTGCCTCATTGTCGCCGGATCCTCATCGGCAAGCATGTCCCACACGTTTGCGCTAGCCAAACTCGATCCAGCTACCCGCATCCGTCACGCCCATGTCGCCGTGCACGAGGGTGGTAGTCAGCCATCGGTCCAATTCAATTGGAGTCATATAGTTTGATGATTGCTTCTCATGATTTTCTCATGGTGACACACGGCAGTTCGAGTTCACATTTTAAGGCCGCGATCAACACCTTTCATGAGCCATATGGGACTAATAATACAACAAAATGAAACACAAAATATACAAATATATACTTGCGGTCTAAAATAACAAACAAACGGATCAAAGTAGTTGGGCTCGGGAGATTCAATAAATGAGCCCAATATCCTAGTTCTTGTGGGTCCAACTCTCGATCGGACATTTGGTGGCACATTTTTTTATTTTTCGTTTTCTTTAAAGAATTTTTTTTTTGTTGGGTCTTGGCCTCACCCCCTATTGGGCCCTCGCGCGACTCTCGATCACGGACAGGCTGGTGGCACATTTTTTTTATTTTTTGCTTTTCTTTAAGAATTACATTTTTTTTAGTGAACACAAAGGAATCGACTGCTGCTTGATGGATGAATTTAGCCCACGTGAAGATGATAGAGCTCATGAGCCATCCGATTAACCCCTTTTATTACTAACCTCAAGTCCCAAATACCAACAGTAGTAGGCTCCCGTTGTATTTTGGAGCTAGCTGGGCAGGGACCAGGGAGGGTAGGCGGGTACTTGTTTCTCTTATACGTACATGGCTACGTTCGATCGATCCGTTGTGTACTTAATTTGGATTTAGAAAATAATTAATTTATATGAATCCAAGTGTGTAACACAACTCGTGACCATGTTGGTCTCCAACTCGTGTGGATGACTGAAAATTTGCTTGGTCGTATCAACTCTCGAACTCTCTGCCGACACCGAATCGGAGGCAGACCCACTTATCCGATCTAAACTATTGATGTCAATCCGATGGTTGAAAGACGATCCTACGGTCCGCGAGGGGGTGGGCGGCGGAAATTTCTTCGCTTTATTAGTAGGTTTAGATTAATAGTATATAGATATAGAGAAAAAAAAAGATCAGCTCCGAAACAGGGACCATATCTGAATCAATACTAGCCTTCTTCAGAAGACGTACTGCTGTTGCCACCCTCGATAAGGTTCATGAACGAAGACGGAACCGGAGGAACTCGAGTGTCCAAAACACCTTCCAGCATACCAACAACTTGGGCCATGGACGGCCGGTCATTCTCATCGTCCTGGATGCACCAACAGGCAACTCTACATGCGACATCAAGCTCCTCCCCATTGGCATTTCCTCCCAGCCTAGGATCCAGCAAGCACAGCACGTTTCCTTCATTCAGCTGGGCAGCAGCATAGAGAGGGAAATACCGATGGCTCCCACATTTCAGTCTCCTGGTAGTCCTCCTCCCCGAGACTATCTCCAGCAGCACGATGCCAAAGCTGTAGACATCTGCTTTCTTGGTGATAGGTTGTCCATACACCCACTCCGGTGCAAGGTAGCCTCTGGTTCCTCGGATCGTGGTCAGCGCAGAGCTGAATTCCCGTCAAGGAGCTTTGCCATGCCGAAGTCCGCGATCTTGACACGGAATTCCGCGTCGAGGAGTATGTTTTCTGGCTTGATGTCGCAGTGTATGATGCAGTCGTGGCATTCTTCGTGCAGATAGGCTAGGCCCTTGGCGATGCCATGCGCGATCCGGTACCGAAGATCCCAGTTCAGCGGACAAGGATTATTTTCCGAGAAGAGGTGCGCATCCAAGGAGCCATTGTCCATGTACTGGTATACGAGCAGCCTCGTGTTCCCTTTGATGCAGAATCCCAAGAGAGGGACGATGTTCGTGTGCCGAATCACTCCGAGTGTCTGCACTTCAGCTCTGAACTGCTTGTCTGCTTGCCCAAAGCCTTTGAGACGCTTCACGGCGGCGACGGTTGGTCCTGGCATTGTTCCCCGGAAAACACAGCCGAAGCCTCCCTCGCCGAGCTTGTCGGTGAAATTCCTCGTAGCTCTCTTCACCTGTGCATATGGGTAGACAGCAAGAGAGCCTCTTTCCACTCGTTGGAATTTTCTGCAAGTACCACTAAACAAAACTCTCTTGTATCTCCAAAGAAGTGCCAGTATCAAAAATCACACAGGCTGTTGCTGTCAATCCGACAGCCATGAACACGATCCCTACTGTTTTCGGACGTTTTTTGACCTATGAGCTTAGAACCCAAACGAACGTAAACCTTGCTGAACGGAGGTCTAGCAGCGAAGAAGCTCACGTTGTACAGGTACCGGAACCATAGCTTGCACCCAGAGTGGTCGCCATACGCGTACGCGATGCAGTAGCATTTGCTCAGACAGGCTAGTCTGCAACCTTCGTCACCCTCTGCTGTGTCATTCTGGCAGTTGTAAAGGAGCCCTCGCAGGTTGTCTAGGAGCACAAACGAGTCATCGTGTTCCGCCGTTAGACCATTACTTGCCGTGCAGCTTAGTGGCAGAGACCTCGAGCAACCGTCCACGAAGTATCCACGCTGCCACTCTGATGGGTTTGCAGGCTCGAATCCGTAGACGCAGCCACACGTGCCGTTGCTCGTGCAGGCGCCGAAGCGGCCGCAGAAGAAGGCGCTGGATTTGCAGTCGGAAGGGAATGTCCAACGGGCCACCCAGCTGCCACCAGCAGAACTCGACCAGCACCGTAGGCTCACTTGCCCCAGGTGTAGCTGCAAGTGCTCCGCCATGACTGCACCCGCCGCCGCCGGACGGCTGTTCAGCAGCACCAGAGAGCTGCCGTTTCCCTGAGAAGACACCATCCACTCCGGGAAGGTGCCCCGGAGGACGTCCCAGCTGTCGGTGGTGAGCACGAACCCGTTCCTCCTTCGCTGGTCGATGGCGAGGCTGCTGCTGTGCAACGAGTCCGTGTCGTTGAACGTCAGCGAGATGTTGTTCCCGGTGTCCCCGTCGAGCCCGAGCCTCGCGCCGGGGAGCAGCGCGTCGCCGGGGTAGTCGAAGCTCTGCCACAGGACCCGCGACGAGTTGGCCTGGTCCCGCACCACGAGGTTGCCGCTGTCGAGGAGGACCGCGACGACGACGGATGCGGTTAACGCCGGAGCGGAGCCGGCGCCGCCCGCCACGCTTGACCACCAGAGGCTAGTACCGTTCTCTTTGATGTACAGGCGGTCGTCGATGAGCTGCAGCACCGCGCTGGTAAGGTCGAAGATGTGGATCCGGTCCCCGAGCCAGAACGTCGTCGGCGTGCCCGCGTTCGTCGGCATGTTCCGGATCCGGACGCCAAGGAAGTGGTATATGTCCGTCTCCGGCGAGAAGAACCCCAGCTCGAACACGCCGTTTCGAGAGACCAGAGTCTGGTTCCCGGAGATGCCCTCGCCAGGGAGGATGGTGTCTCGGGCGAAGGCGGTGGCAGCCAAGACGACGAAGAAGAAGGTGGCTAGTGGCCGGGACAGCGAGTAGACGCGCTTCACTGCCTCCATTGGCGAACAGCAGTGGTAGCAATAATAGCAAGGAGACGAACTCATGCTCTCGCGTGGAATAAGAGAAAGCGCACAAGTCCGTCAAAAGACGATCAGCTTTTTTTTTAGTACTCTGGTAGTGGAAGTTGTAGTATTACAACCAACACACGCCCCCACACACCCACACACACCACTAGGCAGTGGATGTACACGCACACGCCCCGCACACAACACTCTCTCACACACACCTCACAGCTCACACACACCACTAGGTAGTGGATGTACGCTAGACCTAGAACCTTTTATGCTACCCACACACACATCTACAAGATATTCCACGAAGACACGAGCTTCGCTAGCAACGAGCACGTCCTTGAACCCATACTAGTTCCTACCCACACACACGTCTACAAGATATTCACGTAGAACGAGGTTGACGGGGGCGTCGTCTTCCTCGTCTTCCTCTGTGGTCCATAGATACCTGCAGAAAAAGCAGAGAAAAATCCACTGGTGAGGCACCGACGTCAAGTCTCCAAGACTCGAAAGCTGGCCGGCAAGTTGCAAGCCACCGGCACTTGCTTCCTCAAAGACGATCAGATTCACGGGACGTAAACCCGAGCTGGGATGGCTCCACCGTCTTCAGAAATAAAGACGGGCAAGCCATGTCCCACCACCCACGGCACGGCTTACCGCCAGCAAAGGCGTCAGTGAGATTGTCACAGACCTAATCTTTCCTTCCCACCGGCGACAAGAGTGTCCGACCACCCATCACGTACGGCGTACCCGTACCGCCTGCAGTGCTGCGGTCCATCGCATGCAGCACAGTGCAACGGGTACTGCTTTCTCCCGTTTTTTTTTTTCCCTTTTATGCTACGGTTTATAGGATCACAGAGCCGCTTGACGTCACTAGTCTAGAAACGGGGACGATAAGCGCTGCTGCATGCTCTGCCTTCCAAAAAAGAAAGACCTTTTCACTTCTTAAAAAAAAATACCAATAATTATATATTAAAATATATAAAAAATTATGCTAAAATACTTCCTCCATCCTAAATTATAAGACATCCAAGAATCTTGGAAAGTCAAAGTCTCTAAACTTGGACCAAAACTTTAAAGAGAATTAAAAAAGATTTGTCATATGTAATAGGTATATTATGAAAATATATGTAATGAAGAATTCAATGATGCTTATTTGACATCCTAAATGTTATTATCTTATCATATAAATTTAGTCAAACTTAATATCTTTGACTCTCCAAGATTATTGGAATGTCTTAATTTGGGATGGAGTAATTAGTATCATCGAGAAAAAGTCTTTAAGTCTAGTTTTTTTAATAAATTTATTTACAGGACATAAATATTACATGTATTTTATACAAATCGAGTTAAATTTGTGTCACGGAGGGTGTACAGTATTACAGGCTACGCAATAACCACACCTCGCCACCACAACCCCATCCTAGTCACCTCGAGCCCCACACCTGCCTCGCGCCAGCATGAGCTCACCATTTCCGCAAAGCCCAAGGCCACGTCTTTTCTCTTTGGAAAAAGTCTACATTTGGTCCCTCAACTTTTGCGAAAAGTGCGGTTTTCATCCCTCAACCGCAAAAACCGGATAAAATAGGTCCCTCAACTTTCAAAACCGTGCAAATTTCATCCCTCGGCTGTTTTTAGGTGGTTTTGCTACAGTAACCGGGTTTTGTTTTTTTTTTCCCTTTTTTCTAATTTATTTCGGCTGAATACTTTAAAAATCATAACTCTTCGATACGACATCGATGAAGATGATTTTTATATGAAAATTGTAGCCCTCGGCGAGATCTACAACTTTCTAGTTTTGAGTTTTTATTTTGATGACATTAAAGCGATCAAAAAAGTTATACAAAATTACAACACCATAATAATCGCGTACTTACATTTCTTTTGCATTAGAAAATTAAAGTGTCTTCTAGTTTTGAGTTTTTATATTTAAAGTGCTAAAATTTTAGTATATAAAGTGTCTTCATTTGACAACAAATAAAAATATATTATTTTTCTAACGCAGCAAGTAGAAATAATGCGATTATTATGGTGTCGTAATTTTGTGTAATTCATTTTTAGCACTTTAAAAGATATAGATTCTTCTAGTTTTGAGTTTTTACATTTAAAGTGTTAAAATTTTAGTATATAAAGTGTCTTCATTTGACGACAAACAAAAATATATTAATTTTCTAACGCAGCAAGCGTAAGACGCTGATTATTATAGTGTTTGTAATTTTGTATAATTTTTTGATTGCTTTAATGTCATCAAATAAAAAAAACTCAAAACTAGAAAGTTGTAGATCTCGTCGAGGGCTACAATTTTCATATAAAAATCATCTTCATCCGATGTCGTGATCGAAGAGTTATGATTTTTAAATATTCAGCCGAAATAAATTAGAAAAAAAGGAAAACAAAACTCGGTTACTGTAGCAAAACCACCCTAAAAAAAACAGCCGAGGGATGAAATTTGCACGGTTTTGAAAATTGAGGGACCTATTTTATCCTGGTTTTGCGGTTGAGGGATGAAAATCGACTTTCGTAAAAAGTTGAGGGACCAAATATAGACTTTTTCCTTTCTCTTTCATGGTACACTAGTTTAGAAGGCGCGCCCTCTCGGCGCCCGTCGCCGAGGCCGCTTCGCATTTGTTTGGGCCAATGGCGCACGGCCCGCACCTATTTGATACTGGGCGGCGATTGGAAGTTGAGGCTAATATGTGGTGTCCTGGTTTAGTGTGGTGGACTGAGCCCAACATGTTGTGTCCCAAATAAGCGGTCGATGGGCGTAAAATAGCGGTTGTCCCTTTAGGACCAACTTCGGTAAGAATGGATACAACCCGAACGGGAGTATGTTTTTTTTCCTTGCTATTGATGCGGTCCATTTAGGGGCGTCTCAATGGTGACCAAATAGCTAGCTAGGAGGAATTCTATTGGCTATCAATGACACTTTACAAATAGCTAGCTAGATGAGGTATAAAAATAATATAAAAGTAACATGTTGATTGGCTATCGGGGAGAGAGACAAAATAGCTAGCGACTCTCAAATAGCTAGCGACTAATAAATATCTAATCTAGCCCGCTCTCCTAGAAACATCTCTCTCACATAACTCTCAACTATAGTGTTTATTTTTTTCTTATTTAGATGTCTCATCTAGCTAGCGATTTGTAAAAGTGACATTGATAGCCAATAGAATTGTTTCTAGCTAGCGATTTGGTAACCATTAGAGACGCCCTTAGTATGGTATACATAGCACGCACACTCATGCACTTGTACGAGCACAAGTGCGGCCTTGCCGGCCTATGGCGGGAACTAGGGTGCAGGCGGGCGGACACACAAATTTGACCTTGTGGCTATTGTGACCCAACCGCCAAATGATTTCGTGGCCTAGTGGCCAAAATCCAAAACGGTTGGCCAAAGAAGCCACCTAAATCCAGCGACCGCCAGCTAAGCGAATCGACCAAGCCTTCACCGGCCCACCGCCCGCGCGCATGGCGGCTTCGCTGCCGGGGCAACGGCGGCGCCATGCACGAAATGCGTCGCCGGGATGCACATCGTCATGCCAGACCGACCGTAAAGAAAAAGTACGCCAAAGCGCGGCGTGCTCAACGCCGGTGATCGAGCTGGACGCCGCCAAGGTCTCTCTCGGCGTCCTCGGCGTCATCTCTCATGTAACCATCCGTACATCGTGTACATCGGCTAAATAGGCTAGTATTGGACTTCACATTGCATTGCTTCGTCGTTGCCATCAAGTGTCCCGTTGGCCGTTCGTGGAGATAGTGTTGCGGTTGGTGGATTTCCGCAAAGCCCACTATATGGCCGTGGTCAGCTTTTGCGGCTTGTGAGCGGTCCACTTCCGCCCGCCTTTTGCACCCCTAAGCGGGAACGCCCGGTGCCAATGAACTACCCGAGCGTTCGCTATTGTGAACACCGCCATAGCAAGCTCCGTTCCGGCCATCACAAGCGGTAGAGACCCTAAAACCTTCGCGTCGAGTTCCGTGTGTTGTAACATGATGAAAACCACGTATGCATGACAAATGAGAACAATCAACCCAACCAAACACAATGGAATTCTGCCTTAAAATAAATGAATTCATTTAAGCCGATGAAGATCGTTGTAGCGGTGGATTTCTTGTTACTATTGGAGAGTACCACTCTTAGCCGACTTCGGTGATTGTTGGAGGCGTTGGCAAGAGAAGGTGATTGTTCTTGGCCACCTCTCCGTGATTTGTGAGGGGTTTGTGATCATCCCCACAGTGCCGAATTGATATTCTAGTGGATTGTGCGTGTCGTTGAGTTACCCTCTTGTGTGTGGTGACTAGCGCCCGAGAGAGGCACGTCGAGAGTCGCCACCTAGAACCACCAAAGGGTCGACACAACCGTAGACCAGCTTGTATGCACAAGTGAACTCGGGTGAACAAATCATTTGTCATCTCTTATATTGATTGATTTCGGTGATTGGCTTCATATTTTCATCATCTTTCCGGTGATTGGTTCATAGCCTCGACACGTTAGTATAACAATCTCGCACTCCTCATGTATTTATATTGCTATCTCTATCTTGTGTAGCTTGTGTAGTTTGTATAGTTTGAGTAGCTTTGCTAGTTTGTTTAGATTTGCTTAGTGCAATTAGCTTGCTTACCTAGTTGGTAAAGTAGTGACACAACCTTTTTCTGTGAATTAGATACTTTCACAACTAGAATTGCATTTAGGTGGATTGCCGACCATTAGAGCTAGAGCATCCGCATTTACACCAAGTGTTGGACTAACAACTTTGTTCTCCTAATTTTGTAGAAATTTTAATAGGCTATTCACCCCCTATAGTCATATAGGACCTTTCACCGAGAAGTCGGAGAGCGGAACATTGCTTTCCAAAAAAAACTTGCTGACAGAGAAATGTGTATGGCCAGAAAAAAAAAAAAAGAGACAGAAGCGATACTTTGGATATAGGAAACAGAGAGAAGTGATGCACAACACATTTACACAGGGAAAATTCCAGTTCTGTCATACTGCCTGACATAATTCATATGCCTCATCATAGTCTGAACTTCCTTCACTACTTGATTACTATGTTTTCAGCACATCATTTAGAACTGGAAAGCTTTCTTGAGAGCATAACAACAATCTGTCACATAGATAATTGAAGAAACAAAATGACTCATGGCGTCATAATCCAGATCAAGTCAAATTCAAGAAACAATTACTCTGTTATTATGATCAGTCAACGTATGTGAAAATGGGAAACACAAGTGTTTCGAAATTGGAGAAATTGGATCATCCAGGGCAGCTTTTGTGTTTATACCTTGATGGCCTGGATTGTGCACGTGCGTTACCAACTCAAGAAACCAAAAAGGATCTCAAGTTTAAGAGAAACACAGGAAAATTTGTGAGAGGACATCATCTCAGAGTACATACATCTTTGAAATAGAGACAAAAGTATCAACGATTAGAAACATGAAGGGGCTAATAAATTGTATCACCAAATCCTCAGAACTATTTAACAGCATACCAGATTCAGTCAGCAAATCCCATTCATGCTTGATAAAGGAATAACATACCTCGATCTGATGAACGGCGAATGCGGAGAGGTGAATGGCGCGAGGGGCAGCGTGGCATTGCGGACACGCCCTACCGCGACTTATCGCAACCTCGATCCGGCCAATTGCATCATGTTGGAGCGGCATCGCGTCGAGGTGAGGTGGTGGCGGCTTCCGGCGACATTGGCATCACCGGAAGAGTCGCCCGCGTTGGGGCGTCGTCACGTCAAGGCGGTGGCGGCATGTGAGGTGGGCTATGAAGAGTGGCTCGGGGGCATCGGTCGCCCTCCTCAACCGCTGGCGCTTGGGAGAGCGGCGAGAGGTTGGTGTTATGAATATATTGTACATGATGATCTCATCCGTACCACCTCATGTGGTTCCTTATTGGTTAAGGGCCTTAAGGACAACCGCATAGGAGTTTCTCCCATGACTGCATGCACGGGAAGCTCCCACGGCACCGAGAGCATGTGGTTGGAGTGATTTGATGGTGAAGTTTCCTCCTTCTCCTCTCCCCTTATATATGTAACCCGTGATCAATGAAAAAGAATACAATGAGTTCATTTGCCTACACGGTGTCTTATTCACTTTTACTCGCAACACGTTATCAACACGGTTGGGGCCGGGGCTCGGCGGCGCTTGTGGAGGGGAGGGCGGTTTAAGCACAACCGAATGTCGGCGTGGTTGGCGCTTGTGGAGGAGGAGGACGGTTTAAGACAACCGAACGTCGGCGTGGTTGGAGTGGCGGGCGTGTGAGCAAGGTATGGAGCGCCTTGGAGATGGGCATAGGAGGAGACCGAGCGTGAAGAGGAGGAGACCGCATGTCACAAAGGGCGCTGATTTGGACGTCGCCAAATATAGATCGCATGCATACATGGGCGGGTGGAGGTGTGAAGAAGGGATCGTACGAGCGGTGAAAGATGAGGCGAAATTTTTTACCGCACCTAGAGGAGTCTTCCTTTTACTCTTTTATTAGTTGTGAAGAAAAGTGATGGGACAAAATCGCATATTTAGCCCATCCGCGCCACTGGAATTCTACAAGATCTACCCAAGTGAAAGATCCTAAATGGCTAGAGGGGGTGAATAGCTTAATAAAAATTTCTACAAAATACTAGACAAACTTGTTAGAATAACAAATGGCGATAAAAGCGTTTGCTCTAGCTCTACTTGTCGTCAAGTCTCCTATCAACAATTCTAATTTCTATTGTCTCTAATTCACACAAGAAGCTATGCCACTACTTTACTCCTAGGTGAACAAGCTAATTACTCTAGCAACCTAAGTAAAACTACTCAATCTACACAAGCACAATATATATCAAGATAATACAAGAGTGTAGAGGTGATATACCATAATGTCGAGGTTAGTCAATCCAATCACCAAGGGTGATATAATGAGATAACTAATTTGAAGCCAATCATCAAGAGATGATAAAGACACAAGTGGAGACACAATGATTTATCCCGAAGTTCATTTGAGCACCCGTCAAGCTACGTCTACGTTGTGCCGACCTTCTCACGTGTGGGGCAACGTGGAGCTCACTCTTAGCCAAGTGTCTTTAGGCTACTTGCACCCAAAGCAAATGAGAGGTACCCAAGACACGAAAGCAACATATTAGAGTATCAATTTGGCACTCTGGGGAAGATCACAAACCCCTCACAAATCAACCTGAGGTGGGCAAGAACAATCACCGTCTCTTCCCAACGCCTCCAACAATCTCCAAACCGTCTAGGAGTGGTGCTCTCCAAAAGTAATAAGAAATCCACAATTGCAATCACCGCCTAGTGCCACAAATATGAATTCTGAAATACAATGCACACTAGGTTTTCCCCAATCTCTTCTCAATCGCAACAATCCACCAAGGGAATGGAGAGGAGAGGGAAGCAATCCTCTTGGAGCTTCATCAAAAACTCAAAGTACCACGTGAGATCACATTATAAGCATAGGTATTTAAATTTAGAGCGAAAATCAAAATACTCCCTCTATCATCTTTTCTTAGGCGTGGCGAGATATCTCGGATACCAAGGAGCGGAGAGGGGAGGCGTTACGAGGAATTAATTTGATACTAGATGCCGGGCTAATGTGGTCCTACCTTTGCCACTTGGATCATATTGATTGGATCGGTTCCTTTCTATGCATGCATGCATGTTGGTCATGACCATAATAAACCTATAGCATTCGTTATTTTGGCAACCCGATCAAGAATATCAATGTTGACTCTTCGTGATCCCTGCGGGCATATTAACCGCTAACTTTGGCGGCCCGGTAGCGCCCTACGTTACATCAAAAGTGAAAAATAAGTGACGCCTTACAAAAAAGATGATGGAGGGAGTATCTAGCTACCACATCATGCTAGTTGATTATTGAATGTTTTTTTTTTTTTACGGAGGGAGTACATTAAAAAAAATCTTTGTTATAAAAATCGTTCCATCTTGGCAAGTCCAATACGCGCACTCTACGAACCCGATTCAAACGGTTTCAAAAGCCCCACGCCGCGGTCACGCCGCGGTCCACGGCTCCCGTTTCCGCCCGCGCCACACGTCAACACCACACGCCATGGCCTCCCCACCGCGTGGGCAGCCCGCCACCGCCGCCGCGCCGGCGGCAGCCGCGGCCGCCACGTCCCCGCAGTTGCCCGCCGCATCCCCCGCGCTCCCCCGCGCGTTCCTCGCCACCTCCTCCCCGGTGCCACAGCGCCGCCGACACCTGCGCCCCCGCTCTTCACCGGCCGGCCGCTCAACCCTAACCCTCCGGGCCACGGCTCCTCCGCGCCCCACGGAATCCTGTATCCCGTGCTGAGATCCGCGTCCACGTCTAACTCCTCGGCCGCGGCCGCGGCCGTTACCGCGCAGCTCCGCCGCATTCCTCCGATGGCCGTTGGGTACCCCCGGGCCCACGCCATCGCCGTCCCCATTGCGCAGCAGCAGCAGCAGGCCCTGGTGCACGCGCAGCCCCGGTCCTACGCCGCCGTGCCTCGGGCGCTTGTGGCGGGCGTCGCAGCGCGGCCGGAGCAGCCTCCCCGAGGAGTTCCTATAGCCTCGCAGCCCAAGGTCAGTGAATTTTTGTTCGTGACCTATTAATAGAAGGGAATTGGACGAAAGCTTCGGTCCTCCAATTAAACGTTTGCCTGTAGTTTTGGATTGTTTTCGGTAAATTTTAATTTATTGAGTCCGATGGAGCATGTGACTATGTGAGGCTTCTGATGCTTTTGAGGTGTTCGATTAAATATCTGGCTATATTGTGGGATGTTACGATGTAGCTAAAGTGATCTAATGGCAGCGTGAGTGGTTAGTCGTTGTGGAATGCTGGAGAGAATAAATCACGGTAGCCAGTCTTAGCATGTTAATCCCTCTATTTCATAATGTAGGGGCATATTAGGATTTTTTATAAAATAAGTCACTAATGGGACTATTAGTTACTAAAAAATATGTAACATATTCATATTTTACATGCCTTCTAGTAGTTGATAATATGTTGTAGAGAAATTCATATCCAAATCATACTTTGAAAGATTTTCTCAAATCCTAATACACCTTATATAAGGAAATGGGTGGAGCATTTGTTTTTAGATGGTGCAGACCTGTTCCATGTATTGAGTTGGTTACTTGGTTAGAATATTCGAATGCTATTATCTGTGCAGTTCCTTGGAGCTGAATATTAATATGTTTTGTTCTGTTTCTGTTGGAACATCATAGGTTAATCCAGTATCACCTGTTGCTCCATCCAATGAGCAGAGCAACCCGAAAGACAGGTTTGCAATAAAACAATAATGACATGTGTTTCTTATTTGGAATCAAAACTTGTGGGATAAATTGGTGCATTTGACTTCACTACAGGGAAAAGAGCACAGAAGGACCTACAATTGTGGTGATTAATGACCGCAAAAGTAAGTAGTTGTTCTTTGGGCAAATTGCAATAGTTCAATCGGTTATGTTCCTGTCAGTAACTCAGTACATGGTATAGTAAAACTGGGATGATTGTACTTTCCAGTGAATAATCCACATACAAATGGATCATAGGATCTGTGTTGACATATGCCTTTACATATTTTAATACTCCCTCCATTAGAAATTGTTAGTCGTTCTGGCTTTTCTAGATACATAGAAAAATTTATGTATGTAGAAAAGCTAGAACAACTTACAATTTGGAATGGAAGGCGTATTTAGTAAGGAGGCAGAAAATGTTATGATAATGTTATCTGCTATCTTCATTTCTCTTTTTCCTGTTCGAGGATAACCTGTTTTGTTTCATATTCTTCAAATAATTATAATCATATCGATACTTAAGTTATAAGTCAGGACTGTCGTCTTATTTATGAAGGGATTGTTATGCTGCTAAATAAGGACCCTTTTGCTAAGTTATAGACATATAAATAACATGGGCTGCAGAAGGCTTAACATTTCTTATGGTTATCTATTGGTCTCTCAAAGGTTAACCTGCTGGATAGTGAGTCGGGATCCTTATGCGCTCTCTGTCGATCATGGATTTCTAATGGTATTCCACATCGAAGTCAGGTTAGCCTTTAGCATACTTTTCTCCTTGCATATGAATGTAGCAGTTGGTTGCTTGTTTAAACTGTTCTGAATTAGCATTGTTCCTTTATTACTATGAAATTTCTCTAAATTAGTTCTCTAACACTCCTCAAGGGTTTTTTATGGTGCCTTCTCTCATTATCTAAATCTTCCTACTTTGATTAAAATTATATGTGTTTTTTTGTGCAAATATTTGTATGATGTATGAAATAAGTTATATGTTCCTGTTCAGTTCCCTTTTTCTTGGATATTTGATCATGTCCAAATGAATCTGAATCTTTGCTTAGCAGTCAATCTTCTTTTAGAAATTAAGTGTTGATATTTTTCTTGACAAATATTTACTTGTGTATTTATGTCTAGGGCGATTTAAATTCTTTGCTGTACTATAAAAACATGATTTGAGTTATATGAAGGCAAACATATTCTGCAATGATCCATGAAAGATGTGTGTCTTGAATCGTAAATATATGTTTATTACTTTTGTTGTTTCATTTAGAGGCTACATGTGTTCCATTATTTTAGTTCATTTAGTTTAACAAGCTCCATGGTTGTCTGAATTGATAACTGCTGTTTATCAGTTTACACATTGAGTACTCCTTTTTTTTTTTTTTTTTTTGGTAGATGGATGCTGCCTTCCCTTTTCTTATTACTTTTTGACTCCACACTCCAGAAACCCAATCCCACTACTATTTCATGTTTGGGTGGATTGTGTTGTCATTTCCCATTTTCTTCTTGATGTTTGATTGCGTCTGCCGTCTGCTCTCCAAACTCGTTAGTTGCCCTGTTATCCATGCACATGACTCATGTTCTATTCACTGATTCAGCCAAGCTTTGGAAATGGTGAACCACTTCTTCCAAGACCTTTGCCTGCTTCAGTTGTAGATTCTAGAATATCAGATAAGGACAATAATGATGCCTCTGGTGAAGATTCAGATGAAGAGCCACAGAAGGTATCTTCAACAAAATTTGCTTTGCAGTTTGGCTCACGAAGTTACCTTCTTATAAATGCACTACAATGCTCATAACTGGAATTATCTTCCTCACTCAGTTTTGGATTCTACTTGTTTGTTGTCCATATTGTTAGCTAGTTTGGGTTTTTGAAAGTTAAACATAAAGGCTGTAAGTTTGAAAAATCTACTGTTGATTCAACTATGTGTCAGGTCACTAGCAGACAGCTAATGATGTTTAGTTTTATCTTTGTTTTTTGACCATGAAGGTGTGGATTAAAGATGTAGCTAAATATATTTGATGCAATAGGCCATAGTTTCTTCATATTTATTAGACCTTCATGGGTTCATTTGCAAATTTTGACATCTGTGCCTTCATAACTAGCATGATGATATAGACTTGCAAATGTCTTTCTAGTTTTCTTTTTGCGACTAGACAACTTCTGTAGGGTGGAAACTTTTAGATTTTATACTTGTTTTTGTCTCCCCTCGGTACCCTTCGAGTATTTGTGTTTGCAGAAGTATTTCCCAATCTCAATGCTCTACAGAGGTTACACCTGTTTGCATTTTCTTCTGCCTAAGACATTATTTGTCCCATCTAAAAAGCAAAACACTATTTATTCCTGTGCAAGAGTTAAGTAACAGATAATTTAAAGCCAACATGTTGCAAAATTCGGTCTCATACTCTCATCTACCCTGCCAAATTTACCAATAAACTGTTCTTAAGTGATGAAATAGTTTTTTTCTCTCTCTTTTGGTAACGAAATTTTCAGATTGAGTTGTTTCTTTTTCTCGCCATCAACCACTGGTTTTTAGTCTGTTGAGCACCTTTATTTTCCATAAGATTACGAGCATTTCCGTTTAACATTACAAATTGGACCCTGGATAATAATGTATTTGCTCTTTCATCTTGCAGAATGCCAATGGTGAATACAATACAAGTGACTTATTGAAGCAGCATGTAAAGCGTCTTGAAAAAAGATACGTGCTGGGTATGTGTGTTTTGTTTTCATTTTATTGCCCTGTTCTATACAGGGCTAATCTATTATTAGAATAGATAATATTAGGCAGATATATGGCATTGTGAACACGTTATTATGTTCAAAGTTGATATGGTTTATTGCCCCAGTAGAAGTGCTGTTTGTAAAGTGTAAACGAACTCATTTTATTTTCTTTCAAATGTTTCTTTGACAGGTTGAAAAAGGATCGGCAGCGTCGGATTGAAAGATACAAGCAACGCCTTGCACTTCTTTTGTAGAATCATTCTGTGACTTGACTGTAATAAAGCTGAAACCATAGGTGTCTCTGTTGTAGGTTGTAACTTGTAACTTCCGTGTTGGAACGTCTTAGATGTTTTATTGACTAGCATTGTGTGTAGGACCCTCTGGATGTCTTGTTGCCAGCATTATCTAATAGGTAAAGAAATGAAACTTTTGTTTCAAAAAGAAAAGAAAAGAAACTGAAATCATGTTTCCCAGTGCCGGAACCCTGTTATAGGGGCGTGTTTGGTTCACTGCCCACCACAGCCAGTCTCGTAGCGAGGCAACCCGGGCTCTCCACGCCCGGCCGAACACGTGCAAGGTACGCGTGTTTGGTTGCTTGCATCCATGGGAACCTCGCCGTAGACAAACGCCGTTTGGTTGCCCGGTCTCGTCTTTGAACTCTTCACTTTTTGCCGTCGTTGCATCTCTGCATGCACCTCGTGCACCGAGCGAGCCTGGCTGCCGGGAAACGCTCGATTTCACCGTATCTATGGAGTCTGGCTGAAGGGCGCTTTTTGCACCGTGCGAGCCTGGCTGGAGTGGACGACCAGGCAACCAAACACCCTCAGGTTGCATCCGCCGGTGCATATATGGCCTGATGCGGGATACCAAACACGCCCATAAATAATGCAATTTATGTTGTGTCTGGCTATGAATCCTCTGTTCTGGAATCTGGATTCATTCAGTAGAAGCCGAGAACTCCAAAGCTGGAGGTAACAATCGATTGACCAGATCAAGGAGCAACTACTTGGAAGCCAGAGAGGTCACAGTGCGAGCAAGATTTGAAATGCTCACGAACCTATGGGACGGTCATTGCAGATGCAAATACCAAGTTACAGAACAAAATAAAAACAAATCACTCGGTTGAAGGATGACCTCGGCAGCACTGCTTCCACACCCGATTAGTGTGGGATGTCTAGTTGTTTGCTACTTTTTCTCAGCGAACGTTCGCCGATTAGTGTGCTGGCATCAACACACAAATGTTACATGACTATCGATCTTAGAATATATCAACCTAATTACTACTTTGGACCAATCAAAGGTGCAGGCCTACGGAGTGCATGTACATTTTATAGGTTTGATCAGCGTGCTTCGTAAAAGATCGAGATATTTTTCTGGAAAAAAAACTTTGCTTTATTACATATTCCCAATTCAAACAATTTCATGGACATTTGTGGCGGGCAAAAATCATGAATTTACATATTGAGTGAATATCGAGGAACAAACACTAAAACTGGAACCTGAATCAGGTTCAGTTCACCACCCTGCAGTCCCTCCTGATCTCCCCGGCTGCCCCGGTGAGGGGCGCGATGTTCCCCATCTTGATCATGGCCGTCGCGAAGCTTCGGAAGAACTCGGCCTGGCTGTCGGCGAACCTCCCCGACGATGGGCGCGGTGGATGCCGCGCCCTCCTCCGGCGCCGATAGCATCGCCTGGTCGGACCTGAGCAGGCCGCGGTTCCTCAGGATGTTGGCGTAGTAGCGGTTGTCGAACGCGTCCGGCGTGGCCGGGTCGAGGTTGTTCAGTTGCGTGTTGCCGCTCACTGGCGCCGGGCAGCTCTCCCGGAGCGCGGCGAGGTAGGACCGGTCCAGCGTCGGGTCCGGCTGCTCCGTGCCGCTGAAGTTGTAGAGCCTGTCCTGGAAGAACGTGCACTGGGCGCGGCCGATCGTGTGTGCCCCTTGAGCGCCACGAAGTCGGTGTCGTCGAGGCCGAGGACGGCGAACTTCTCCTTGAGATCGTCCAACGATTCCTTGGGGTTTGGGAGGTCCTGGGCGCCGTCGAAGTTAGCCGTCATGCCGTCCCTCCGGCCCAGCATCACCCTCCAGTACGGACCTCCTGCCTGGTCACATATATATATCCAGTCAGCAAAATAAAACGGCATTAACATTTAGAAATGGTCCCTAGCCGCAGTGTTGCTCACGATCGACGGCACCGTGTGTCTCTATATGTCGTGTCAGGGCACTAACCAGCTCAACGGAGACCTCGGCGGCCAGGGCGAGGATGTCTGCGCAGGAGACAACGCCTGGGCAGGTGTTCTCCAGAGCGGCCTTGATGTCGTTCACCACGGGGAACCCTCGCGCGGAGCCGTCGTTGGGTTTGGCTGCCTTCTCGCTGCGCATCGTCGGGGTCTCGTCGAGCAGCAGCGACGCGTCACAGCCCTGCACGAGCACCGTTCAGAGTCAGATCGCATCGGCTTAATTGGTGTCCGCAGCCAGCGAACTAGCGCCATGCATTGGCGCCGGCGGCGCGCGTGCACGTACATTGACGAAGCAGTCGTGGAAGTGGAGGCGGAGGAGGCTGGCGAGGATGCGCGGGTCGGAGGCGCGCGCCTCCTGGACCACGCGCCGCACCGTGTCGTACACGTGCGGGCACGAGCCGTCGTAGTACGCCGGGCTTAGCTGCTGCGCCTCCGCGCCGCCGCCGCCGAGCGCCGCGAGGGCGAACAACAGAGCTGCTACGGCCACTGCTGGCATCGCCGGGACCGCCATCGTATCTTTGAAACTCTGTCTTGCAAACCTCTGCCTCGTGGTCGCGCTTGTTTTTTTCGCGTGAGCTGCCTCTGCTTGCCCGGCTCTTACTTCTTGCTTCTCCGGCGACCTTTTGTGTCGTGGATGAATGGGGGCATGGCGTTGGTTCTTCTTATAGCAACGGAGTGTAAGTGAGGTTTTGACATGTTCCCCGCACGGACCTTGTTGCTTACAGTACAGTGCGCGCGACGACTGACTCTCCGGGCAACGCGTGCAGCTGGTTATTCAGAAAGGGTCTCTGTTTGCAGAGGGCAGCAGAGGCGACGAGGAAATGGTCCTGCAGACTGCAGTGCAGAGTAGTAGAGTGTTGTTAATTGTCGTTATAGATGATTAAATTATTGCGCATATTGGACAACTAATCGCATATGATATTTCAAAAAGTGCGTCTGAATTAATCTGCGTTGGCGATGTTGATACTCCGTGCCTTTTCAATGATCCGTGTAAAGACTTCAGGTACAACTTCACCGTCACAGGAGTAGTTCAATGTTAAAATCAAGAATTCGTCTCGTTTAATCTTCAAGATCGAGTTACCTGACAGCGCGTTCGTTCCAAGTGTCGTGAAGGGATTTACTCAAGTGCGCCTTCCTCGTATTAGCTGAGCATGAATACTTCTTTGAGTCAATTTTTCCCTCGAACAGCCGTGATGCTGACGCTAGCAAGTTCCATGTATACAATTATTTATTAGCATAAAAAACGCATGAATTGTGGTTCGATTCTATTTTTACGTTTTATTACTGCGAGAATGAATCAAGATTTCCTTTGAGAGAATCAAAAATGCCAGTCTGCCAGACATCCAATGGGCCGAAGAACACAAACCATAACCAATTTGAACGGCCCATATAACTCCAACAGCCCACCTCGCTTACCAAACCCTAAACCACCGCCTCAACCACGTATAAAAACCCCGCACGCGCCGCCGCCGCCGCCCCATTTCCCGTCGCCGCAGCAGCAATCACAGGAGTCCCCAGCCCCGAGAACATCCAGGTTCGACAAGATGCAGATCTTCGTGAAGACGCTGACGGGGAAGACCATCACCCTCGAGGTCGAGAGCAGCGACACCATCGACAACGTCAAGGCCAAGATCCAGGACAAGGAAGGTACGCGAGCTCGTTTGCTCATCTGTTGGTAGCGATAAATTTTTAGTAGGCATGTAACGCGCGGGCGCTAAGTGGTTCTCGGCTTGCTCCGTCCCTAGGAATCCCGCCGGACCAGCAGCGGCTGATCTTTGCCGGGAAGCAGCTGGAGGATGGCCGCACCCTTGCGGACTATAACATCCAAAAGGAGTCCACCCTCCACCTCGTGCTCAGGCTCCGCGGTGGCATCATTGAGCCCTCGCTGCAGGCGCTCGCTCGCAAGTACAACCAGGACAAGATGATCTGCCGCAAGTAAGTCCCTCACCTTGTTAACGTTTCTGTGACCCTGAAATGGAAACTTTGTTCTATTATTCAGTGCAATATTATCGTTCGAAAACGTCATCTCGAATTGTAGCGGCGATGATTAATCTTAGGAACTTCACGAAGTATCTGGAATTTATAACCACATGGGTATATGCTTCTACAACGATTCATGTATGGGAAACTTATCTAATGCTATTAAGAAATGAACAATTTGGCAAACCGAATTTAACATCTGTATTAGTAGGAGCTTGATATGTAGTTATGTGATTGAACTAGCTCAGGTGCTATATTGTACTTCTCATTTGTAGCTTATCAGGATCATTCAAGCAAATATGCATAATTTCCTTTTGTTTTATTTTTCAAAGAAACATGATTTGTCCCTATGGGTGCACTCTTAGTTCAATGTTTCCAGCTTGAGCATTTGCTGAAGTGAGGCCAGGCATATCTCATGACCTGGGCATGTGGCTTCTAGTGTATTCAAGCATTTTCCCACCAGCCAATCATTTTTCCATTTCTAACAAACAGCAAATCATTGAGCAGCCTGATTGTTTCATTTTTCCCATCTTTATTTTCTTGCTGTATTATATTTGAGATAACCAATTACTGGCTTGATGATGACTTCTTGCTTTAACCACACTGAATCTGAAGACCGGAGGATGTGTATTTTATTCTCTTCCTTTGTTGCTCGTCTCTCTCGGTGTCTCCTTGTGAAATCTCTTCCTTTTGGTGAAGAAGTACCATGGAATTTATTCTTCCCTGAGCACTGCTCTTGGCCAAAAGATTGAGATGGAAGGATTTGGCGAGATTGAAGAGCACCGTGGAAGGGAAGGAAGATCGCATCTGATGGATCTTCTCATGTGGAAAAACATTGGCCTTTATACTGAGAGCCCCTAAGTAATTTTGATCTTTGCTTGTTTGACTTCACTGTGTACTTTTACCTGGAGTTTGGTTCTTTTTGTTCAGTTGCATGGAGTCAGTACTCTGACTGGCCTGTTTATGCTTCTTTCTTTTGTACAAATCCGCTTCCCTGTTCACTAGCCCTTTTACATGCAAGCTAAGTTAAGTTGATGTTGCATTGTGCAAGGTGATTTTGTTCATTCACCTTTGGTGTTCAATGGGTACAATTACTTGGACCTGTTCAGTGTATTGGTGCACTCTTGGTGTTGGTTTTTGTTCTTAATGTGAAGCTGTGTTCTTCTCTTCTGAGGAAAGTGATTGGCAGGAGTGATCAAATCAATTAGATGCACGAAGTTACCTTACGAGCTGAAACCCTGAGGCCTATTTTTTATCTGATTTGCCAAGTTACCTGCCCATTTCCATGCTATTGTATCAGGTAGTCCTTTTAGGTCATTGCCTCATTGGCCTGATATTCTACCATTTATCTGCAGATGCTACGCACGCCTGCACCCCAGGGCTGTCAACTGCCGCAAGAAGAAGTGTGGTCACAGCAACCAGGTTAGTGTTACTGCATTGCATAGTCACATCTTCTCCGTCCTGCCATTTGTGAAGCATTGAAGTTCAACTAAATTAATGAAATATCTATTGCTTTTCTCCTTTCAGCTGAGGGCCAAGAAGAAGATCAAGAACTGAGGTGTTGCCGCTAGTCAGTTTCATGGACAATTTAAGTCCTCTGTTGTAGCAATGTATGCTGTACTGTTGCTGTCTCCTCTGTTGTAGCAATGTATGCTGTACTGTGTTGTTGAACCGTGTTTGTTTACCCAACATTTGGGTCTGTTGTGATGTTTCACCTGGTCGATTGTTGATGACAACAGTGCTATATGGCAATACTGCAATAGCTACTGTGTTTTGGTCATAGTGTGTGATGCGGCAATTTTGTTTAGTGGGCAGCCGGGGCCGTGTCCTTGTCCTTGCTACCCACTCCATTTCAAATTAGTAAACTTTAATCTTTGTCCCGAGTTTTACTATTTTTTCCTAACTTGATCAAATTAATTTTGAAACACATAATTAAATGGTAAAATACAATTCTCCATGTGAATGTATATGGTTTCTCCGGTAGTGGATCGAACGCTTCTTGGTGCTGTTCGGTTGCCGACTTGCCGGAGTTACAACGAGTACTCCAGCGCGCTAATCTGGACATCTGCTGATGGATTGGAGAATATGATGGCGTGATACCTGGCCACAAAAGAAGGATTCCATACGTACTGCAGGGGTGCGGACGTGCGGTTGTCACACGCTGGACAGTGGATTCAGGGTCGGAGTCGGAGAGCTGCCCTCGCGTGCGACGCCGAGTTGGGGTCGATCACGATCTGATTCCCGCGAAAAAAATCAGCTGAGCCCGCCGATCGACCTTGCATTGCCTCACGCTCACGCAGTCAAGCCCTATAAATCCCCGATGCTGCTTCCTACGATCCCATCTCGTTCGCACTTCCTTATTCGCAGCCCTCGCCTCGCTCGCCTTCCTGCATTGTCCGTCTCCAAGACTCCAACCACAGCGCGTCCGATCCATGGCTTGCGCGGTCATCTCGATGATGCCTCACGAGATGTGCAGCCCGGCAGGCGTTGCTGCTCCGCCGCCGCACCAGAGGATGAGAGCCTCCTCGCCTGAGGCGGCGGCTCCAGCGCCGGCGCCAGATCAAGAGCTGCGGCTGTCGGACCTCCATTGGATAGCCGACCTCGGCGAGGGCGCCCTCGCCAGAGTCTGCAAGGCACGACACCGCCGCACGGGCGCGGTCTTCGCGCTAAAAATGACGTTCGACCCGGACCCGCTCGCCGCGGAGGCGGAGGCCAAGGTGCTGGCCCGCGCCGCGGGGGCGCCGCACGTCGTCGACTTCCACGCCCTGATCCGCGGGCCCGGCGGCAAGCCCGGGTTCGTTCTCGAGTACATGGACGCCGGATGCCTCGGCGATCTCCTGCATCGGCGCAGGGGCTGGGACGACTTGGCATCCCGGAGGCCGCGGTGGCCGAGGTGGCCGCGCAGTGCGTCGTGGCGCTGGCCCAGCTCCACTCCCGCGGCGTCGCGCACCTCGACGTCAAGCCCGACAACCTCCTCGCCAACACTCGCGGGGAGATCAAGATCAGCGACTTCAACCTCTCCAGGATCCTCTACGGCGGCTCCGGCGAGAGCCTACAGGTCCCCATCACCAGCGGCACCAAGGTCTACTTCAGCCCGGAGCGGTTCGCGTCTGGAGCTCACGCCGGGCCGCACGGCGCCATGGCGGCCGATGTCTGGGGCCTCGGCGTCACCGTCCTGGAGATGTTCCTGGGGCGAAGGCCCATCCTTCCCGGTAGAGATAGAGCAGGCGATCTGCGACGGGAGGCTCCGACCGTGCCGGAGGATGCAGAGGCGTCGGCAGAGCTGCGCGCGTTCGTTGCGGCGTGCCTGCAGAAGGAACCCACGCGGCGCGCCACGGTACCACAGCTGCTCTCGCACCCGTTCGTTGTGCGACGCGACGTCGAGGCATCAAGGCGCGCACTGCGGAGATCATTGTGGAAACTCTGTAGCCTGTAATAGGAGTCAGCATATACGTAGATCAAGGAGAAGCAGCTGATGCTGGTGATCTGTGTAACGTGATTAACTGATTACTGATATTAAGTCTCTCTCTCTAGTCCCAGATTTGACTGCAATTCACAGCTTACAAATTATTGTATTTGACAACTTGGATGCAAATTTTCGCCAGCTCGGTGCAAGATTGGATTTTGATGCACATGCTTATTCTTTTTTCGCGATAACGCCTTGGTGTATTTTTTTCATTAAGAAGAATAGAGTTTTGAGACAACAAGAGGGGATAACGGTAGTCGAACGATTACCGAACCCCCGAACCCCACAGCACAAATATGGATTACATCTTAAAAGAATTTAGCGACGTTGGATGGAGCTAGCAAAAGCAATCAGCCACCAAACACAAACAGCTAGCAAAAAGCAATCAGCCACCAAACACAAACAACGACGACACGCCCTAAAACCCGGCTGCAGTCAATCATCGAGCCCTTCCTCGATTTGAAGCGAAAGCTGTAGAGGCATCTTGGCTTGATTGTTGAAAGTTCGCGCATTTCTTTCCTTCCATAGCACCCAACCGAAGGCGAAGAAAAAGGAGTCAAACCCCCTTCTCAACTGTTTTGGAACCGATTTCCTGCCGATCCACCATTCCATTGTATTGACTTCAACGGGCGAGATAATGTCATGGAGGCGTAGTTTGTGTAGCCAGATATGCCACACCTCCCTGCTTAGGACACAACCTAGGATGATGTGATCCATTGTCTCCGGTGCTTGGTCACACATGATGCATCGGTCTGAGCCTTGCAATCCGTGACAGAATCGTCTCTCGGCTATCCAACATCGGCCATGCATTACGAGCCAGAAGAAAAAGCGAACCTTTGGCGGTGCAGATGTCTTCCAAATTTCCTTTGCGCCCAAAGGTACCGAGGACCCAATGAACATAGCCCCATAAGCCGAAGCTGCCGAGTACTGGTGACCTGCAGTGAATCTCCAATTGATGGTGTCTGGATTATCCCGTAGCTCCACTTCTTCCAGCCGGTCACACAATTTGCACACATCCAAGAGGAGTGCCATACTGGCCGGCCCAGAAATATGCCTGACCCAGAAATATGCACATGCTTATTCTGTGTGCTTACTGCTTAAGCCTTACGGTTTCTTGATCGGCTTATTACTTTCCTGGATGAGAATGCTAGAATAATAGGTGGATGCGTACGTAGCGCGCGCTTCACATGCTTGTTGTTTGGCTTTTTTACCGAGCTGATGGCCTGCGGTGGGCGACGCATGGATTGGCGGCGAAACGGTCCGATATTCGTGCATTAGATTTAGATTAGATTCTTCTTCTGTGATGGTTTTTTTTCATTGTGATTGGTGTTTTGACGATGAATGGGAGATTGCCACATTCTACATGTCTTAATTAAATCTATGGAGCTGAAACAGATACTTGAAACTTCAGTGCAAAGGCTAGACTACGAGAACTTCTGAGGTATTTCATCCTTTCAGGGCTGATGAGAAGAACCGCTCTTGAAGGGAATTTTATCGTGCATTAATTGCTAGGCAGGCCGTGGAGGGCCGGGCAGGCGATGGAGGTGGACTACAAGGCCAACAACAACATCACTGGATTAGGGTTTTATGCGCACCAGCCTGACCCCACCTCGCCTCCATCCCTTCGCCTCAACCCGTAGGCGCACCCCCACCTCGTCATGCCCCTTGACCGAGCAGGCCCCAATCGTGGCGCACACCAAGTTCGTTGGCCACCGGCTCGTCGCAGCCTATGCCCCGACATCCACATGCACCTTGTAGCAGCACCAGCAGACCCCACAGTAACCCATGGTGGAACAGTGACCCACAATACTTTGAAGTCTTTGCGGGACCTAGGGGCTTGTGTGCGGCAAGTCGTGCCTAGATGGCGTTGCCCCTCAACAAAGTTCTTAGGTGCCGAGTTCATGTTGGTGGGAGTCGCCGGTGGTGGTGGTGTGGGGGTGTGTGTGTGTGTGTGGGGGAGGGAGGATTGGATTAGAGCTTTCTTTATTTGGTCTGATTTTGGTCTTGTTATATGGTGCCTCGATTCGAGTTTGGTCTGATGTGCCACGATCTGGTTCTATCTATTTGGTATTCAATCTCGGCTTCTTTGTTTGGGTTTAGAACACTAGGAGACCGAGGTAGATACGCAGACAGAGGCAGGGACTCTGTAAATAATAAAACAATCCTAATTCTATACGTAATCTGGAGAGAGGTGGAAGAACTAAAGAGGTGAACCAAAATTTTGGTGAACTGAAATTTTCTATTTATTAGTAGGTATAGATTTGAACTGTAGATGCTAATTTCCAAGCTTGATTAAAGTTAGAGAAGTTTTATTTATAGACAACTAAAGTGCCTCGGGGCCTCACTCTTCATGTGATGGATTATTTTTCTATACATAGCTGGTCAAACATAAGGTGATTTTAGGAATTAATTTATTTCGAGACATTGAGAGGACGATTGGACAAAGTGAAGGCAAAGCATGGCCGTGGTACAGTGCTCGCAGTCGAAGGTTGACATGCACATGTATTGTCAGGAAATCTGCTGAATGGCGAGAACGACTCCAGCTCGGCCTGCAGAACGCCTCGGTGCTCGGTTGCTGTCGATGTTTTCTTTGGCATGACTGCCGTGTGCCGTGGCGCAAAGCTCAAATGATCCGATGCTTCCGAATTTGGATCAAGCGGCAGTTGCCATTGCGCCGCACCTTTTTGTTTTCCCGAGAAACGCGTCGGTCGGCTGGTGCTGGGAGCGCCATGCTTTGCTCTTATTAGCCTCCCCACGTCTCATGCCATCTGCCTCCCCCTCCTCCCCGCGACGCGACGCGACGGCCGTCCCCTCGGTCGTCCGGTCGCCCTCCACCTCACCTCGTCGCTCGTCGGCGAGGGGAGCGGCGTCACCTCTGCCTTGAATCGTACGTGTGCCACGCCTTTGGACTCTCTCATCGTCTCCGTCCAATTCTTTCTCGGCAAACGCCCTTCAGTTTCTTTTTCTCCTTGCTCTGATTGTGATGTTCAGGCAGTTTCGTGTTTGATTCCTACCACGCTGACAGACCAATAGATTGATTTATCTCGTTCTTTTTTGGTAGACGGGAAAAAACATTGGTCGTTTAACTTTTCGATTTTACAGCAACTGTTCATCAGAAGGCACCCCCGGCCGATCTGATACACCGGTCGGCCGCCAAACCCCATATCTCCACGGTGGTGCAAGGCCAACAAGATGATCTGTTGCTGCGGTTGCGCGGAGGAGGATACCTACGCCGCACCTGCAAGCCGTCACCCAGCAGCACCTACGAGTACGTCGCAACACAACGCAGGTAATAATAATAAAAAAATACGATGACAGTTCAGTTGCATTGTGAACATAGGTGAGCAACAAAAGTGCCAGTTTTCTACAACTACAAAATGCCAGCAGGCCGCGGCAAATCAAGAGGGCCTAATGCGCCGAGGAGTAGTGGGCCGCCGAAGGTCCTCCCCATCGATGTGCCGGCGATGTCCCTGAGCGAACTGAACAACATCACGGGCAAGTTCGGGCAGAACGCCCTGGTCGGAGAAGGCTCCTACGGCAAAATCTACCGCGCCGTGCTCACCTCCGGGGAGCCCGTCGCCATCAAGAAGCTCGATCCCAGCGTGTCCAGCGACTCCGTGGCAGACTTCTCTGCTCAGGTCATCACACCGCAACAACTGAAACACAGCAGATGAAACCTTTTTTGAACTGCAAGACAAAACAACTAAATGGCAAACCAACCGGTGTGTGGTTGTGTGTGATGCATGCAGCTGTCGATGGTCTCGAGGCTCAAGAACGACTACTTCCTGCAGCTGATGGGCTACTACCTGGACGACAGCCACAGGATCCTCGTCTACCAGTTCGCCTCACACGGCTCGCTGCACGACACGCTGCACGGTAGAGTACATTTTTCGCAAATGCCATGGCATTGGCATCGTAGTCGTGAGTCTGGCACGCTGAAAGCAACCCTGACGCGCGCGCGTGCAAGGGCAGGCAAGAAGGGCGTGAAGGACGCGACGCCGGGCCCGGCGCTGAGCTGGGCGCATCGTGTGAGGATCGCCTACGGCGCGGCGAGGGCCTCGAGTACCTGCACGAGAAGGTGCAGCCGTCCATTGTGCACCGGGACGTGCGCTCCAGCAACGTCCTCCTCTTCGACGGCCACGACTCCAAGCTCGCCGACTTCAACCTCACCAGCCAGCCGCCCGACGGCGCCGCGCGCCTGCACTCCACGCGCGTCCTTGGCACCTTCGGATACCATGCCCCAGAGTGAGACTGAGCTATCCAAGTTTTCAAAAGATTGTTGCTACAGCAAGAGCAAAACGGATTTTAGCAATCTTGTTATTCAACATATGGTATCGCCGTTTTCCAAAGGTACGCCATGACTGGAGTGTTGACGCACAAGAGCGACGTGTACAGCTTTGGAGTGATGCTGCTGGAGCTGCTAACCGGCAGGAAGCCCGTGGACCACACCATGCCCAAGGGACAGCAAAGTCTGGTGACTTGGGTGAGCCAGCCATGCTCAATGTTCCTGCTGCATTTCCGTTAGAAAAAAGTCTACATCACCCCCTCAACTATGGATGGTGTAACTACATAACCCCCAACCTATGAAAATTGGTCTATATCACCCCCTCGAACTTTCGAAAACCGGTCAAATTACCCATAAAAGCAGTTTTGAAAAATCATAGTAAATCACAAGAAAAATCGTAAAATGAAAAATCAAGTTGTGTTAGACTCGAATGAGTAGATCTACACAATGAAGATATAATATGGTATGCTTTAGTACATTTTTTTACAGCTATGAGGAAAAACAGAAATTTAAAGCTGCAGCGGCAAAAAAAATGAACTAAAGCATACCATATTATATTACGTTCATTGTGTAGATCTACTCATTCTGAGTCTAACACAATTGATTTTTCATTTTACGATTTTTCTGTATTTACTATGATTTTTAAAACTGCTTTACGGCGAATTTGACCTGGTTTTTTGAAAAAGATATAATCGCTTTACAGTTGGGGGTTAGCCTACCACCCATACTGAAAAAAAAAGACGTAGACTTTTTCCTTTTTGTTACCTACTCCTGCCCCAGTAAAAATCCATAAGCAGAGTGCCCGATGAAGACACACTTGCAGACACACGTTTAAATCGTGTTGTTCTTACTGTGCACGTTGCAAACACATACACAAAAATCCATAAGCAGAGCTTACTGATATCTGAATTTCCCTGAGAAAACTAAGGCCACGCCGACGCTGAGCGAGGACAAGGTGAGCCAATGCGTGGACCCCAAGCTGGGGACGACTACCCCCAAAAAGCCGTAGCAAAGGTAATAAAGATCAGGCAGGGTCTGCTCTCAAGCGTTAACCGATCCTCTTCGAGATCGTCACATCCTGTCAGTCGAAAAAATTAACTTGAGAGAATTTAATTTCTGTGTGTTCATTCATCAGATGGCGGCCGTGGCG
>JADLZK010011885.1:0-179032 GCA_015847255.1 Hyparrhenia diplandra | reverse complement strand
TAGGACCGTTCACCATTGAAATAACTTTTTCTAAATTATAACTATAATATATATTAAAAATAATATAATCAAAGATACTACTACTTGCTTGGCCCAGCAAAGAAAATAAGAATCAAAATTCCGGTATTATATTGTTCGAGGTGCACATTGTCATTGTGCTTGGGACGAACGCGCCGGCAACTCTCCAATTGCAAAAACCCAACCAAAGCCCCTTCGTTTTTCCCCAAAAGCCTCGAGACTCCGCCCGCTCCCCGCCATGGCTCGGTGCCCTAGCCCGCCTCCTCCGCCCGCGCCCGCCCTCGCCTCGCGCCCTTCGCCGCAAAGGCCCGCGCATCTCGTCGGCCGCAGGAGACGGAGCTTCCGTCGGAGGACGAGAACGACTTCGCCGGCAGCGAGGTTGCGGCCCCACCGCCGGGGCATCGGCAAACCGCTTGCTGAGGTGCTCAAGGGCTCAAGGAAGAGGGTTCGAGAATCCTGTGAAGACCCGCGTCGAGGGATAATGGCTTCGCCATCAAGTACATCCCATGGTGAGTTACTCGCCCGAATAGGGTAGGGATCACCCATGGAACCAACCTTTGCTTTCTATCTTGCAATGCTGCAAAACGATTGGAACAGTTCGAGACATTTTATGCTTATTTAACCAGATTATGTCTTGCAGATTTATCTGTGTCAATGTTAGGTTACGTTTGAGTAAGGTACTGGTACGTGAGTGGGTTTATGAGTAGGTGTCTTAGTTTCGATAATCAAAATATTTCAAGGAGAGAGAGAGAGAGAGAGAGAGTCGATGGGTAGGTCCTTCAAAAATAACCTCATATATTACAATACAGTTCTCTGTGAAGCGATATATTATTGTAAAAATAGTACGAGCTTTTTTTTTTCTATCATTGGTTCATGCCTTCAGCGCGGCTGTATTGTTATCTGATATGTGTTTAAAGATGGAATTGATGATTTGTTAACCTCTGATTGATCAATGAAAGCACTTCGGTAGACGAAAGATACTGATTTCCATCAGATGAGTAAGCAATGCTGTGGACCTCACCAACCACTCTAATGGATTGCAAAGTGATAGAAGTAGAACAAAAGAAAAATAACTCCTGACAGTTCGGCCCTCTCTGAACGTATTCCATCAAAAGGGAGCAAAACAAAATATCCCTCGGATGATGACCAGATGTTTATCCTGGAGCATGTATGTTATAAATTTTCGTTCACAATGTGCCTGGTAAGAGGTAGTTAGGACTTTAAAAGTTGTAAAGCAATCTCCCGACTTGTATGGCTTTAACTGAACAAGTTCTGCAGCACACTCCATGGGAGCTTTTAAGGCTGAGCATTTGACAAACATAAACAAAACCGAATTTCTAATCAGATTTATTAAAGAAAATTCACAATATTGGCATTTTATTTACTGACAGCCCCTTCTTTCTTTGCAATCTGAGAGTCAAACGTTTTTTATGGTTTACATTTACTAATAACTACTTTGGTTTTTTACCATGGACATTTTATTTGGAGGAAAGAATGCTGATTCTTTCCAATATATGGATCCCATATCGTTATTCCTTAATATATATACATCCTTGTGATTCTGATTTCACTTCTGATACCTCTTGCAGGGCACATTGTGAACAAAAATTTTAACATACACGTCCAGTACTTCTCGTCATCATTAGATATTTGTTTGCCCCTCCTTTCTGATGTCATGAGTTCAGAGAGGTTGAACTGTCACCGTCAGGGAGTTACTTTCGTTGTTCTGATTCTATCATTTTGTAATCCATTACAGAGTTTGGTCAGGTGAGATCCGCAGCATTGTTTATTCATCTGGAAGGGAAATCAGTATCTGTTGTCTATCGAGTCACTCTTCATGGATTGATGCAGAGGTATAGCTTCTCTCTTCCAGAAAATGCTTTTACATGCAATGATTATCTCTATAACTAAAGGTTATTCTGAGGCCTGAAAATTTGCACGCCTTATGGCTTACATTTAGGTTTTGCAAATAATAAGTTTGCTTTCATTTGTTTTGACAATGTTCTGGTTAAATGTGACTGTTGAAATTGTTGTACTGTACTTGGATTTGCCAGTTAGCTGTTATTTGAAACTTTTTCTGTATGCTAGTGTCTACCAATCTTTCTGTTGACGCTTCATTTAATTGGATGATGAATTGTGGGTTTATTTATCACCTTTGAAGTTTTAATTTGCAAGTTTTGTATTGCATAGCATTTTATTGTATGTATCCATTTAAGTTTTCTCTGTTAAGATACTATTTGTTTTCTGACAAATTGGCTTTGTTGCTGCTTGTTACCATTTATGGCACATCTGCAGCTGGCTTTCATCCATGTACTGTTTATTCCCATGCCAAAGAGCACCCTGCTCTTTGGTAATGAAAGATGCAAACAGAGGTCTCCCTCATTTGAAGAAAATTGAATCCACTGGGTGCTAGTTTATTTCAGGAGATATAGCTTGTTGTGCATGGTTTTTTTTTTAATAATAGTACATAATTGAAACATCGTAAACAAACTCAAGAGTGTATTGACAATGTTACCCCTCTCTCGCTTTCCCTCATCAGATCTATCGAGAGTGTACTGAACTGTTTCTGTTGATGATACAAATAAGCGGCGGCTTATCCTGTACAGAAGGCAGAAAGTTATGAGTTTCGTCGTGTTTAGCACACGCCTGAAATTGACCATCTCTACCATGAAGATATGTCATAGATGATTGATGTTAGTGCTTTGTGGTATGAGTTTGCATACTTCCAGTTTGCCGGACCATTGTCCCATAATGGCTACCCATTTGCACTAGACATGCTTCTTTTTCTTAAATGTGATATGATTGTGCAAGTTTTGAAGTTTAGGCTGTCGCTATATGTGTTACCAGAGTACCTATGAACTACTGTTCTCCTGAGCTGTTTGTTTGTTATGAAGCAAGCTTGTTCCAATGTTCACCTATAAACTACTGTTCTGAGCTGTTTTGTTTGTTATGAAGCAGTTTCGTTCCAATGTCTAAACGTAATTTATACATGTTCATGAAAGCTTGATAGCTTTGTTTTCTTTTTCTCGATATTATTTAACTGGATATTTTTATGTGTTAGTAGGTAGCCGTGATTGGTCATTTCTTTATGTTGCTATTGCTCCATACTAATGTTTTTTTCACTGCAAGTTCACAAGGTGTTTTTCCAGGATCTCTTTTTAGTTTTAGGTCAAATGCTGTATTATTTTTTATATTTTTTCTTAATTTTAAATTGAATCTAAATCATCACCGTCCCTTCCAAATACAAAAAGGGACAAATTCTTTCTGTAGTTTCACACTGATGATGTCTATTTCAATATTTGGGCTGTACTCGTATAAAATGTCATGACATGCTTGTTTGAATGTAGTTATCATAAACTGTGAATTACCTTCATCTTCAATTCTGCATATAGAACTGCAGAGTCCAGGTAAAATGTTTTTTTTATATATTTCAGTTGTATATTTATATTTAATGATTATAGCAGTATGAACATGACGACCTGGAGGCATGGCTTATTGTAGAACTCCTTAGAGAGGGATGTTGCTTTGTACTACTAGAATTCTAGTACTAGAATCTCTAGACATTACTATATAGGCAGCAATATTTTGTTTTTATTTAGTAGAATGTATTATGAAAATGCTAGCTTCCCCAACTATTGGAATTTACATTCAACTAAAATGCTATTGGGCAAGGGTGTTACCTCAAGATTCTAAGCCTTCCTACTGTTATCCTATCATATGATGTAAATGCTTTCAAAGACATACTTTCACAGATGTAATATTACATTCAACTGGAACATATGCAACTGAATGGACAGAGACTAAGAAATGTGCAGCACAGTGGACATATATTACACGACATTATATGGTGCACTACAATGGTTGGAAATAAGTACCAAGTGCTGAACTGAAATGGACAGGATATTAAGGTACATATGAAGGGTGGAATAAAAAAATAGTTCTTCATGTCCTACGAGTAGCATAGTGCTACCTTATTATTACAACCACCATGCCTGGTAATAGTAGATTAAAAGAGCACCAAGGTCTCTGCAGAGCGCTGTGCAGAGAGAGAGAGAGAGAGAGAGAGAGGGGGCCTGGACCTAACCATGGTAGTGACACTGAGAAGTAATGACATCTACATGAGTGGGGTGACCCAAGACAATAAAAATTTATCTATGGGTCCATTGTGTTAATGAGCTACACAGCATTGCTTGGTTACTCCAAAGCCTTTTTGGAGTCCCAATACTGTGTTTGGAGTGACAGGAGGTAGTGCCAAGTGCCAAAACAAACATTAGCACTACTCTGAACCTGTGTGTCTGATTAGGGGCACAGGCTCTCCTTAGAGCCTTAACCACCTAGATGCAAAAACTATCAACTTAAAGATCAAATAAAATGTTAGTTGGTGCATCTAATCATTTGCAAAAGAAAAAGATGAGTTGGTTACACAAGTAGTCGCTGGTCATATATCAAATGCATTTGGTCTAGGTAACAATGGGGACTATATAGAAGGGTAGGTTTTGCTTTTGAAAATGGTTTCATGCTTCAACAAGAAATGCCATGCCTAAGCTAGGTACAGTTGGGATTCTACTGATGAAATGTGGGAGTGGCATGCTAGTTAAATCAGTTATTTAGCTGTCATTGTTATCCAATTTGACTAGTATCAGCAAGAACCCTCCCCTGGGTCATGCTTTTTGACTGTTAGTTTCTTTTAGCTACAGCCTTGTCTTGGTAATGGCTGAAATTAACTCTCCCAGATAAAGTCCTTCCTTGGACTATTGTTAGAATGGTCGGGGTTTGTACTTGTTCGTTAGAACACCCCATCCTTGGGGTGTGAAGCTTTGTGCCCATCCTGGGGCTAAAGCTAATATCCAGTCACCACATGAACATGTGGGATATGGATGTGAGCACTTTGGCTGATAAACATGATCTACAATAGTGCCTTTTTGGTGTTAGAGATGGATGCATGGACTCAAACACGTTGGAAAGCGAGACAGTACAGCAACCATGAGAATGGGAGACCATGGTTAGGCCAAGGGGTTGCTCTGGAGCAGCGGACACTGCAAAGTCTTGAGGGAATCAACCGTAAGGATGAGTAGCCTGTGTTGGAGTTGGCAGGGGTTGGGCTGCGAGTGCCATAGTCATGCCTGTTTAATGGGGATACACACTGTCAAGATATTAGTATCACAACCTAGCAGAAAAAGAAATTATTCAAATAAATTCTGAGAACATGGGAACTGAATTTCATATCAAACCAATGCAGGTATATTTTTTTTATCACATTTTCTACTGTTTCCAATGCATGCACAATAGTTTACATTCTTGCACAACTTGACAGATTGACAAATGAATGCTGGCAGTTTATTAGAACAATATGTGAGTTTAGAATTTGCATTAAGTGGTACAGTAAGCTAGGATGACAAATGCACGATTAGATGACTTTTGAATCCCTTTATAATGTTTCTATAGAGATCAAGAAGAATGAAGCTAGAAATACCTGCTTGGGCTTGGGGGCTTGCTGCTAGTGACAATGGTCCTCCATACTGCTGAGCAAAGCCGGTCACAGCTGCAGCTGTAGAAGATACAGTTGAGAACTGGAACATTTGTGGGTATTGCAAGTTGTAGCCTTGTCCACTTGTATAGTTGGTAGTAGTGTTTCCTGATTGCCCAAACTGGAAATATGGATAAAGGGACTTGTTCCTGTCACCATGCCAGCTGCTGCTCCTCCATAAAATGGGTACTGAGCTCCTCCATATAAATTGTAGAAGTTCTATTAAAAGACAAGAGAATCAAATTTAAAGTATTTATATATTTTATATTATGCTCATGATAAAAAATCTGTGATCTACAACTCTTTCCATTTGTAAGTATCTGATATTTTAGAAAGCCTAGTATTATCTAGTACTTGGTATGGTTTAGACGCTGATAGCAGTGGTTTTCTGGAGCTCCCACCAGGGTTTCATCCCTGGTGCTGCATAGCTATGTGTCCACCTCCCAGGTTGAGACAGTGCTTGATGATGGTTCCTGGGCCAAAGAAGCGTGCGTGTGTGTGAGGTTGCTGCCTGTTTCCCAGGTTTGGTGGGGGCCCCTTTCTTAAGACTAAAGTCAAAGGGACGTCTCTCCCTTGATCAAGTTTTTGCCTACATGGTATGGTAGTCGCTGTGTGAACCCAAGCACCTTTGAAAAGATATGCTTTGTTACAGTACTTCAGGATTCCAGGTTGGTTCTGCATTTGGTTTTCATAGCTTATTTGGTTAACAATGTGTCTACTGACTAGGGATTCACAGACTAAGGCCCCATACCATGGTGGCTGGGTAAGATAAAAGTTGCTAGAACCAGAAACCACTATGTATTCCTTATGTATTGCTTAATATAGAGAGTACATGTTTTTTTAGCGGACATGCCAACAGTAGAGACTAGAGACTGGGCCCTTCATCATCTAGAATAATTGTTTTCAGGAAGACTGGAAAGCAATTGGCTATCCACGAGCAGATATTATTCGACTCTACAAATCTACATGACACTTACCTCTTTCCTCTCAAACTTGAAGAAATGAAATGATTTTGAAATAATAGTTCAGATGATTTAGCTCATATTATTGTCATTATGCAGGCAGAAGGTGAATCTTTTTTAGGAGCAGCTTTAGCAGTGCACTAATATATGTGACTTTAGAAGTTGATCTTGCTGTAGATTTTTAGATGATACTGTTGCATTCTTTGCATCTTCATGTTATATTTCTTGGTGATAAAAATTGACCAAACTTTTTTTTTGTCACGTTCAAGCAAAAAGTGGCACAAATACAATAGCTTTTGGCTGAATATTTTGTCATTTGATGTTTCTCTTTGATGGGCTGTACATACTACTGCAGTTCTGTTTTAAGAAAAGGTGCATGCTAACTGTGAGTCTTTTAGAACTTGTTTCCAGCATAAAGGAATCATACATTAAGCACACAAGAGCTGAATGCCAACCCCCAAGTGTTTGTCTGAAAGGTTGCTGAAGCTAAAATGATTGGTAATTATGGCTTCATCACGAAAAAAAACGGACAGGTAATTCTTACATTCTTCTCTTTATTGTGTGTCATATGCATTTATTTTCCTTCTGTGGAACATTGTGGTTATATTATTGTATATTTTAGACAGAAAAATTATGCACTGCAATTTTCTGTGCTTTGTTTAGAATATCATAATTTGAATGCTGCATAATGCAAAGATACTTTTGATGCACTCAGTGACATCCATGCTACTGTACTAATTAATTCACGCCTTCACGGTGAAATAAATAAAGCAACCATTTTGTTGTACTGATGGTGAAGTAAATAGAGCTTATTAGCAATATAATTAGGTACTTACTGTTGGATAACCGTAGTCTGGGGTATATGGAGAGTACCTGCAGAGTGAAGGACGAAGGGAATATTAGTTTTTTTCCTTACAAATTAATTATGATATTTTGTTCCGCTCTAATGCGGTAGAGAGAGCTACTTGATTTCTGACAGGGGAGGTCGTGGCTATCTCAACTATGCTTACTGTTCACGGGGGTGAGTATATGACAGTGCTGCCATCATGTGCCATTAGCACGCATGGCTACTTTATGCGTGTGTGAGGAACTGAGGATATGTCTGTAAGAGAGAGTAAGGCGCGTGCAAGATAAAAGCCCCATGCCCATTGAACATTGACCAAGGTGGCATGTCACAATGCACATGTCATGCATGTGATGCCCCCACGGCCCCACCCCTCATGACTTTCAAGTTTCACAGGCCCCCGATCCTGACCACATGTGTGTGTGTGTGTGGAGAGAGAGAGAGAGAGAGAGGTACCCATAGACATGGTAGGGAGGCCTTGTGGGATGGCATAATGAGGGAAGGTGGCATGAGAAGGAAAAGCTGCGCCCAGTCCACCTTTGAATTCCTGCCTGCTGGCTGAAGGATTTCATCACTTAAAAGTTCCTAGCCCCTCCTGTAACAACATCATCAGCAAAAACAGAAGCAAATTTACCCACATTGCTTGCTAATATTATTATGAGAAGGCACTAATTAAAAAAGGCACTTGCATCTTTCTGTCTTCAGTCTATCAGTTGCAAGCAAGACGACACGTAATAGAAGTAAAAGATTCTTGTTGCTACCCCTTATTAATATATGATTATGTTTTCATTGGAAGGTTTTATAATCCACTACTATGAATAGTATACTACATTATCTGAAACAAGGCACTTAGCTCGAGGATAACTAACATCTTTGTACTATTGATGTTCCTTCAGTTCTACCTTTTCCAACAAGTAATGCCAACAATGTATCCTTGTCTATCTATATATTTATTGTTCTAACTGAAAAACAATTCAATTAACATGGACTGTTTTTGGGACACTAAAAAGCTAGACATTTAAGCATTTTATTCTCTACTGGATGCCTACACAATACCCTCATTTAGCACTAAAGGCTGGCCATTTATCGAAATTAGGCAAGCTCTTTGCTGATTCTAATGGCATGAAGGAACCTTTAGTGCATAAAATCATGGTACTTAGTTGTGGTCATGCGTGGAAGTGCATGTAAAATTTCTAGCAATATCCAAAGATGTAGTGCTTTTTTTTTTATGATTGTTCTTTTTTTTAAAGCTTATAGGTGATATGCTCTATTCAACTCACGATAACTTCTCATAAAAACGGTTTCAATTAAGCAAGCAAGCTCATTGTTTCTTCTATACTGCCTTGTACTGCTCTGAAATAATGATAAATATCTAACCATGCTGGGGAGTAGGAGGCCTAGATCTTTGAACCCCAAGGGAAGCAAGATTACAGTTAGCCCTCCTCCCATCAATCACCGGTGCTGGATCAACGCAAGCTCTCATCGCCGCATCCGGGTCCCGGAAGGTAACCTACAATGTGAATTCAGGGGTGCATGATTAACAGAAATTAAGCAAACACTACATATTGCGTCAGAAAAGAAAGAAAAAGTGACACATGAACAGGGACCCGAAATGTTTATAGAGTATACTGAAATTAAATGCATATAAAGGAGATGAATTGTGTAGAATCATACAAATCCGTAGCCCTTGATCTGCCAGTGTTCTTGTCAGTGATGACAACAGCCTCCAGGATCTCCCCAAACTGCTCGAAGTACTTCCTCATGGTCTCCTTCTGGGTTTCCCAAGCGAGTCCACCAACAAAAAACCTTGGTGTGTGGGTTGTGTCCCCAAACTGCCCCATCACACTCGGTGGACTCATGGTACTTTCAACTTAGAACCAACAAAACTATCTCCAACAAGCAGCAGCAAGGTCAGCAACTTAGGATCTGAATGGCTGGGACTAGTTCTTGTTAGAGGAGGGGAAGAGAGGAGAGGGAGGGAGGAAGGAAAGCTAAAGGTTAGAGGAAAAGGGTAGAGAGGAGAGAGAGAGCAGGTAGGGTACAGAAACTGCAAATATATACTAGTGGTTGCTATAATGCACCAGCCAGGTCCTTTTGGTCCAAAACCACGCTCATATAAAAACACCATGCACTGGGAAACACCCCCCCCCGCCAATAGTAGGTAAAATGACCGTACTACCCCTATCAGAGTGAACAGTAGTTACAGGGTGGCGTTGAGCTGTCCTTGTCTGGAGAGTGGCAGAAACGGAACGGTTGATGGGGATTATTCCAACGGGATTAGGGAGCTTAGGTGGATTCTTTCCGAACTTATCTGGATCTTAGCATCTGCTATTCTTTTGGCATTTGGATTTTGATTGTTGTTGGAGCTTTGCTAATCGTTCAGTTCCACGGCTTTATAACATGAGGAAAAATGTAGTGTTGCTGATTAACATAGTTATTATTTTTATTGCTGTTTTAGCAGCACATAGTATGCACAGGTGGTTCTGTGCATGTGTTCTTTGGCAATTGGACATTTGTGAAGTCAGTTGTAGCAACATCAGCTTGGGTATGTACTTCGTTATTAATTTAAACTTAGCAATGTAGATTTTTTTTAACTTGATTTTCTTAGAAGTTGGTTGATGAGCTTGGGTTAGTAAACCATATCTCTAGGTGGTTAATTAATAGTTTATCTGTATTTACTGTGCAGAAAGTTTGACTATTATTTGATTATAAACTTCACCCATATTCCCATGTTTCCTATCAGCTGCAATAACCTAGAAAATACAATGACTCATCCGTGAAAATTTGAGTGTTTTGAAGCCACCTATTACAGCCCTAAAAAAAGTGGTTAAAAACAGTACAGGCTAGAGCATACTCTGATGTTATTGTGACCAGTGACCACTTGTGATCTTAGTCCACTTGAGTGAGAGCGCAACAAACTGTGGTGGAGGCCGGAGACTTTTGTATAGTACATCATCAAGCATGCGCAAAGGCAGCCTCCACGAGTGAAGATGTTTGATGATATGGGTTGCCTAGCACTGGCAAACTCAAGGGAATGAGTGATGTGCCATCAGGTCTGATCTGGAGTTGGACGGCTGGAGATGCCTGCCCGTTTGGTGTGATTGGGATCTGCTCCGTCCCTCGACAAGGACTCGGCACCAAAGCTCTTGCCTCCTAGCTCCTAACTCTAGATCTCGTGGTTTATAAGCCATCTCTGATAACAACAGCCTCCATAGCTCCATCATCCCTCAAACAGCAACAATACCACCTTTGACGCCGGGGCCGTGTGTATGTACCTATCCATGCAATGTCTGCTGCCCGTGTACGTACCTATCCATGCACAGGTGGCTTGCTGCTGACTAATTGGTGTCCCTTTCTTTCCAGACAAATATAGGGGAATATACAAAAAGAGCCTTATGCTAACTAATGGGTGATTATGCATAAAATTACTTACCATATATTTTTATTATATTAGCATAACATACTGGGGACAAAGAAGTTAAGTAACAAGAATTTTAGTTTTGTTGGTGTGATTAGAGAAAATCGTAAATCAAGAAGGATGGGATGTCCTAGTCTAATTTGTTGAAAGTTCATAGACGATAGGTATTATCACTGTGTGGGGGCTATTCCCTGCTAATCTACCAGACGGAGATGTGAATGTGGTTCAAGTCTATTAGCTTCCATTTTGGACAAAGTGCACAATTTTGCTGTGTGCCCTGAATTCGTCCAAAATTCCCGTGAATGCTTGGTTTCACCGAACCTGTACTGCGTCTGTCTTGTGATTTCTCCAGAAAATGTGGTCTTGATCATTTTTCCTATATATGTGGTGATTACCTTACCAAAGTTATTCTCCCTAGAACTATTGATCTGTAGTGATTAGTGTTAATATAGAAGTGTAGTATTTGGCATGAAGAGTACCGTTTTTTCGTCTGCTGCTCCTCTCCCGCCAGTTTTGTTGTTCCTCTCCCCGCCAATTCTGATGTTCTTCCTCTAATCATTTGGCTACCTACTTCATTGCAAAGGGAATCTTTTAGTACAATTCTGTTCGAGTATTTCCTCTGGGCCTGGTCCAGTATCGTCTGACGTATGTATCTATCCGTATCCTATAGATTTATATTTCCCCTGTTTGTGTCCGTTGACTGTTTGACTGATCTTGGAACAAGGGTGCCGAAGTAATTTTGCATGTTTGGGGCCAGCCTCTTTACTCCCTGATTATGCCTAGATTAATGTGCTCGATGTACAGTTACTATGTAGTATACATGTAGGGCGAGCACACCCGCTCTTGTCTGTTCATTTTAGGCATCAGTGTTGATCCTTAGAAATCGGAGCCATTTCTTTTGATGAATCAAAATATGAACCACGATTTTGAAAGCATGGCAATTCCATGTTTTGGTTGTGTTTTAAACTTCTGATTTTGTGGCATCCTAATTATACTTGGGTTTATTTGATTTTCTGGGAAATGATATTTTTCATTATTTTTGTGAGTAAGGAATTATATTCTCATGTCGTTTCACACCTTCCACACGGGAAATAGGGAAAAGAATGGCGGCAATGAAGCCGACTGGTGTGCAAAGGTCGTCGGCTGGTGCCAAACTGCACAGCGATTTGGATTCCACTCCCCTAATTTTCAATCTCTTCCTCTAGGCCGACGTTTGGGCGGTGTCAGTGACGTTGTAAAAGGGCTTTGCTTACCTTTTCCTTTGAAAGTCATCACCATTTTCTATTGGTAGAGTGTTGAATTCTGCTGCAATCAAATGTTCACGTGTTACCTTGACAGCTCCTTTTAATTTGCTTGTAATGACAAGAAAACTGCAAAATTTTCACTCTCGCAGTTTCTAATTGTATTGTATCCAAGTTCGAGATTCAATATCACTGACCGCTCGTTTGTTGTCTTGTTGGTTTGCCCAGGTGGCTTGCACAAATATGTTGAAGCACAGGGTAGCATCTTGGAAACAGGCGGGGTCCGCTACACTAACAGAATTACCACCTGCAAGGACAAGATTGTGCAGGTAAAAACCTCCTTCCTGTCCTTCCCGTTGTTCGCAGCGCATGACTACTGTACTGTGTTTGTTTGTTCTCCATTGGCTAAACCCGGCTGTGGCGGCTACCGCTTATCCAAACTCCAGCAAGCAGCCGAGATGCAGATGCAGTGGATGGATACACGACACGGGACGGGGCCTGAACCCGTCACCGTCTGGTCCACGCGATCGTGTGTTGTCCTCGAGTGCTGGCCGATTTCACCTGCATTATTATCAACACTAATTCCGTGATTTGAGTCGAACGATCAATGCAATAAGCCCCGATCGAATACGTCATAGTATGCAATGAATATTGTGCACACATACGTCCGTCCAGGTCCATGTGTGGTTTTCTTGCAAAGAGGTTCAGGTAGTATGACGTGTTAGGGGGCTGCGCGTTCCCGTCACACGTAACGGAACGGAGCTACTGTAGCAGCATGTTCCCGTCGTTGTAGCCATGCGTCAGTGGCTGCAATAATTCAGGAAATAATTGGCGCGACGCACACCCACTGAGGAGGGAGGGGCTGGGCTGTCCCACGTGAGTGGACAGAGTGTTCCCCCCCGCGAGGAACGAGACCAGCTGTAAAGCGGGCCCGGCCTACTGGGCGGCCATCGAGGTCCCCCCACTTGCGCCCAAAAAAGCCACCGTCCACTGCCCCCCTGCCCTGCCCTGCCCTGCCCCGGGCTCGGCGGCACGTGCGGCCCAGGTACGGCCCGCGTGCTGTGCTGACTGCTGCTGAGAGGAGCCAGCCAGCCTTTCCTAGTGAGCTGAGCTCACAGACTGATGCTGAATGCTGACTGAGTGGGTGTGGAAGCGCAATTGTGGATCCTAGGCTCCCCGGCCTCCTCTCCCGTGTGTACTACTGTGTACCGGCGAAACATGAAATTTACCCTGCACGCCCTGCTTCCTGGCCTTGGACTCCTCTGGTAATTCCTCTCAAAGAACGACACGGCAGCGGTGTTTAAGGAGCTCATGTTCTTGGATACCAACTTTTTCTGCAGGAAATGTCCTACGCTAATGGCCTAGACTAGGACCACCGTTGTCCAGAAAAGATACAATTCGACGTCTGGTCAAAGTTAATTTGTTTTAAGTTTAGCTAAATTTATTTATGGGGAATAGTAACATGTATGACGTCAATAGCTAGACTATGAAGATATATTTCGCGACGAATCTAACAGTGATACGATTGTACTAGAAATACAAACACATTGAATGTTTTTATGTTTCTTCTTTTTTAGGCAAATAACAGCAAGCGCCAAAATTCCCTAGACAAAGAGCTGGCCAGCTGGGATGCCCGTGATGTCGCCAAAAAAAAAAAGAACAGCAGTTTTGTAAGGATGATGAGGAGGTAAAACCTCCGGTACGACAATTTGCGCAGTTCAGGGTCGAGCGACAGCAAGTGCAGCGACCAATTAACACGAACACGCTGGTGGGTGGCGCCGGCGGCGGTGCCCGGCCCGCAGCAATTCGTGATACGGCGGCACACGGCGCCAGTGCGGCGCGGGGCCCTGCGGCGGTCAAATCATTTGCGGGGACGCGGATCTCGAGGCATGGGGCGTGGCCCAAGCCTCGCAGATTCTGAGGCTGCCGCACGCCTCGGCGGTCCCGGCTGACACCGCTGGTGCAGGCACGGGCAGGCATCGCCTCGTCGTCTTCGTCTCGTCCACCCACCGGTCTACCACCAACGGAGACTGCTGCTTTGTTCCCGTCCGCTCCGTACAGCGGCACCCAGCCAGGATTAATGGGCTGCCGGGGTATCGGTTCGTTACCTAACGAGAGAGATCCTCCAGCTGCCGGGGTATCGCGTAGTAGTATCATATCGCTGGCGTGGCAGTGTGGCACGCATTCTGGAACGCTGCCGCCGCCGGTGGCCGCAGACTGCAGCCAGACTACGCGTACGGTGGCCGACGACGAGGAGAGACAAGACCGACCAACGGTCAAGGCAGGCCACAATCTCGCTGCTCGAACAGAAAACACTACTGTACTCATGCATGCAAGTTCGCAAGCTTTCCGCGACTAGACGACAGGTGCAAGCAACAGTCCATTACGCTACACTACGTCGTCTATAACCATAAGGACAAACACATGCATGCATATATGCATGGATCCCGGCCGGTTCCCATGCCCCATGCATGATCCCCAGTGACCCACACCCAGCAGCTCCAGGCTCCGCCCAGCCTACCCTGATCTCGATCCGTCAGCTGCAGGTCTGGATCGATCAGCCGGAGCTAAACAAACAAAAGATCGAGACGACGGGTATCGAATCGAATCGAACGCGACAGCTCAGAGACCGATCGATCGCTCCCGTCGTGGCAGCGCATCATCGCCGGTGTGGGCTTCTTGGGACCTTGGTTGGGCGTCACCAGCAATGCGCCCCGGCTGCCGGCTCGGGGAATATCTTGCGTCCCAAATGGGCAACCGCGAAAGATCAACAAACAACTACTTTTCCACCTTTTTCTCCGGCGAGCGCGCCCGGTCGGACACGGACCAAAGAATAACGGGTATACGTAGTACGTGGGTGGATCACGGATTCCACGTCACATACTATACCGTATATATTCTCGGAAAATTGCATTGTGCCATCGATTAACCCGTGCATCGTATATAGAATTATTATAGATGCATGCATGGCAATAAGAAGCTTGCGTTACATCTCCATGAGCAACAGCATGATCGATAGATTAGGTTAAAGGATGCTTTGCCCCCCCAGCATGGTGAGAAATGCTAGTTAATCCTAAGAAGAATGAAGATGCTAAAACAGAACAGCGCTAGAAATAGCAGTGACACGGAGGCATGGGCACAAGTCCCAAGCACTGTGGGCGGCTATAATCCCTATGATAAAATAGTCGGTGGTAGCTGGCTCCAACTGTGACGACTGAGGAACGAGCGAAGGTCTGCCCTCGTTTGACTAGCAGCACCAGCGCTGCTGAGACGATGACAGCACTGACTGCACTCACACTCACCAGCAGCACAGGAGGAGGGACGAACATGCAGTTAAAAGCGTCAGCAGCACACATGCAGTTAAAAGCGTCAGCAACACACCACGCTGCATTGCACTGCACTGCACTGCTGGTGTGCAAGCTGCAGCCCGTGCCCTGCACCAAAGGAGACAAAGACTTTCAGAGGCAAGCATAGTAACAAACAGGCTAGAGGAGAGAAGAAGTGGGCTGCAATATTGTGAAGAGCGCGCTATTCTATGCATGTATGGACGGAGAGAAGGGTACAAGCAACCGACATTCATCAGCATTCAAGCATTTAGGAGGTGCCCGTCCTCCTGCCATGTGGCCAAGGAGCACGAGTCCCTCCCCGTGACGTTGCTCCAGCCCGGTTGCCCGCCTGCCCGGCATTCAAGGTATCGATCATGAATCATGATGAGTGCATGTGACGTGACGACTGAGGAAGAAAACCGAATGGCCAGACGCCCCCGCATTGCAAAGGCGGTCCAGCCCGTGCCTGTGCCGAAACCCACGGGCCTGGAATGGCCAGCCTTTTGCAGCGACGTTGCTCTGCTTGCTTGCATTGCACCATCGCATACGCTCGTTTGCTTGCATCTCCGTTGTTAGCTTGCATGCGTGGAGGCAGGCATCCAGTCTCCCATGAGAGAGAGCATGCATGATGCCGTACGTGTCATGGACCATGGGTATGGTAGGACCGTAGGAGTAGTATGTAGTAAAGCAATCAAGTGAAGAGATGCTACTTCTATGTTCACAAGTAATTTGACCCTGGTGCTGCTGCATGCAAAGTGATCAACAATGACGGCAGCAGCAACTAGCTAGTGTACTAATTGTATGCTTAGGTGAACATCAGCTATTATTACTTTTGTATATATATATTGATACGAGTTTGGCAGCAGAAAGACAAGGAGTAGTAGTACACGTTCTTTATCTCTTTTTTTTCCCCACTGTCTTTTTCCCGGAAAGACGAGCTGCTGCTGGCACCAAGAGGACAGCAAAGTGGATTCCGATCTCCTGTCGGGGTCATATAGGTCATTAGGACCCTAGCTAGCTAGGGTTTTGTTGTTTTTTTTCGTTTGTTAATGTAAAGAAGGAGATATTTTTCTACCACCTTTCTTTCGTTCGTTCGGTGTGACTCGCCATTCGTCAACCACCGCTGCCAATCACGATGCCTGCCTTGGAAAAGATTGTCTGCATCGGGGCCTGATGGGCCGCAGGTGGCCCAACAAAACTTACTAGTAGTACTAACCAACCATTACATTACGATGGCCCAATCAAACTCTCTGGAATTCCGAGTACACACTACAGATGTTGGAGCTGATTCTGTGCTGGGTTGCAAGAAAAAACTGGTGTTAGTCAAAGAGGAGTTTCTCTGTTTCTAAATGTACTACGCCGGCCATGAAACTGGGCGATGTTGTTTCTGTGAAAAATTAGGTAATGAAGCGGGAGCTGTGCGGACTAATGAACTTCCTATGCTGACGTTGCTTCTGCAATCCTGGAATACCTAGAAGTTCTAGAGAGAGTCTGCGACGGCACAGCTGCACACCGTCCAAGCTTCTGGCCGTGCTTTGAAGCAAGCAACAGCGACAGTGACGCCAGCTCCATCCATAATTCCATCGATGTTTCACTGTGTTTCAGATACCACTGTCTGGTTGAAATTTCTGAAGACCAATAGACAGGGCAATCTCAGGCTACTGTTTGCCATAATGTGTCCCTATTTCTCAAGGGGCGTTGCAAATGCACCCATGAGTGTGAGCAGTTACATAATTCCATTCGCGTGGTTGTCCCAATGCGACTGTGGTCAACAAAAACCCATGCACCTAGGCTTATTTTGTTTGATCATACCAGAATCACATGAATAGTTTAATTATTACAAGCATTCAGTTATATCGTACTACCTCCGTCCTTTAATATTTGATGAGTATGTTTCTAGTTCAAAATAAGTAGCCAACGTTAATATTGGAGAGTGGATAACTTTAAAAAGTCTTGATAACATTGTAATACTAAAGGCGCAATTCTAGGATTCAAATTTATATAGAACCAACAATGATCTTTATTATTAGCCATGCTCTAATCTTTTGAGGATTTAGGGTCTGTTTGGTTCCTCTATGAGACTAGGGACTAGGGACTAATTTTTAAGTCCCATTTAAATTCCTAAATAACCAAACATAGCGGTAGGGACTAATTTTTAGTCCAAATTAGTCCCAATTTCACTAGACTCTTGGGAGGGGTCAAATGACTAATTTTTTTTTACCTCTTAGTCTCTAGTCCCTCCATCCAAACATGCCTTTAGTCTTATAGGAAACGAGCTATCTACACCATTGCAGTTTTTCTGCATTTTGCAAACGTGCAGAGCTGCTGAGTCCCGCAGGCTCGAGTGACCAATGCCAGTGCGTGCATTGAAGGCACGAGTCTTCGTTTCTAAACCGATCTTTTACAAATTGTAGATGTGATAAACAACGCAAACCATGCACAGCATGGACGTGACCACAATTGCAGACGATCGAGCGATTCATCGCGTCAGACACCTGAAGCCTTTGCACACGCCCAACCACACGACGAACAGCACCAGGCACAGCACCACATCCACGATGATCACGACCGCCGCGTGGCGCCTCCACGAGCGCCACCCCGGAAGCGTGCTCTCCCCGGTTGCAAGGCGCGACGTCGCTCTCCGGCCCGGTGGTGCTCCTCGTCTTTCGCTTTCCGGCGCCAGCGGCGCGGACGACGGCTCCTGATCTTGCAGCGAGGCCATGCCGGAGGTCGTCAGACCCGCCGCGGCCCGCAGCGTCCTCGCGAACTGGCGCGCGACGGGTGCCACCGCTTCGTCGCGCAGGCGCTTCCTGGGCGCGGCGTCGCACGCGTCGCGGACGCGCTCCAGGAACCGGACCACCTCGGCAGCGCCAGGAGTCGGATCGGCCGCGGCGAAGTACGTGCGGCCGTCGTCGGACGAGAGGAACGCGAACGTCCCGCCCCGGCGACGGTGTGGTGGTGCCACCGGTGGTGCTCGGGGCGTGGTCGAGGCAGAGCGCGGCGAGAGCGAGGGCCGACTCGGCGTCCTCGCCGACCGCGTTGGTATGGAAGTAGGAGATGTTGCTCCTGTTGCCCCTGGACGTCGCGGCGACACAGAAGAAGACGTCGTCCACGCCGCCGTCTCCTGCGCCTGCGGTGGCTTCCTGCGTCCCGTCGGCCTCCACCTCCATCGGCACACGACGGGTGTGGGTTCTGGCCCTGATCGGCGCGAGCCGCGAGGTCGTGCTCGTGCACGTTTAGTCGAGGTTGACGAACAGGTGCACTTGCTCGTGCATGTGTAGCTGTGGCATCGGTCGCTGAGGCTGTGAAGAGGACAGCTTCAAATCGGTCAAGGTGCAAAGGCGGCTGCTGCTGCGACGCAAAAAGTTGAGGGGGCAGAAACGGTGCAGAAGAAAGCTGCTGAAACCGGGATTTGCAGTACTTATACAGAAATGGTTTCAGCACCGAAAGGAGCAAATGATAGACCGACAGAGATGATATTTGCTTTGGCCAAATGATAGACCGACAGAGATGATATTTGCTTTGGTGGCCAAGGACAAGGAATATACATGGAAACAAGGAAAGAAGCCCTAGGTCCAGGGTCAGTAGAGGAGCTGGGGTGCATCTCAAGTAAACTTACTTGATGAGAGGAATACCATTCTGATTCATGGCTTCAACCATAGTTCTGACCTTGAGAAGCCTCCAAACGATGACAGAGTTTAATTCTTCTGTAGGCAGTTCTCGTTGCAGAATAGAATAATTTTTGGGTCAGGTGAGTTAAAAACAAGTTCCTTAGTGCGATACACGTCCTCTAAAAAAGTGATACACCATCTCTCTTTTTTTTCCTTGTTCGAGGATGCTGGTAGGCTAGTAGGTTCGAAACAGAGTAATGGAATGCTATTGTTAGTGAAGCAACGGTGAGAAGACAGCTTGCTTTGTCATCACTTAGCACAAGCTTAGCTGGTGGTAGTTGGGACAATGACCTTGACACTTAATCATAGGATGAAAGGTAGTACCTAGTACGACTTACAAGTGTTAGACAAAAGATGAAAGGTGGAACTGCACTAATGAAACAATCTATCAGACTCGTCAAACATAAAAACAGGCTATATATTCAGGCGGCAGGCAATCTCATCAATCCGCCTCACCCAACTCAAAAAATAAACAACAAATGCCAGCTAAGATCTTGCTAGCAGTGAAAGATGACATACAGAACCATTGCATAACTAGTGCTAGCAGTGAAAGATGACAGCAATTTTGTTTTCTTGTCATTTACTACGCTTTCAGCCTGCAATGTCAACACAAAAACTAATTGAGCATGTCTACATTCAGGAAATTTCTGTTGTTCCAGCAATTCAACCCGAACGAGTCAGATTCACTAGTATGGCTAGCACGAACATAACAGAGTACTTCACTCTCTTTTTTTATATAAGTAAAATTTTGCTGGCTTCAGAGCTGGGACAATGGAGAACACAACAGGACATGATTTTTGCCTTCAATGCAGAATTCTTCTGAAGATCTAGAGGATATGATAATCATATTTACATGCTTGGGCATGACTAAGAGGTACTACAATCTAGATGTTACCAAAACACTGAGGTGTCAAGAAGCTATGTGAACCTGCCTACTCTCAACATACTACATTCTTCTGCACCTAGGATGGGTACATGATTGGCTGATTCGCAGCTCCATGGGCAAAGGCATTCATAACAGGACCTCTATAGGGAATGTTCAGAACAGAACCAAATGCCTGCCTATTGTAATCATACATAATGTTTCTTACCTGGCCATGGCTGTGTACTGGTCCACCTGATAAAGCGGGTCACAGCATACAATGATTAAGTTTACATTAAATAGCTATGCAGTTTGAAACATGTATAAACATAACAGGCTCAAGAAAGTATCTCACCTTGAGGGAGAAAACCATACGGATGAGGAGTGGGAGAAAAACCATAACCTCCAATCCCCCCGTTTACCACCGGATATGCTGGGGGACGAGACACAGGCATATCACTACAATGCATGATTTGAGTGTGTTTTGGTAACGGTATAGGGTTGAGCTTAGGTATTACTGGGTTATTGCCATTTGAAGAGGGCACAGAATTGAGCTTAGGCATTGCTGAGTTATTGCCGCTTTGAAGACGGTTTGTCATTACCAGCAATCTGCAAAAACGTAAATAAGAAATAGATGTCTGAGCATGGTTATATTTGAAGACATAAAGATAACTATGTAACAAGTTGAACATGATTTAAAGGAGATGGAAGAAACTAGGGACTTGGCAAATTTTAATCTTTCTGCAACAGTATGACAGATAACCTAAGAACAACAATCATTTTACTACAACTAGGTGCCTAGGTAAAAGAAGTGGTCATGCGTTTATGGATAAGTAATGTACGTGGACAGAGTATTATACACAAGGAATGTATGAAGACAGAATATTATACACAAGTAATGTACCTAGATAGAAATGAAAACCTACCACGAACTTAAGTGTTTTACCATTGATCCGAACAAGTCCTGAGAAAAGCCTAACAGCATATTGCGCGATTTCCTCGGTTTCATACTCAGCAAAAGCATAACCTTTGCGACTATTACTCTCCTTGTCACTGGGTATATGTAGGTCTACTATGTGGCCTGCCTGAATAAGAATCTCATACAAGACTCTTTCAGATATTTTTTTCATCCAAGTTACCTATTAAGAAAATAAACAGTTGTAGAATTAATAAAGCATACTGTAGATATTAATTGGGCCAACACAGCTGCCCAGATGGTCCAGAGAACATGGCACCACAATCTTATCTATAATGTTCTAATAATTAGCGAAGCCACCCAAAACAAAGACAAACAGTTTTGAATTTAAATAAAAGCGCAAACGGAGAGCTCCATATGTCCATAACAGGATATAGTTCAGTAACACATAAAATTTGAAACGACAATTGTCCAAACATACATATATGATGTCATTATACAACACTAATATTTACTCCCTCCAGTCCAAATTATAAATCGTTCTGGCTTTTCTAGTAGATAGCTTTTACTATGTATCAAGTCACAATGTATATCTAGGTGCGTAGCAAAAGTTATGTACCTAGAAAAGAATAACTTACAATTTGAAACAAAGGGAGCAGTAATTAAAATTCAGAAGCCCTAAGTGGCTGAAAGTTTGATTATGTGGACATTAGTCATCAGTGGGCAATTTAAATAGCAAGCGACCGAACAGGATATCACAGCTCCATCTCTTTCTATAACATAAGCAGGAGCATTGCCAAAAGTTTAGGAATAAAAAGTTTTAGAACAAATCAATTGACAAGGTATGACAACTGCACTGAAACAGAGAATGAGCAACTTTAGTCTATAGACATAGCAGCAACAGTGGCAAAACTAGGAATCTTCAAGCAGATAAATGCCTAATGCTTCAAAAAAAAGCAGAAATCCGGCAAATCCATAGTCGATGCTACTCAACACTATCTAGTGAGTTAGTGCCACCGGAATTTGGCGTTTGAAATGTTAATGAACACTATGTCAGTGACACCAGCATCAGAAATGGATAATCAGCGGCACAACAAAGAGGATTAAATCACAAACCCCACCCATTGCCCCAAAGGCCCAAATAGCAAGGCTTCTATTAAGCCAAAAGTCTAGAAGCACCCGTGTATACGCTTGATTGGTGAGAGCGCAGAACAAACAGACACACAATATACGAATTTCCCACGCAAACAGATCTAATAAAACCATCCAATCTCTAATACTCTGACCAAAACAAACGCACACAACTTGATTGGACCACGCAGCTGACTCGAAACTTAGAATAATAATCCTAAAACCTCGTGTGATCCTACGAAACGACCCATAACGACGAAAGGAAGGGAATCGCGAGCGTGAAGAGAGGTCTCACCTATGAAGACGGTGCAGCCTGGGTTCCTCGCCATTGGCGACTGAATCTGCGCACGGATGGCGGCTACGAACACTCCTCGCGCGGCCGCGCCGCAATCAGCAGGGCGCCGAGTCGCCGACGGCGGGATGCGAGAATTCTGTGTGATGCCGCACGACGTCACGAGGAAATCAGGTGGCGGCGCGCGTAGGGTAGGCCGTTCGTTGCTAGGACCAGGAGGCGGAAGGGGCACGGACGGGTTCTCCGTAGAAGGCGGGCAGGTGGCTGGCTATATTTGCCTGGAGATTCGGAAAAACGGCGCCACAACCGACGCGGAGACTGAAAATCTGGGGCCGGCGTGGGGCGGGCGGGTCCCGCACGTCAGTTGCTAGTGTTATTATCAAACAATGCCAACATCCATCGGTCAACAGGTTACTTTGTGGGGGACACAAGAGCGGCGCAACGCAAAGGGACCGACGTTGCTTCGAGTACTAGATGACGTGGCGGGCACGCGTGTCCGCTCCGGATTGGCTGGTACGCGTGGCGTCCGTTCTCGTGCACCAACCGTGACATGCTACCCGTGACGCGTACTCGGAGTAGAATTGATTGTTTCCGAAACTGCTACGCGACGCTAACGTCGGTCTACGCTAAGAATGTGCATGTACAACTCTCACAATATAAATTGCAATTAGGTCATTTGATTTGATCTAGTATATGTCCTTCAATTGAATCCTTTTGAAAAAACAATCTGTATATGAAAACCAGTTGCAAAAATGACTTACATAGTTACATATCCTTATACCCTGTAATTATTATTATTTTATATAATCTAAAAACACAAAAGAAACAGAGTCTTATTTGAATTTCGAAACTAAAAGAAGCATAACGAGGCAGGTTGGATTTGGAGAGAATAAACAACACGGAGAATCCAAGCAATCGAGGAGATCCACCTCAGCACAGGCTGGACGGACACACTGCCTTGCCAACGGGAAGGGAAGACGAAGCAGACAAGATCTCGCGCACAAGAGGCCATAAACGCCTCCCTCTTCCCTCCCGCTGATGGAGCTCCGGCCGTTTCAAAACCCCGCGCCCCCGCCCGGTGCCACGCGGCCGCGTCTCCGCAGCCCCGCGTCGCGTCACGCCGGACGGCGCGCTCCTGATTTCCGACCGTTCCTACTCGGGGTCGGCCGGATTCCCTAGTCCTTGTCGTGCGGGAGGTTTCCTGGCGCGGATGTGAGGGAGGAGACCGGGGAGGGCAGGGAAGGAATGCAGAGGTCGCGGAAGGCACTTCTGCGGAGGGCGGCGGCGGCGCAGGAGCAGAGCGCGGTGGCGGAGGCTGCCGCTAACGGGAGGAGGCGGCGGCTTTACGGCTTCTCCGCCTCCCTCGTCGTCGCCTCGTGGGTCGCCGTGCTCCTCCTCCACTCCCTCGTCGGACACGGCGACAGTCAACGAGGTATAGCCAACTGCCCTCTTCTCTTCCGCTGTACTATCTCGTCTCGCCCCGACCATTTCTCAATCCGTCCTTGAAGCGTCAACCGCGCGTGGCTGCTCGCGTCTTGGTTGGTGATCGTGACACGCGAACCGATGCCCCGTCTGTCCTATGCAGCCGATCATACTGCACGGCGCGGCGCGGCGCCATCCAAGTTCGTCACAACTTGGTAGATCCGGGTGCCTTGTTGCGTTCTTTCTGAATATACATACATGTCGTCGATGATTGTTAGACTAGCTGATGAACTCCCCACATCCTTGTGTCCTCGACCTGCTAATTTATCTTGTGGTTTAAAATAAATAATGGTAATTACATGTTTATGCAGATGGAGGTGGCTCTGCTGTAGATCTTACTGTTGCTGAGCCTACCTTGAATGTTGCTCCTGTTAATCCGGTTGTAGAGGAAGAGCATGGAGAGAATTTGGCAGTGCCAGGTGATACCTGTGCTGTCGAAAATGCTGTGCTTTCAGAGGACACACTGGTGCAAGCAGATCAGTTGTGCTCCAATGATGAGGTGCGGAGTGAGAACACAGAAGCTCTCACTGAAGACAGTCAGGTTGAGCTTTCTGGAGATCAGGGTGGGCATCTTCCTCACTCGGATGCTGATTCTGGAGTTCAACAAGGGGAGAAGGTGGAGAGTGAAGATTTGCCTAGACCACCAAGACTAGCACGGGTTGCTCCTCCTGATCTTGGTGAATTCAAGACAAGAGTAATCGCTGAAAAGCGACCTGGTGTTTCTAGTCAACCTGGTCATGTCATCCACCGAAGGGAGCCTAGTGGGAAGTTGTATAATTATGCTGCAGCATCTAAAGGGGCTAAGGTATTGGATTTCAATAAGGAGGCTAAGGGTGCTTCCAATATCTTAGATAAAGACAAAGATAAGTACCTCCGCAATCCTTGCTCAGTAGAGAGGAAGTTTGTCATCATAGAGCTTTCTGAAGAAACCTTAGTAGATACAATCGCAATTGCCAATTTTGAGCATCATTCTTCCAATCCGAAAGAATTTGAACTGCAGAGCAGTCTGACATATCCCACAGAAAATTGGGAAACCCTTGGAAGATTCACTGCTGCAAATGCAAAACAATCTCAGAATTTCACTTTTCTTAAGCCAAAGTGGGCTAGGTATTTGAAACTGAACTTGGTCAGCCATTATGGTTCTGAGTTCTACTGTACCCTCAGTATGCTTGAAGTGTATGGAATGGATGCTGTAGAACAGATGCTTGAAAACTTGATTCCAGTTGAGAAAACAGAACCTGATGAAAAGACAAAGGAGCCCATTGAGCAAGTGCATTTGAAGGAAGAATCCCCACAGGAACCCCTTGATGAAGATGAATTTGAAATAGAAGATGTTAAACCAAACAGTGATTCATCGAAGAATGGCGCTAATGATCAAGCTTCAGAGACAAGGACACTTCAGGCTGGCAGGATTCCTGGAGATACAGTTCTTAAGCTGCTAATGGAGAAAGTTCAATCTCTTGATGAGAGCTTCTCTGTCTTGGAGAAGTACCTAGTGGAGGTTAACAGCAGATATGGGCAAATATTTAAGGATATCGATGCTGATATTGATAGCAAAGATGTCTTGTTAGAGAAGATCAAATCAGAGCTGAAGAATCTTGAGAGCAGCAAAAATAGCATTGTATGTATTTTTCTATACTTAAATTTTCTCTGAGCTATTGGTACCTGATATTTTTGGTATTTAATGGTATAATCTCTTGGTTTCAGACTGATGAAATTGAAGGTGTCCTCTCATGGAAGTTAGTTGCTTCCTCGCAACTAAACCAGCTGGTCCTGGACAATGCTCTACTCAGGTTTGTATATTAATATTATCGTATTCCTTTTTTTCCTCTCCCAATTCATGATCATGATGTACGCTCAACTTGGGTTGCTTCAGCATGTGTTGATAAATTTTTTTGATACATATTACTTTGCTAATCACTCTGTTATGTTTCTGCAGATCAGAATTTGAATTATTTAAGCAGAAACAGACCGACATGGAGAACAGGAGTCTTGCTGTTATATTTCTTAGTTTTGTTTTTGCTTTCTTAGCTCTTGCTAAGCTGTCTATAGGCATTATGTCCAAATTTTGTAGATTCTATGACTTTGAAAAGTTCCATAATGTAAGATCTGGGTGGCTTGTGTTGCTGCTTAGCAGTTGCATCATATCCACAATTTTGATAATACAGTAATACGAGCATTCAACTTCACATGGTCATGGCTGTACATTGTAGTTACATGAGGTTTCTGATTTAAAATCAACTATACCTCTTTCAGATGCTATGCAATTTTATTTACAGTGCAGTTGTTTGGCGCCATTGGCTGTTTCAGTTTGGAGGCTCTTTTAAAGCAGCAGCAGACCAGACTACTGGGAGTAGAATATTTTGTCCTTGTTCCACTGCCGATCCTGTGGAATGTAAATCAGATCTATACCTGGAAAGCATGTGCATACTTTCATACTGTACTGCTGGATCGGTGTGCTTCTTTATTTGTTCAAGGAACCAGAGGTCCAGAGCAGGTCCAGAGCATGGTCCCCATATGGCTTTCATGTTACCATGTATGATTGGCATGTAGAGATGGGTTAATATACTATTAGTATCCTCCTTCCATGAGCATTGTGCAATCCATGTTCTTCAGCTGGCTCCCTGTCTTGTGCACATGGCCTCAACACTGGACTGCTTTAAAAGGCATGTTCCGTTGGTTTCCAGCAGGAAAGGCATTGCTGTTAACTTCAGGCAGCGGCCAGCAGCAAAGTCAATGCCGAAAATATTACACAGCTATGTGATGTGAAATCTACTCCTCAGACCTGGAGCTCTTTTGAGTTGGTTTATGGTTGAGACTTGAAACCGTGGTTGGTTTGCAGTAGGTTGTTGTGGTTGTGTTGGTTTGCTTCCAGTTTTCCTGATGGCGACTTGTCCAAACAAATTCAGAAATGGCCATTTATGATTGTTGCCAAAAATTTATTTCATAAATATATGAACAGAAGACGTGAACTTACTATGAATATAATTACCAGCCAGTTGATTTGGTGTCTTGTCTATATAATCTAGCTGCTTGGCTCTGGTTTAGCATGTTTCTTGTATGCATGAAGTTGTTCTCAATTGATGGATATTCACAGTTCCACAAGCAAGTTGATTCTATTGTGCCAATTGTCAACTTCAGCAAAGCGGTTTCTGATACGACCTTCCAACTAGATGTGCTCCCAGCTTTTGTTCGACTGTGGTTTACTTATATTAGCGGTAAAGCATGGTGGAACATGGTAAAGAACTTTAGGTTGATAAGGTATCATCGGAAATCTGATTACTTAGCTCTATCAACCTATCACCAGCAGTAGCTTTCTCCTTTCTCCTTGTTCACAATTGTGTGATTTCCATGAAAACCCGTATGGGACTTGCTTCTACAGATTGACCCCAGTAAGTTGGAGATGCGTTTTATCTCGGATGCCTCCGAAGTCCGAAGAGACGTTGGAGATGCGTTTTTGTCGCGGAGAATCTGGAGTAGGAGCAGAATTTGTGAGTAAACAGAACATTGTTGACTGCAGGTTCGACGATGATCTCCAACGAGCGGGCCACTCATGCGATGCCTTCGGTTCCGGTTCCGGCCCGCTTATATCCGGACGGGCCTACATGTCAGCCCAAGGAGGAAGACGTTTTCCTTTTCCTTTTCCTTTTTTTCTTTGAAACCAAGGAAGAAGACGTTGTTATCTATCTATCCGCTTTCTTTTAAAAAATGCAAATGCATGACAGCATCCGCATCAACTATGACCTTCAGCGAATTTTCGAATGTAAATTTAATTTTAAATTGGTTTTGCTCTATACTTTTGTAATTATTGGTGAACACGTAGCTCTTTTTTTTTTTTTTGAGAGGACGTAGCCTTTTGTTTTGGATGTGTCAACACGTAGCTTTCTCCTGCTAATCGGCAGCTCCGCCCGCGTGTACGTTTCCTCCAGGCGGCACGTCATCCGTCCGCCACCTGTATCCGGGCGGTGCGCGAAACAACTCGTGCTGTGCCAATGGCAAGCTGGTCCGTCCGGCAACGCGGCCGGCCGGAGAAGTTGCACACTCCAAGGAACGCCGAGACATCGTATAAAAAAAGGGAAAAACAAGAAAGAAAGAAGGAACGCCGAGACATTCTTTCGGCACGCCGCACGCACGTCAGTCGCCACCGAAATTCAGGTGGGCACCAGCAGGGAAAGCTTTGAGTGGCATCCATCCACATGACACGACACGATGCGGCGAGAACATCGCGCGCCGAACCTCCTTGCTTCCACGACCGGGCAACTGCGCCGATAACGTATCACCGTCAAGAATGTTGAGAGACAGCGGTGGTGGGGCACTGCCCTGCCCCGCCCCGGGAGGTGCGCCAGATTCCTCTCGATCCTGGGCGGCGCACGCGACGACACGGACGGAGAACGGCGATTTTTTTTTTAATTACACAGGTACGAGATTGCCGCGGGGAAACGCGCGCGCGGCATTGCGTCCAAGCAACAGACGTCTCATCTTATTGTTTCGTTTGATAAAGAACCAGACGTCTCAGCTTTGTAAGCCAGAGTGGCACAGGACGGTATAGCCAAGCACGCCTACCTAGCTTATCCTGACGCTTCTTGTGTCTTTGTGCCCAAAGCCCAGAACGAAAGGATCGTGGCGATACGTGACGAGATGTGCACGCACGTTGGTGATGCCAACCCCAACTCTTTACGTGGACGCCTCACCGTGTGCAGGAGTGCGTGCCGGCGATACGTGACGAGATGTGCACGCACGTTGGAGTGCGTGCCGGCACGGGCAGGCACGCACGATGATGTCCTGGCGTCTACCTATCGTCCTCGTCGTCTGTTGCTTGGAGGCAAGGCCAAGAAGAGTTCGTTCATCATTGCCAGAGACATAGTGGCCCAGTAGTGGTGGGATCGATTCATTTTTTTTTTTTTGAGGGAAGGATCGATTCAAAATCTTGCACCGCACGATTTCTTTTCCGCAATTGTTTATAGGGGCAAAGACTTTACTGTCATTCCCACATCAGATAGCTGTAAATCTGTAGTTGCTCCTTGCAAAAACAAAATATAGATGTGCTTATGTCTTAGTGTGTTTGTTATAAAATATGATGCATTTGCTTGTTGTCTTGGAGGATAAATAAATTTAAGTTATCTTGTACGGGTGAAATGGGTATGTTTTTTCTCTTAAAAAGAAGAAGAAGTTTTTTTCAAGAGATAAAAAAAAGGTATTGCTATGGCATTGCACGTGTCCGATTTGGGCCCGTCGAGGATCGGGTTAGGGCAGCCCAACCGCAACGGCCGCCCACGAAAGGGGGGTTGCGCTCGCCGCAGCAGCAGCGCCGTCGCCGCCACGTCATCATCGTTTCCGTCTTCGTCTCGTCATTATGATAGGATTATCTTAGGACTTTTGGTGTGCCAAGGGATATTCCAACTCTATAAGGAAAACCCTTATTAGGAAATAAATAGGATTTGTTTGTAAAAAGGTATTCCAATCATATAAGAAAACTTTTAGAGAGATTGCTTGGATTACAAGTCCCACTAGCCGGCCTATATAAGTAAGGGGTCTATAATCTCCGGGGAGACAAGCAATAAAGAAATAATCTTGTGCCCTCTCTCTCCTCTCCAACCGTCGCCGCCCCAGCCCTGCGCACCGCCACCGCCAGCCGCCCGCCATGCGTTCATCGCCGCCGTGTGCCCTCCTTCCCTACCGCCGCCCTCACCGTCGTTAATTCGGAGTTTGTGTCACAACCGTCCAATCTAACCGGTTTGTGATAGCTGGTTTCTCTTGCTAATACTCTACTTATTCCATTTTTTTCTCTCTTTTTTCGTCTTCTTCCTCCTTTATGGTTAGCATGCATGGAAATGGAAACATATATTATAGAAATTTGTCCTGGATACATGCGGTTCGTTGATTTAGTTCAATGGACACTACATTTTGGTGTGTTTTTTCTGTCCTCACGACATCGCACTGCAACACATGCCTGTTTTGCCCACGCCTTCTCCTTTCATTTCTTTTTCCCAATGCCGCCTTCGTTTTTCTAAAATGAAGCAGCATGAATAGTTCATATAATAATTTAGTTGTGGCTACTAGAGTCATTATAACCTTCTTAATATAAAAGATACACAACTCTCCTGCATGTTCGAGAAAAATAAAATCATTACGTTGGTAATCTACTTATCTTTGAAACTGTCTCTATTGAAATAATATGTCACTTTCTCAAGATAAGCATTCTCTCCCTTATTCTTGGTATAGTCATCTGATTCTGACAGAAAGTCGCTCTTCATACAGTACACATAACACATCCAACAGTGAAGTGCCACAGGATATATATATTCCTTTATTTTTGTAGAAAAGAGAGTACCTCTGTTTTATTGAAAGCAAATAAGCATTCACATTGAAAGCAAAATAATTGTTCACAGACAAAACAGACAAAGGGCGAGGACACCAGTTCCACCATACAAGTTTTCACATAAAGCAGACGCAGGTGCAACAGATTCCGCCGTACAACTGACTGAAAACTCAAACGATTACCACAATGCCCCGAAGGCATACAATCATTCAAGCCAGGCAAGTGTGCGGTCGACCACTGTGTCCACCCATACCCATGCCTTATCTTTTACCTTGAGCAGTGGTCACCATTTCTACACAGAAGATAGTCCTATGAACAAGATTTGAGAGATTCTAAAAGAGAGAAAAGGAACAGGATTTGAGAAGGATTGTTAGGTACTTTCTTCTCAACTGCTATCTTGTTCCTGTTTACCCAGAAACCCCAGAACCAATTTTTTCATAAATCGACTATGCTCCCAGTTAGAATAAAAATGTTCCTTTAATCAGTCCAAACAAAAGTAGCAAGAGCTGCTGTCTTTCTAGCCTCTTTTCTTCATAGAGGCTTCAGTTTGCAGTCTGTAATTATAATTTTTTTTGCAAATAAATATTGTAATCTTCAAACGGACTCTACAGTTCCAAATAACAAAACCGGATCATCGTGCCCATCTAAATGAATATCCTGTAACAACTTCGACAACTCGCTAGCTACATCTCACCCAGTCCTATCAATATCATGATCTTCTTCAAAAAGCTGGCAACGCAATCTCCCTCCCTTTCACAGTCACAGAGGCCAGGACTCCTTTTTCCTGGTGGTTTGTAGGGCCAACGCGGAAAACACGCTGCAAAACCTGGCGTCCAAAGTAGGTTTACCCCAAACCCAGCAACAATCCATGTTCTTGCCGAAATGGCAGGCACCGGAGTCCACTTTCTTGTATTGTACTAAATTTTGGTGTGTTTAGTATCAGTTCCGGCTCAAAAAGTGCAATAGCGATCAAAAGCCTGTGTGTACATATATCCAGTGAGCAGTGACCAGTGGGCAACGATTTCAGGTTTTTGGCTATCACTAGAAAATGATACGTCACCTCCTTGAGTAATTCAGTCGCACTGTAGGAGTATCATGCACTTGCTGTGATACTATGTGTGCATCGATCGACATCTCTGCGTGCCGTGGCGTCGACATCTTGCTTCACCCGGTGGAGAAACCAAAGCAGAGCCCAAGGCTAGCTTCATAAATAAATATATATATCGTTCTATCGATAATTCTCTATATATAGGACTAGGAGTCTCTTGTCTAGTGGAATCAGCAGAAGGGTGCACTGCAGGTTCAGGAGGAGCTCTCGTGGTGTCATAGTCTCTGGAAGGTCCAAGGAAGATGGACGGCGAGATGGACGAGGACGTGCTCACGGAGATCCTCGCCAGGCTGCCGTGCACGTCGCTGGCGCGGTTCCAGTGCGTCTCCACGTCATGGCGGCGCATCATCTCCAGCGACTACCTCCGCCGCAGGCTGCCGCTCATCACGTCGGGGGTGCTCTACCACGACGACACCCGCAGCGGCGACGTGGACAGCGGCAGGAGGCAGCAGGCGTACACTTACGCGTGCGCGTCAGGCAGCGGCGGCGGCACGGCGGAGGCCCCGACATGGGCTTCTTCCCGTGCCACGAGACGTCGACCATCATCGACGGCTGCAACGGCCTGCTGCTCTACTACGCGTCCCGCCCGACGGCGTTCTACGTCGTGAACCCGACCACGCGGCGGTGGGCGGAGCTGCCGCCGCCGCGCGCCAGGACGCTGCTCTCCGTGCTGGCGTTCGACCCCTGCGCCTCGCCGCACTACCGGGTGGTGTGCTTTACCGGCTGGCTTCCCGGGGGCGCCACCATCGAGGTGTTCGACTCCGAGCGCGGCGCGTGGCGGGACCACGAGGTCGACTTCGGCCTCGACACCGACGCCATGTCGGCCACCATGCACTACTCCGGCGGCGCGCTCCACGTGCTGGCCTACTCGGGCCACGTCGTCCGCGTCGACCTGGACACCATGTCGTGCGTGGTCACCGCGCTCCCGGCACCCGTCAGCTGCCGGGCGCGCGCCGGGCACTGCCGCGGCCGACTGCGCTTCGCGTCCAGCGACGGCACGCGCCTCAGGATCTGGGAGCTCAAAGGACGCCGCTGGAGGTGAGTGGGCGATGAAGCACGAGATCGGGGTTAACGACGTCGTCCCCGGCGGCGCGACCCAGCCCATCACGTTCCTCTTCATGGCGTTCCACCCCGAGCGGGAGCTGGTGTACCTATGGTCGCCGTGGAAGCTGCTGGCGTTCGACGTGGTCCAGAGGCGTGTCGAGGAGGAATGGGTGTTCGGATCCGAGAAAGAAGGCACGCATCTCATACAGGTTTGGCTGTTTCCGTTCTCGCGCCATTTGGCCAACGCGCTGGCCTGATCAGGCTTGCCGACGAGCCGGAAATGGCATGGGGCCCAAGTGTTCTTTGCCCTCTCTCTATCTACAATGCTCTCGTTGCTACTAAAAGATTGATATGAAGATCAAAATAGAAAATGAAGAGTCAAAGACAGTATTCGTCACAAAATAGAAAAGAAAAACAGTAGTGAAACTGAAAATACCAGTAATGCATTACACGACATGTTGTTGTCATGTATAGATCATGACTACTTGTATAGGGACTGTTCATCTGTAATGGTGTGTGAGCAGTGTGTGAGCGTGGCGCTGTTTGTGTCTTTGATTTTCTAGTAGTGTTTAAGAATATATGTGGTTCAAGTTACTTCGAATATTGGCAGCAAGTAAGAAACTCAAGGCTCAAGCAAGTTGCACTAGAGATATCAAGTTATCAACTGATGCGATATGACAGCTTACCACGTGTACTCTTATTGTATTATTATATTACTTTACTCGTTTCGTTTTCGGCTAATTGTCCAAGCTATTCAGCTTGTGGATGCCATCAACTAAGAATGTGTTAGTACTTGAGGGTGTGTTTAGATCACCAAAGTTGGTGCAAAATTTTGGATGTAGCACGTTTCATTTGTTAGTGGTAAATATTATCCTACCATTCAAGTAGCTCAAAAGAATCGCCTCCATGTATATCTAAACTGCGTGTAATTATTTTAATTTTTTACCTATATTTCGCATCCATACATGTTGTTTGCCAACGGATGTGATGGGGAATTTTCTTTTGTATAGTGGAATTTGGGAAGAATTTGGGGATCTAAACACACCCTGAGTTGGTTTAGCCTCCAGGCTCCAGAGGCACAGTGAAAGAAAGTCTCTGACAGTTCTGAAAATGCTGTACACTGAAAAGTATCAGATGGAGATGGAACAACAGGCTAACCATAGGAGTGTATCTAGGGATATTTTTCTCTTCCATGAGATAACTATAAAGTTTTTACGTGTGTATAACTAAAAACATGGCAATCTCGTCTAAACCACTTAAAAGATGAATCTATCATAGTTATTTTAGTTGTTTGTTTTTTTCGTCGTTTAGAGACTTGACATGGGGTCGGCAATAGCAAATGACCCATTTGCCCATCATCTTCTTTTTCCTCCCCTCGTTCTCTCTCACCGGCAAGCAAGCCCGCCTGTCAGCCCTATCCCCATCCTCTTCTTTCCTCTCCCTATCTCGGGGAGGCTCGGTACAACATCCTATTAGTTTATTGTTTATTGCTACTCTTTGTCAATGGATAAATAAATAACAGAACTTTAGACAGCTATAAGGATAATACCCTAGTTTATAGTATTATAATGATATAAATTTTCTTTGATGCTTCTTGGCTTTTCGCTACAAATTCAGTTAATTTAAAATTAACTTATATCACTTTAAGAATGAATTTATCTGAGAACAACACACGTAAGTTTTGAGCTAAACACAACAGAAATTAATTTTTCAAGAACAGTCGGAGCAAATGAAGTTGGCTTGGCAACAAGAATTAATTTATTCAGAACGGTGCAAAACCTGGTACATCGTAAGAACGCTGCGTTGTTGCTCCAAGGCCCAAGAACCTGGTCAGTCAAGCGGAGCGGAGTGGCCCAGTAAGAGACGTTGCGTGTTCCAAGGAGGGCCAGTCAAGCGGAGCGGAGACGTTGCGTGTTCCCAGGAGGGGTCAGTCAAGCGGAGTGGCCCAGAGGCGTTGCGTTGCTCAAGCCCTGCCCAGTCAACGAGGCTATCAGAAGATTTTCAGTGCAAAAATCATAAAACAATTAGTAATATTTTTGTATAAAGTCATAAATTCTTCTAAAAACGAGTTTAAGTAGAACCATTTGTTTGATTTGGTTGGGGTGCGCCAGGCTTGGGCAGTAGTGCAACGCCCAAGCGACACGTGAGAGCCCCAGTAGCAAGCTACTGTGGTGACTCCCCACAAAAAATAAATTTAATATCAAAATAGACACATGGCCTACATATCAAATATTAAACTGATAAGAACAGATACTACACTTGATCTTAGCCAAAAGACCGAGAAAGGTATGAGTTGCTAAGCTGCCCAGGGTCTTGTTTTATAGCGTTCCTCTGGCTGCGCTCGCCCAAGACCGCCGAGGTGGGACTAAACGAGCAGCGCGCCCGCGCAGGCAGGGCGAGCTCGCTCTCTTTGCCTCTTCGGTTACCACAAGGCTTCTGTAGCAATGGGCTTTCCCAAGCCCATCAATTGATAGCCCACCAAATAATTCCTCTGGCCTGAATTCGCTCATCGTCTCCTCCTGCATTCGCCTTCCCAGCAGCAACGGAAAATGGGTGCCATGCCGGTGCGGTGGCCGCGTGTGCTTACACCGGCACAGCTCGCCGGAGCCATCCGCCGGCAGAAGAACCCGCTTGAAGCCGCCCACCTGTACTCGGACGCGCCTCGCCGTTACCCACCCTCCTCCTACTGCCACAACGACGACGTCCACTCCACCCTCTTAGGCGCCGCGGCCGGCTCCCCGTCCTCCCGTCCCTACTCCGCCGAGTCCTCCCATCCTCCCCATCCGCCGATTCCCCCTCCTTGCCGCTTCGATCCCCAACCTCTCTCCTGCAGCCGCCGTGTCCATCTTCCGCTCGTCGCTTCCCTCCTCCCCCCGTCGCCGTCTTGGTCCCTCTCCTTCTCCGCCCTCCTCCGGCGTCTGGTCTCCCAAGCTCTACTCCCCGAGGCTGCCCGCCTCTTCGCTGACTTCGCCGGGCGCCCGGAAGTGTCAGTAGCATCCGCGGATCTTACTCTTCTCATCGCTGCTCTCTGCGCGTTCGGCGCCCTGACCTCGCGCTGCAGGTGCTCGACGAAATGCCGAACCTATGCCTCGCACCGAGAGGGACGCCTACCGTGCGATTGTGCCTGCTCTCTGTGATGCTGGCATGCTTGATGAGGCAACACACGTTGTATATTCCATGCTGTGGCGGGTGTCGCAGAGGGGCTGTGACGCAGATGTTGTGGTGTACCGGGCATTGCTAGTTGCACTCTGTGTGGCTGGCCGGGGTGAACAGGCTGAGCTGGTACTGGATAAGGTACTCAGGAAGAGGCTGAGGTCACCAGGTAGTCGTCGGTCTCTTCGTGTGCCAATGCTTGCTGTGCTTAACATCGAGGATGCTCGGGAATCCATTGACCAGGCGTTGGCTGTTCGAGGTGGTCGTACTGTATGCAGCTTTGAGTCCATGATTCTTGACCTCTATGAAGAGGGTCGGTTTGATAAGGCAGACAAATTGTTCGAGGACATGGCCAAGAAGAATTTCAAGCCAACAATCTGCATGTATGAGGCGAAGATAGCTGCTTTATGCAGGGAAGGGAACGTGGATGATGCTGTGGAAGTGCTGGAGGAGGAGCTGCCGAAGAATGACCTTGTTCCAACAGTGACAACATATAACTTGCTCATGAAGGGTCTTTGTGACATGATGCAATCAATGAGGGCACTAGAGTACCTAAAAAGATGGATAAACAGCTTGGTTGTGTTGCCCAAACGGACACTTTCTCAATCTTGGTCTGTGGTTTGTGCTCAGAAACCAAGTTTATTGAAGCTTCAAAGTTAATGGAGAGAATGGTGAAGGGACATCATCGGCCTGACAGAAGTGCATTCAACAGTGTTATTGAAGGTTTATGTTCTGCTGGCAGAACATACGATGCATTGTTGTGGCTAGAGGAGATGATCGACCATGGAGAAACACCAAACATCCGTGTTTGGTCATCCTTAGTCACAGCAGTCTGTATGTCCCAGTTTGAAGCTTTAGGAGCTGGACTGCTGGAGAAAGCTTAGGCTGTAACTGTACAAGAAGTTTGATTCAACCTAGGAAACTCTTGAACCACAACTATGCCAATAATGAGTGCAAGGCGCAGTTCTAGTTATGTATGTATAACGAAATGGCTGTGGTTTCATCTACTCTCAGTACCTAGAACACAGCTTTAAATCACCAAATGCATCTTACACTAAAATTCAAAGGCATGTTGTTTCAGAGAGAAAATGTAGTATATTTGGGATGGAAGGGTGTTGTAGTTATATTGGAGCAATCTCTATCCTACAACTAAAAAGCCAGAGATGTTATCATTCTGAGTTATAGACTGAATCCTCTGTGCTTCATTTTCTTTTTGTTTCTTATGAACAGAGAAATCACAGTTGAAGGAATCAGACTTTATATTATCATGGCGCTGTTTCGAAGATCTTTTGAGCAAAGGTAAGATGTTCTACAACAGTTGAATTTGATGAGTTGAAAACATATTTGTGGCATACCTGTGTCTATGAGATCAATTAGTACTTCACTGCAGTGAAAAACAAACAAGATTATGACAAAAAATTGGGTGATTTGAATTTGTCATATTCAAACTGTGTAGGCGCCTCCTCCTCCTCCTCCTCCCTCTCTCCTATTTCCTCCTGAGCAGGCGATAGTCGCGAGGCGACGACGCCCCTGCTCGATGAAACCCTAACCCTAGGTGCTTGTGCAGCGGTGGTGTCTCTCTCCCCTCAGTGTGGCGGCGCAGCAGGCAGGCTGGAGTGTCGGCAGCTCCGTGCGATGTGTTGGCGGAGCGACGGTGCCCGCCGCCTTCGCAGCAGCGCCACGCGTCGCCCCCGGCGTACGAGTTGCCTCCGACGCTGGTCTCCGGCATGGCTACGCTGCGGCACGGCCTCCTTACGTCGGTACACGTTCGGTCCTGTGATCGGAAACCCTAGGTCCACGACACGGGTGACCCTGGCGCGGCTTGTCCTTCAATGGTTGGCGAAACCCTACCGCCTTCTCCTCGTCTCTTAATTTGTCATGGCTTCTGATCATAGCGGTGCATGGTAACCTTAAATTAGTCTCAACCTTTGGGTAATGTTTAATATCTGTTGGAGTTTCTTTGTGCAGGTGTTCAAAACGTCCAAGAGCATACAAGTTTTTTTTAACTCAAACATCCTGATTGTTTGAAACAAAGGCCTTTGTTGAACCTGCTGCGGTGATTGTCATGAAAATTTACCTGCACATCCTGATTGTTTGAAACAAAGGTTGGTATGCATTACACTGATTGCCTGTTCTTAGAATTTTATTGCAAATAATGTTAATACGCTTCCTAGCCAATTCTAAGTATAGATATCTAGAGTGAGAAAAGGATTCAGTTTGTGTCTGTAGTCTGGTTCTGATTGTCACTGAACACTTCTTTTATCAAGCTCATTCACAGTCGAGATAATTGCTATTATATGTCTCCAAACAATTGGCTTCGCAAAAATAGGATTGCTAACGTTGGTTTCGCTAAAATATGACTCCAAACATTTTTACCTCGGAATACATATGATTTTGAAGGTTTTAATTCATTTGGCATCTAATACACGTATTTCTTCCGGTGGCTGTACCGTGCATGCCTGTGCTGGTCCAAGGGCGCCTCCCTTGCTGCCCGTACATGGTCTTGGCTTGGCCATGCAAAATGTTCCTCGACGACGCCGCCGTGCCATGGCTGCTCCTATGCACGCGGCCGTGCCATGGCTGCTCCTCGATGCCGCCGCCGCGGCTCTGCTCATGGCAGGGCGCCTTGGCTTGGCTGCTGGCCGTGCCCTGCACCAGCGGCCTTGGCCATGCCTTGGCTGGTCTGTGGGCGAGATGAGGGAAAGAGGGGCGGAGAGCTGCAGATCGCGGGCGGCAATAGCGGAGATAGCGCGGCGGAGTGGTGGCGGCGTGCGGTGTCAATCGATTGTACGGGTACGACCAACGTGGTCTCTCACGTACGGGAGTAGAATGGCATGGCCCAAACGAATAGATTTGATTTTACACAAGTGTAGAAAAGTCAATACGGAAATATACTAGATATACATGTATTTGCAATTTCCAAATGAATTAAAACACTCAAAATCATATTATTCCGAAGTAAAAACGTTTGGAGTCATAGTTTAGCTAAGCCAACGTTAGAATCCTATTTTTTAAGCTAATTGTTTGGAGTCATATAATAGCAATTATCTCTTCACAGTCGTGGTGTTTTCCTTGAATCCTTGTGTGTAAATTTGGACATCTCAATTTTACCTTTGATATGTTTAGCCTCGATTTTCCTGGTTCTCTAATTCTTTACAAATCATAGATTTAGCATTATAACTGTCTTTAGCTTTCTCTCTTTATTACTTTACAAGGTGTGCACCTGACAAATTGAACTGGCTCTGCTCTGGACATCAGCATACTCTTATAGGCTGCCATTGTTGGAGATCATGACATCAAGATATCGGTAAGTCTTTGGGCCTGTCTATTGTTATTTGTATGTTTAGGCTTTTTTTTTTCTTTTCTTTTTCCTTTCAAAAAAGATGAAGGGCCTTTTTCTGTTTTGGTACTTTTAGTCGCCTGGTTGACTTTCATGTCATTATGCTTTACAAGCCTATTATTGTCCACCTGCTGTTTTGGTCTTTTTGGTGCCTGCCAAAAAGATTCGACCTCACTCCTAGAGATTTTGTTTCTAGGGCCATTGGATTGGCAACCAGGTTGCGGTTTGAGGGCGGCGAGATGTTGCATTCAGGCTCCTACTGACATGCTGGGGTCACAGAGCATCGCAGCTAAGTGGACATTTGAAAAGGCACTGACAAGATTTGTGGTATGTTTCCCTCAGATATGCACTCTTCTGAATTTGCATTATACTTGCTGTGTCTATAATGAATACGTACCTTTTCACTAGCCAATACAAAATCTTGACAAGTTCTGTGTTCTATCCTTCATGATGACTACATGATTATTTGCACATTATTCCCTATCCTTAAATATTCACAATATATTAATATAGCCATAATGCTAGACCTAACACGCGGCTCAATATGCTAGATTGGATTCACTGATGCTCAATAGCAACCTATTTGCGGTGATGCTTCAATCTTGATGAGTTTCTCATTTTGTTCACTTACAACCCCTTTCTCTGTTGTTCCCCTTTTATGTGTAGTTACAGAACAGTTGCTACTGGAATTGCAAATTTGTGCCCCTTCATCTAGAGTTAATGTAAGATGTACTCCAAAAAATTGCTTAGATAATTTTTATGGTCATGAATTGGTAAAGTGCCTGTACTGCTGGCTTAAAATGTAAATGGGTTAATTTGTGTTTGTTTTCATATTAAAATGATCGTGGCTTCATGCCCAAAACCTAGGTGGTTTCATTTGTATTTGCGCACTCAAAATGGTTTGATGTGTAGGGGAACAAAATTTGGGGGTGTTTGCTGCTGTTCGCCTCTCATCTTTTTGTCCATATATCAACTGCTTCATGCAGGCCTTCTTTTTACAGGTCCTATTTACAACATTTTTGACCGAATGTCCCATTTACAACCTTATCTGCATACAGTAAGGTTTGTATTGTTTTATATCCATGTGACTATTTTAGGATGATAAAACACATATATATTATGCAATAGAAGCTGCCTGTTTTCCTCTTTGTTAGTGTGTTTGTTTATTCATTCAATTTCAGTTATGAAGATGCAAGATCTACGCAGCAAAGCTTCAATTTAATCATCAGTGCACTATCTTGCTTCAGTTATGAAGTGGCATTTAAATTCCATTTTTTAATGGTAAAATCAGGAAAAAAAACAAATTATTTTCTGATTGAGGGTAACATCAGAACCAAAAAGAAAAGAACTATAAATGGGTACACAACTGGTTAATTGACTCCCATGGAATTTTAGAAGCTCTTGACTGAAAGAATACATCGAATAGACCTTTGCATGAGACCAATCTGTCTAATTCAGAAAAAAAAAAGGGTGCAGTAATTGATCACTAAGAATTTGTGGCGTTAGTAAGCATTGTTATTATCGAGATTCGAGACCAATCCTTCTTTTACATGAGCTATGATGATTCCTCCGTTTTACATCTCTCTACTATGTCCATAGGTTAGCTAAGGAATTGATACTCTATTTTTGCCATCTCTTTGTAACCTGTTCCATGATAGCTGGGGCAATGTCATGGTCAATTGGTTGTTCCTTTTTTTTCGTCCCTTCTTACCGATCCTAAGTTTTGCCGTCCAATGAGAAGTTATTATTGCCTATTCAGTCACCAACTAGATGCCTGCAATTTCCTCTTAATAATGAGTCCGCAGCTTCCCATGACCTTGCCAGTGATGATCCTTTGTTTGCTCTGATGATTTCCTTTTGTTTTCCACTGCCACTTGCTTATGATCATTGTCTATGATGCCAATAAACACATGACTGTAGTCTGAGCTTGTGTGCCTGTGAAGTGATAGAATATTCTTCTGAATTCCGCCCTTGTCATCATTGTCTATGATCTTTGTTTATGAAGACAAATTATGTACTGTTAAATCTAAGCACATTGTGTGCACCGGTGATCTTTCAAGTCAATATATTTCCTATGGTGCTTTATCTAGCCAAATCACAGAGCAAGATCCACTGCTTATTTGAGATAATAAAATCTGTGCTATAGCAATCGTATCTGCTTATCTGAAGATTGAACCTACATGTTTTATGTGTTCATGTTCTGATGGCAACATTTTAGAAAAAGAATGACCTTACCAATTTAATATGCTCTCTGAATCCGCCAGTGTTCAGTAGCTCTATGCAGCATTGCCTACAGTTAAGCTTGAAAGGAACTAATTCATGAGTACTTCTAGTAATGTGCCATATTATCCTCAAAAAGCATCTATGTACAGATTCGTTCATGTACCTTAAAAATAGAGTCCAAGCTAAATCATATCGCCACTGCATCCCAAAATCATCCCACCTCAAGTGGTGAATTTGTTTACTTTTCAGCTTATTATGTATCATCAAAATCATAAAGTTTCCTTTTGCTCCTGCAGACTTTTCTGGATTTGCATTATACTTGCTTTGCCTATAGTGGACATGTACCTTTTCACTAGGCAAGGTGCCTGAATATATCTTGGTGAGTTACTCATTATTTTTCACTTACAGCTTCTCTCTATGGTCATATTGAGAAGCCGCCTACAGATAACATTGAGCCATTATTTTTCCTCTGTGTTTTCTCTCCAAAATGATATTTTGTTAGCAATCCCTCTGCTAGCACTTAAGGAGAATATATATTTACTTTAGGACTGCCAAATATTTGTTCGCATGTCCAGGGTTCCAAATATTACTTACAAACAGCTTACACCAGGAATGCCAAAGGCTTAGAATACTTGATGATGGATTATAGAGGGGATTACATATAAATAGGAGTGGAGAGGGAGCCCAAGGGGCTGCGCCCAAAGGGCCTAAGCCAGCCAGGAGGCGGCTGATATATCTAGGAATACTAAACAATATCTAGGAATACTAAACAAGGTAATTAATTCTAACACATATTCATATGTATGCAGATGTTAGTTCAGAATCCTTGATGGAGACGTCTAGCAACAGCGAAGATGGCTCACTGACATAATAGATCCTCCCAAAGCTCTGTCAACGGAGGTTATAAAGTAGAATCAGCGTTCGACCAAACTTTTGCATATCAATGAAGGACCAGGGCAGCTCTCAGTACAGCTGCAACTAATCTTATGTAATATCAATCCAAATATTCTATACCCATCCTAATTGACAAACAAAGCTTCGTCTCCAACAGTGTATTACCTAACTCAATGTAATTATTTGTGCCTTGATTCATGTACAAAAGTGATACAGATTATCCTCGCGCGCGGCTGCTATTAGTGAAATGAAACAGAAAGAGATTCAACTTCCAGGGGACGAACAGACTTCAGACAACTAAGATTTTAGACATTGTTGATTGGTCTTGTTGCATACTGTTGGTGTAGAAATTATATGCAGGATATTGCTGATTGTCTCAAGAAAAACTGGTTCAAATATATTTGAAACAATCGCCAATAATTATCTGTGAGATGTACTGTACAATGTCTAAAATCTCAGGCTTGTCAGTTTCGAGAAAATTCAGGCGCACCTCTTTTATTGCAGGGGGCAGGGTGCTGACTAAAGAGCCTAAGCCTTTTTGTTCGAAACACATATTGAAAGCCTAATAAACTTATACTGATAAAAAACCTATACAGATGCAGTGCAATGCATGCAATGCAATGAAATGGCATTCGCGTGCCGGCCTTGCTTTCTCGCTCTAGCGGGGAGCGCGCTCGGGAACAGCCCGCGGATGTACTGCGGCATGAAGTCGTGCCGCGTCAGGATCCCCACCACCGGCGGCCTCTGCACAACACAAAAGAATCGAGTCACTTCACATGCGAAACCAGAGAGATTTTGAAAAGCACGTCGGCGGCTGGCATGCTTACCCCCTGCGTCCTCGGCACGACGCACATGTGGCGAAGGCCGAGGCTGCGGAACAGCACGGCGGCCTTGCCCAGCGACATGTTCTCCACGACGGTGTACGGCGACCGGTTGGTGATGGGGTGGAGGTCCACGTACATGGCCATCTCCTCCTCGGTGAGCTGCAGGTCCTCCACCTTGAGGCCCTTGCCGGAGCCGGCCTTGGCGAAGTCGAACGGCGCGAGCGTGCGGAACACCTCGGCGGCGCCGGTCTTGACGCGGTTCCTCTTAAAGATCCGCCCCTGCAGCAGCACCAGCAGGTGGGAGCGCAGGACGAGGCCGCACAGCTCCGGCGCCGGCGCGAACGGCGGCTCCTCGATCACGGGAACCCGTTGTGGCCCGTGTTCCTCAGCGTCTCGACGACGGCGCCCACGCGCTCGACGCTGGAGAAGGTGACGAGCGGGCCGGACACCACGTCGCCGGCCACCAGGCTGCGCGTGCACCGCTCCGCGTGCACCTCCAGGTATGGGAGCCCCTTGAGGCGCACGATCTGCTCGTACACCCCCCTGTTGAAGCAGTCCGCCACCGTCTTGGCGATGAGCAGCACGAGCATGATGAGCGGCAGCAGGAGCAGGTCGTTGGTGAGCTCCAGCAGGATGACGCACACCGACACGGTCATCCGCATCGTCCCGCCGAGGAAGGAAGCGGCGCCGAGCAGCGCGAAGAGACCCGGGTCGAGGCCGCTGACCGAGCCCATCAGCGTGCCGGCCAGGCGGCCGAACGAGGCGCCGCAGAGGATGACGGGGATGAAGAGGCCCGACGGCACGGCCACGCCGTAGGTGAGCAGGCCCAGACTGTACACCGTGGTGAAGAAGGTGAGGAGCGTCGACACACCGAACTCCCTGTGACCGTACCCGGCGCTGAAGAGGTTGCGGATGGCGTCGTCGTTGGTGTTGAAGAAGAGCGACGCCAGCGCGTTGTAGTGCCCCGGCGGGCACTGGAAGTTCTTGAAATTGCCAGAGCGGCCGACGGTCGGGCACTTCATCGTCCTGGCGAGCTCGGGCGGGCACGGGGTGCACGTCGTCAGCCACGGCAGGCCGAAGGTGCAGCACGAAGTGAGCACCGAGATGGTCACCGTCAGGACGATCTTGTAGCACGCGCCCTTGCTGCAAAAAATTTGAACGCGCCCAGTGGTTATGAAAGTGATGTAGAGTGTGAGGATCACCATCAGATGGCACACTGGCACTTACTCGTTCACGAGGCCATATACGCGAAGGACCCTGTCGACGAGGTAGTTGAAAAGAGCCCCAAGCAGACCGCCGAGGACGCCGATCAACATGACCACGGCAAGGTCCGTTAAGGTGTAGGTCGGTTGCCGTGAGCCGAGATCGAACATGATGAGCCCTCCTTTGCCAAACAAGCCACAGTGGCCAGTACGGCAGTAGGTGATTAGCGCGTGCAGCACCATTGTCGCCACCGCTGTCGTGGAGAAGGTCCTCCAAAGCAGCGCGCTCCGCCACCTGACAAGAGATAAACCATGGAAGTTGATGGCACTCCTCCAACTGTTTCAGTTTCAAGAATAGATAGATAAATTACCATGATGCAACTTCTTCAAGCGCAAAGAGCACGCCTCCAACGGGGGCACGGAAGGCTGCCGCCACACCAGCGGCAGCTCCGCAGGTGATGAGATCCCTTCGGTCCAGATCATTCTTGAAGTACCTGATCCAGTTCCAGGTGAGGCCATACTTCCGTGAGCCCCCTTGCGCGAGCAAAGAGGCAACACAAGCACCGGTGTGCACCATAGGGCCTTCCTTGCCCAGCACAAATCCAGCAGACACTCCCAATATTGACCCTAAAATCTGCATTGTGCATGCAGTAAAAAGATAATAAATCAAGACAGCAATATCAAAACAAACTTGGAACCAGCTTGAAACAAAGTTTCAGGGCACCACACCTTCACTAAGAGGGTACTAGGCGCCAAAATGGAGTGCGCATCAATGCCATTCAGATACGCCTTCACCTCAGGGATGCCAGAGCCGGCTGCTGCCGGGGCAATGTAAGCGCACAACGCTGCAGCAGCCGCAGCCATCACTGTATTGCAACCGATGTATACCACAAAAGCTGCCAGGTACCTGAAGGGCCAAAACCAATGTTAATTAAGCAAAATGAAGAAGAAATTAGCAAGAGTGTTTGGCATCGTGACTTTAATTAACTTGTATAAGCTAGCTAGATTTGTACCTGTCCTCGAGCATGAGATCGCCCGTCAGGAGCAACTTGAACCCGGCGATATTTTCGACAGCAATGTTGTTGAAGAATCCAACTAGGCCAACGACTACACCTACAAGAAGTGCCAGGACCCATTTAAGGACCTGGTACTGGATGATCTGAAGTTTCCCTCTTGTTGTCCAGTCTTGGTTATACACTTCATTCTCCACAATTCTGAATCATCAGTGAAAATGACGTGAGATCGAAAATGCAAAAAAAAAAAAAAAAAAAAAAAAAAAAAAGCTACTGAGTGCTGATCAGGTTCATGGTAACAGTAAAAGTCTTTTTGTAATTCAACTTAACCCTTTTTTTAATGAATCATAACGCTTTTTCATGCACTGGGTCATTGGATCAACAACCAATCAAGTAGCATACAAAAAGACGATTTTCATGCAAGATAGATTCAGGAAACCTACATTCAGACATCAAATTCATAATGACATACCACAAATGCATGCTACCTTGGTTAATCAAAATCTTAACAACCTATGCTATCCGGATTTTCCTACATTTACGTTACAAGTTAGACATCAAATTCGAAATCAAATTCACAATGATATGTTAAGGGGCTGAATCGTGGACAATTAATAAACTCAAACAATGACATCAAGTCATCAATAGTATTCTTCTGAAGAGTATCACTGTAGCATGCAGTAAGGATATCTGAGAAATAGAGTATGTGGAATGGAAACACAAGGGCAGGCAGCATGCATACTCGTAATCGAGGCTCTCAATGGGGCAGGCGTTGGCGCCGACGACGGCCATCTGCGACGTCGTGTTGGTGCAGCGCTTGTAAAGCAGTGGACGCTGCAGAGCGTCAGCCGCATCCTCGACGTCCTGCCCCCACTTCACCGACCTCGTCGACATCGGAGTTGCAACCTCAGCGTCCTCGACGTCCTTCTCCCACTTCACCGACCTCGTCGACATCGGAGTTGCGATCGGTGTCGCCAACGGCGTCGTGCAGGAGCTCTCGGCCCCGCCCAACCCACTTCCTTCTCCAGCCGGTGCCATGGATTCTCACCTCCAATTAAGCCAAGTAATTTCCTTGCTATCTGCCTCTTCTTATATTCAAGTAGGTTGTGTGTTCTTCATACTGTGATTGAAAAAAAAAAAAAAAGATTAGCGCTGAAAACATGCTCTCGCCTCCCCATCGTCCCCTCCAGTGGCGACCCACCTTTTGAGTACAGGGTGCACTGTAAAACCATATTTTAAGAATCAAGATGATGACTGGAAAAAAAAAGTACAGTAATTAGCGATCACGATTTGACGAAATCAGGTTTAGGAATTAGGAAGGCAGGAAGCAAGGACTTACGATGTCGAAATCCGAATTACACATGCCTCATAGCGGCAAACGCGAGCAGCGAGGGCGATCAGATCGCGACGGCGATGCGCCGATGCCGCAGTGGCGCGAGGCACCCCTGATGTCGCCACCGTCACTGCCCTATCGCATGCGGATTCGATTCCTGGGCGGCTGGGCTGGGTCTCTAATCTTCGCACGCGCCACGCGAACTGCACACGGACGCCGTACGCGCAATGGCCAGACCGAATTGCCTTTTGTATCAACCATATATAGACGTGAGGCTCCGAGGACTTGGCGGCGGCAAATAGCGGTCTGGCATTCCCTCTTGTTCCAATCTTTAAATAGGTCTGCGCGTGCCATGAGAGTCCGTGTCTGTCTCATCTGCATGCCGTTGATCCCGCAGGGATACAGATCATATCATACCCAAGCGCGGACGGCGGACTTGGCGTGCCACCTCATGCGCCCGCGTCCCCGTCTCGCCCAACCCACGACGGGGACGCTGCAGAGAGTCAGCCGCAGCCTCGACGTCCTCCCCCCACTTCACCGACCTCGTCGACATCGGAGTTGCAGTCTCAGCGTCCTCGACGTCCTTCTCCCACTTCACCGACCTCGTCTACATCGGAGTTGCAATCGGTGTCGCCAACGGCGTCGTGCAGGAGCTCTCGGCCCCGCCCAACCCACTTTCTCCTCCAACCGGTGCCATGGATTCTCACCTCCAATTAAGCCAAGTAATTTCCTTGCTATCTGCCTCTTCTTATATTCAAGTAGGTCGTGTGTTCTTCATACTATGATTGAAAAAAAGAACAAGATTAGCGCTGAAAACATGTTCTCGCCTCCCCATCATCCCCTTCCCCGTCTAACATTCTCCATGCATGCAATTTTTAGATGGCAATGCAATATAGGCCTTGTTTAGATTGCTAAAATTTCTAACCTTTTTTCCACTCTCTCTCCATCACATCACATTAAATACATCAAAAGACATATGTTTGGAGTATGAAATGTAGGTAAAATAAATAAATAATTACACAGTTTAGATGTACATTGCGAGACGATTCTTTTGAGCCTAGTTACTCCATGGTAGGATAATATTTACCAAAAACAAACAAAACGTGTTACAGTGTGCTACAGGACAAAAGGTTAGAAATTTTAGCAATCTAAACAATGCCATAATATTGTAATGCGCGTCACTCATCGTATCAGTTTAGCAATATAATATTGTAATGCGCGTCTCTCTCTCATCGTACCAGTTTTGTGACTGAAACTGCATGCATAGTTGTGTTCCTCACTCTAAGCGGGGGCCGTGCATGAGGGTGTGCAACATGCGCGATCTAACAAGGCCTCGATTTTTACGGGCCTCGAAAATAGCAGCCTATTGGGTGATGTTCAATACTCAATAACCAAAGTCTTCTCGAGGCAATTGGCGAACGTGATGCCTATAATGAGTCAATAACGAGCGCATGTACGTCTCGAGTCAGTGTCGTAGTGCGTTGCTTCTTGTTCCATAGTTCATTTTCGTGCATCTCCATCCATCTAACTCCATGGAGGCCCGATCAAAACTGCTTAGTGAGTCGCCAGGCCCGCAGGGAATCTTGTTGGGACACAGTCCCTAACATACGGTGGTGGTGTCAGACCAGTTGGGCTAGCGAAGGTGTACCCCAGGCGAATAATTGTTAACCCCTTTTTTCGGTGGCATGTTTGCCTTGCAGGATCATGCAAACAGTGGATCAGGGGGACATGGAGCTGGCAAAGGCTGTATCTACGCTAGATCCCTCGGACCCTGCCCGCCATGCGTGGGGGAACATGGAGGTCTCCGCCGGTGTCGGGAAGACAGGGTTCCGGCCATGCGGAGGTCTCCGCCAGCACAATGAAGACAAGCTCCCTCCTTGCGAAGATGTTTGGCCCTAAGCCCGAGATGCAGGCGTGGGGGAGCAAGCGGAGGTAGCTCCGGTGGAGACGTCAGCCGGGGGACCAAGAGAAGGGAGTCAAGCTCTCTCAATGGGCCGAAAACCGGCCCATGAGGATAAGGCGGTTCAAGACATGAAAGGACGCGAAGGCCCCCTAGACATAGGAGAAGGAATCAGAATATGCTAGGCATCTAGAGGGGTAGAATTGTAACTAGGCTTCTCCACTTAATTGTAACCTATAAATAGGGGGCACAGTCCTCCATATTGTTGGTGGGTGAATAGAATTTATTCTCATTTATTATTGAGCATTTTACACTTAGACATTTAGCTACACTCACTCCCCCGAGCACCGCCAAGGGCGGAGGTACCTAGATCCTGTTGGAAACCCAAGTTTTAACAAATCTCAAGTAGTCCATTTTTTGGTTAATTTACTTATCAGATGCTTATTGCTCAAAAAAAACTTATTAAATGCTAAAGGTTAATTAGTTCGTGTAGACCTTGTAATGTTTGATGTGCAGCATATAAGCTACATATAGTCTGTAGGTACTATTGGTGACCAATATTATTGTTGTATAATAATGCATTTTATTAGAAAAATGTAAACATGGTCTCAGATTTTGCCGGCACGGCCCTGCTCTGAGGGACGCGGTTTTGCGACGATGACGACAGAGACGACCAAAATCTGATATCTAATACCAATACGGCGTAGATAGATTATGTATCCGCGACAAATCGATCGATGGAAATCCTACCGGGACGCCCGCCTCGTGAGCTCGATCCATCTCACGGCCAAACGGAGAGAATCTGAACGATCACCATCATTGATGACGAGCTCGCGGGCGAGAGGAGAATAGGCCACCCATGGTGAGACGTGAGAGTCCCGGGCGGGTGGGAGGCAAACTGGAGGGTGATTTGGTGGAGAGGCCAGGAGGAGTTGGCAGCGGCTAGTTAGCAGCTTGTATACGCCAGAAGCCGTGAGTCTCAGATTCGTCGTCATCGCATCTGCATGTCGTTGGATCCCGCCGAGAAAACCGTCTAGCGTCGTCCTACCCACGCCACCACGCGTGAACGGATAGGAGAGCGAATTAGGGATAGAGATCATATCATACCAACAGATGTCAAGCGCGGACCTTTAGCGTGCCACTACTCCGCCTGGCCGCCATGCGCCCACGTCCCCGTCTCGCCTGATCGCCGCCCTGTCCCGCCACACCGGAGCGTCGTTCGGCTGCCTGGCAATCGTCTCTTTCCCGTTCCACACGACCGTTCCATAGCTTTCTCAGGCAGGCCCCGATGTTGTTGCCACAATCTGGGAGGAGCGAGGAGGCAAAGTGCAGGCGGCAACCGGCCTGATCGGCGTCCACCGCGCCCGTATTGCTCGCTGTGAATCCACAATGGACAACAGGTTAAGAGTAGTCTCTTCCTCGTTCTTTGGATCAATTAATGCGCTAGAAGTTGCTCGATCAACGGTATCAAGGAACCAAGAATGCGGGGCATCGGGAAGATAGATCAATCTAGCGGTGATGGAATGATGGTCGGGGAGAAGTTGCCCAAGTGTGAGCAGGTCACACCGTCCGGACTAAGAAGGTGAAATCGAAGGCTTTTTACAAATGCTAAGAGCCTTGTCAAGAAGGTTGCTTTAGTTTTGTTGGTTGGAATGAATAGTGTGGTAACGATGATTGGAGAGTTCAAGTGCTCACCATTGTCGGGAAGGATGAGCACAAAGATGGCTCTAGTGGCTGTATCTATCTTGGGACGGTTCCACACTTCCAGTTCTTTGGGTACAGTGAAGTGAAGGTTGTTGTAGGTGCTTCCAGCTGGTCACCAAGTTCCCATGATCATGTGGAGGATATAAAGTTGTAATAAATTGCTAAGTGGAGATAAAACAATGCAATTGATCTGTCACTTTGGTAGATAAATTAAAAATACACCTTGTCTGCTAAGCATACTTTGGGACGGATTTGCCAAAGTATCTTCAATTTGTGCAAGCATAGATGGATTTGGGAAATATGAAGGTCATTTGTGTTGCTGATTTGAGAATTTAGCCTGCATTTCAAGCTTTAGAACATGAAGAGATATCAAATTATAATATCTTTTACTCTCTATCCCTAAGACAGCCTTCTTTTGTACATTTACTGTACACACATAGATGATCTAAGTTTCCATTGGTTTAATTCGTAGAATGGTTAATTTCTTGTTTCTCGAGATTGGAAATTGAGGTTCAAGCTAGAATTTTGGATTAGGATTGAAAATATCAAGCTATGATCATAACTTCCATTGAGTAGTGACTAGCTAAGTGACTTAAACAAGTTTATCCTATTGTACTCTCATATTCTCCTTTAGACAATTTTGATCATTTTTGAGAGGCCAAGCATGGAGGGTGGTGCGCTATTGGCTCGAACAAACTACCATGTAGTGACCACCTATCATCGTTGTGTGGAAACCAGCGGCGAAGCCGGTGGCGGTCAAGCCGGGCTCCAGCCCCCTCCTCTCTAAGCCCCTACATAGATTAAGAGGGGCTAAGCTTGATTAAACATTGTTCAGCCCTTCCTAAAAATATTTTTGGCTTAGTCACTGGTCGGAACTGAAACGAATAATATACCACCGGACCAAGACGATGCATCCCATACTTCTTAAGGCTTTGTTTGGACCTCATGGTCTTAGATCACTTTAGCTCTTGTGGCTCCAAAAAAAGTGATCTAACGTTTTAGTAAATGTTTGGCAGGTCTCTACTGTTTACTAGAAAATGTTTTCTCCTTATAAAGTGATTCGTTAGACTTCTTTTTTGGCATCTTCATAGAAGCTATTTCTATAGTCGGAGCCATAGCTGAAGTCGTGTCGAAGATATCCTCGATCACCAACTAAACTTTAGACTTGAGAATGAAACAAGTCAAGTAGGATAGATACTTTAACCCCTCGATGCAGTCTCTCCTAGATCGACTCACTCAAAGACCTCGCACATGGCTTGGGCGAAAGCCTTGCCAAGGCCTGCTACGGAGCTCCTCTTCATGCTTTGGTTGACGATGGTTGCGTTGTAGCGTCATTCACCGCCCTAGAGGCATCATCCAAGAGTTCATGTGTCTTGGTGTACTCCCTCCGTACTCATAATTCAAGTCGTTTTGCACAAGACTTGGGTCAAACATTGGAAATACTCCCTCTGGACTCATAATTCAAGTCGTTTTTGCACAAGACTTGGGTCAAACATTGGAAATATAAATGATGAATAACTTTTAAGTCATTGGGTTTGGAAATGTGAAAAGCATATGAATAGATTTGTTTTCAAAAGTATTTTCATAAAAGTATACATGCATCACTTTCTAATAAATATTGTTTTTCAAAAATAAGAAGTTAAAGTTAGGCTTTGAAGATCATGTCATTACTGTAAACGACTTGATTTACAGGTACGGAGGAAGTACCTTTTCTTCTCCCCTTTTGGTGGGTTTCCCCCGGCCCTTGTGCGGGGACGTTTTTTGTTGTACACAAACGCCTCCCCAAGTTGACCGCATAAAAATAAAAAACTCTAAACCAATCGGCCACACATCACGATTTTTTATCTCACAAGGTTAACTAATCTAAGCCATGGATCTTAAATTGGATGGATATAAGTGTGTTTGACCTCTAGAGCATCCTTGTGTGGTATGGACTCCTTTATCTTGAGATATAAGCTGACGAAGGAACATTCTTTTGGTTTGTGGATTGCGACTACAAGTTTTGAGCATTCAGGATCCGATCTGGCCGGTGGTAGATTCCTATGTCTGACCTCGGTATTATCTTTCCTACCCTGAATTATTGGACAGCTTTGTTGTACATAGCCGATCAAGGCCGACATTCCCAAGAACGCTATCTGTCTTTCCTCATATCTCTCACACTATTATAAAACCGATCGCCTTTGCATCCATGTTTTGGTACTCTTACAGCGTACTTTTTGGCCAACATACTAGACATGCGCCGAACTCATCTTCTTTAATTTTCCTTGATCTCTCTCTTTTTTTTTATGAAACCTCCTTTTCCTTGATCTCTCCTTCGATATCTCTTTCTTCCCAGCTTGTTTTATTCCTATTCCTATACGTTCCTTCGATCTGATCATAACTGAATATCTCCACTTTTTCATATTCGTCTGATCGGACTATACTTTTCTGCTGCATGCATGCCTTCCTCGTGCTCGTGAAGATCGAAGGACGCTCAGAGAATCATCAGAAATTGTAGGCTGGAGTGCTCGTAAATCCAGGCATCCTATGTTGGCCAATCTCGCAAGCCATGAATCGCGGCCATCATCAGCGCAGCAGAGCTTAAATCTCCCTTCTCCCTCGTCCATGTCACCCCAGCTGCCTGTGCTCGTGTCCTCCGTAATACCGTTTGCCGTTTAGCAACAGCAACGTACAACTCGTCGTTGTACAACTACGGACGGACGGACGGACGCATGCGCCAGCTTGTTGTGTTCGTCCACGACAAGGGCATGAAGCAGGGCGCGCTTGACGATTTCAAAGTGATGGTCACGAGGAACGAGCCCATCACCGGCCTGGGCCTCGCCAAGGTGGTGGCCTTCCTTGTGATCTTCGCGCTCGGCGTCGTCGCCGGCCTCTGGGTGTCTGCCGGTGCCCTCCGGTCCCAGGAAAGCATCGTCCGCATCGGGTTCCAGCAGGGCATCTGCTGCCGGCCCGACCCGATCCCCGAGTTCGAAGAGTTCGTGGCCCCGACGCGCCTCATGCACGACATGACGGACAAGGAGCTCTTCTGGCGCGCCACGCTGGTGCCGGCCGACGCCAGCTGGTACCCGTTCGAGCGTGTGCCCAAGGTGGCCTTCATGTTCCTCGCCGGCCACGGCGTCCTGCCGCTGGCGCCGCTCTGGGAGCGCTTCTTCCGCGGCGGCCACGAGGACCGCTTCTCCATCTACGTCCACGCGCCGCCCGGCGTGGCCATCAACGTCTCCGACGACTCGCCGTTCTACGGCAGGCAGATCCCCAGCCAGGTTAGTTACATTTATATATATATATATATATTGGCGTTCGCGTACGATCGATCGCTTCGTCGTCTAGCTGATTAACGACGACTCTCTGTCCGTCCGTCCTGCCAATTCTCAGGAAACCGAATGGGGCTCCGTGACGCTGGTGGACGCCGAGAAGCGGCTGCTAGCGAACGCGCTGCTCGACTTCTCCAACGAGCGTTTCGTGCTGCTCTCAGAGAGCTGCATCCCGGTGCACAACTTCACGACGGTGTACGACTACCTTGTAGGTTCGCGGCAGAGCTTCGTGGAGTCCTACTACCGGAACGACCGTGGCTGCCGGAACCGTTACAGCCGTCGCATGGCTCCCGACATCACGCTGCGGCAGTGGCGGAAGGGGTCCCAGTGGTTCGAGCTCAGCCGGGACCTCGCCACCAGCGTGGTTGCCGACACCAGGTACTACCCTCTGTTCCGGCGACACTGCCAGCCGTCGTGCTACCCCGACGAGCACTACGTGCAGACGTACGTCTCCCTGCTGCACGGCGACCGCAACTCGAACCGCACCGTCACGCACGTCGACTGGCACGCGCGGAGGTCACACCCGGTCACGTACGCCGCCGGGGACGCCACGCCGGAGCTGGTCCGGAGCATCCGGACCAGCAAGGAGACGTGCGCCTACAACTCCCGCACCACGTCCACCTGCTACCTGTTCGCCAGGAAGTTCGCGCCCGACGCGCTCGCGCCGCTGCTCAACATGTCGTCCACGGTCATGCACTACTAACTTGTTTTGTTTTGTTTTTTGGTTGGCCGTCGAGCGAGGCGGCGTTCGATCGACGGACACAAAACAAGAGTTTGTAACTTGTTCGGATTAATTAGATGACGTTAGGCATCGATCGGCATTGAGGCATATGAAATTTTTGCTGAACGAATTGCTTGTGATATATCATGCATGCATCCATCCTGCTTCCTGCTGAAATTTTTGCTGGATCGGAGCGAGATGCAGTAATGTACGTGGCCAACCCCAGGCATTGAGGCATATGAATGGTATCTGGTTGGGTTGCCCCTATGCCGTTGGTGCTGTAGGCAGCCAGCAGCCAGCAGCTAGCAGAGCCCACTGACTAGCTGTTGCAGCTGCGCACCAACACCATGTTGCTTTGCCGCCTGGTACCAAACGCCAATTGGCATGGAACCACCACCACGCACGACGGCCCCTGCGCGCAACGCAACAGGATGGGTTTGGTTGTGCTTTGTCATCAAGGAACAGCGGGGGCCCAAGCACACCCCCAACTACTTCGCGCGATCCAACAACTGAGGGATCATTGCATTCAATTCCCGCACTTGCACTCGAGTACGCGAGCGGGTTCCAAGCGGCAAAGGCCGTGCTCTCGCTGGCCCGCTGGCCCAGGACCAGGACATGCATGGCCCATCAGTCCTCCTCGCTGAACCCTCGAGGTACCATACCATCCATCAGCAGGAACCTGTAATTAGCACAAAAGCCTCGCAAAAAAAGGCACAAAGCGGAGTCGTCGGACAAGGAAGGGATTAGGCAAAACCTTGGTGTGTCATACACTAGTTAGGCGAGAACATCTGGATTGGCAGGTGATCGATGCGATGCGGCAACCGGCAGTTCGGCAGAGTATTGTATCTCCACTGCACCAGCTTCATGCCAATCAAGCTGCCAGGCAACAGGCAGGTGAAGGTGGCATTTGGTATGCCAGCAGTAGTAGTAGTCCTCCTACAATGCATTTCGAGATGGGTTAATCAGACCACAGACCAAACACCAGACGGCAGGTTTGTCCATCAGGACGACAGAGAAAGAAAGTAAAGAGGGTGCCTGCCAGAAGATCTCTGATTCTCATCGCAACAAACACATCCAGCTCATGCCACGAGCGTGTAGGGTATGCAGGCACTGGCACACAACACAACTGGAGTAAGTACGTACACAAAAACCTTGGCTCACATTTCATATATATTTTTAGATCATATATATAAACGACCTGTATGTACAACGACGCCCCTCTCCCTCTCTCTTTTATGTACTCATCATCACTCACGCGCTATGAGTATATTAACACACCGACTACACGGCCAAGAAAACTTTGATACGCTTGCACTGGGACACGAGCTGAGCTCCACCGTCCACCGATCGATCACGTACGATCAGCAGGAACCTTTGAGGATCTCGGCGAGGCCGGCGCGCTGCTCGTCGGTGAGCTCCTTGGGGAAGACGATCTCCAACTTGACCTTGAGGTCGCCGCGCGCGCCTTTCTGCTCGGGGATGGGCATGCCTTCGCCGCGGATCAGCTTCTCGTACCCGGGGCAGATGACCTCGTCGTGGAACGCGCAGCTCACCTTCTTGCCGCTGAGGAGCCGGAACGAGAAGGACCAGCCCGTGAGCGCGCTCACCAGCGGCACCTCCGCCTTGAGCACCAGGTCGTTGCCCACCCGCTTGAACGTCGGGTGCTTCTTCTCCGACACCGTGAAGATGGCGTCGGCGGGCAGGCAACCCGGCCGCTCGTCACCCATGCCTTCGAACACCACCTGCTTCCCTCTCTTCCACCCTGGCTTCACCAGCACCATCTGCGTCACCTCCTTCTTCACGATTGACCTGCCCAAATAAATAAATAAACCACTTCAACAAGTGCCAAATGAATCCAATACTCTAGTCTGAGTAGTCTCTAGTAAACGTCCAAGAGTGAGTACAAGGAGGAAGGATGCTCATGAGTCACTGTCCCTGAAAACCACCTAGGCCACCACCCTCACATGCTATGTAAAAGAAAGAATTGCCCGTCGCTCCAAACCAAAGGACCACTCCTCTCTGCTCGATGATACACCCAAAATCGGGGTATTAAAAAGGCTCCAACAAACATGCACACGCATATGTGGCGAAGGAAGCATCTTGAGGCCTTGGGATTATCTTGTGGAGATAGTAGCCAGATAGGATCCCTAGCTGTACTAACCGCGTTGGGAAACATTGTTTTCGTGAGCTTGTGTTAGGTAGGGTAATCTTGCAAGAATAGCATAGATACCTGCAACGGGGAAAGAGGCCGGCCGGGGTCACACACACACACACACCAAAAGGCCACTCGCGTAAAAAGGTTTCGCGCCCTATGTTATGTTATGTTCCAAAGCTAGATATATATTCCACTGACTGATAAATGCAAGGTGGTGGTACAAAAGCAGTGACCCGACCCCCACTGTAAAAACACAAGTGCTCGCGCCATATAACCTTGAAAAAAAGCAGAAAGTGATTGTGCTGGTGCACTGTTCATCGAGAGCTACCGAACAGTGCGGCGAATTGGGCGGTTGGGGGGCATAGCACGAAGTGGAATGTCTGTCGCCATCAGAGCGAGCTCTGAATTCTTGCCTAACCTCAACTTTCCAAGCATCGATTCACTGTTTAAATCTGAATCCATGTCGACACAAGCTCCTTCTTCGATCAAATTCTCCACTTTGCTGTTTTGAAGAGAAATAAACTAGTACGGGCAAGCGATTGATTGCTCATCGGATTTCATTTCTAGCAAGCTAGTTTTGCATCAATCTTGTTCAATAAGCAGAGCTGCAGAGGAAAAAAAAAAACCGACAGAGGAGAAGCAAGTACCCACCCGTTCTTGGTGACGACGTCGCGGGTGAACTTGACCTCCTTCTTGCAGCCGCGGCAGAGCTCCTCGAGGGTGCACTCGAGCTTGCGCTCCAGCGGCGGCGCCTTGCGCATGATGGAGCTGGAGAACTCGGCGAACGCGCGGCGCCCGCCGGGGTTCCCGGAGCTGTACACCTTCTTGAACTCCCTCGCCGGCGTGCAGGGCGCGCTCCTCGTGCAGAAATCGTCGCTGCGCGTCCTCTCCATGCGCGCCCCGACGCCGGCGCCGATGCCGAGGCCGAGGCCGAGGCCTCCGCCGAACACGCCGCCCGCCCTCTCACCCGCCCGGCCGTCGTTGCACAGCCCGAACACGGCCCTGTTCTCCTGCTGGTCCAGGAGCGCCTGCGCGAGCGAGGAAGGAACGCATCACGACACGGCAAGGCAAGGCAAGGCGCAATGCACAATTCACACGGACGCGCGCACGGCACGGCAGGGAAACGCCGTCGGCAGGCTCGGGCTCACCTCGTAGGCCTCGCTGATGGCCTTGAAGCGCGCCTCGGCCTCGGGCTTGGACGACGGCGGGTGCTTGTCGGGGTGCCATTTCTTGACGAGGTTCTTGTACGCGGCGCGGATTTCCTGCGGCGACGTGTCCTTGGGGATGTTGAGGATCTTGTGGTACAGCTCCGGCGGGTTCCCCATCGGAGGGGATGTCGTTCTGGGCGGCCTGGCGCAGGGGAAAGCAGAGAGGAACGAGGAGTGGCGTGGTGGGCGGGCGGGCAGGCGGTATAAAGTGGCTGGCGAGCAGAGGGATAGAAGGGTGAGAGAGAGCAGAGTGAGCGAGACAGGAGTGAGTGGCTTTTATGTAGGAGTAGAGTAGGGTCCTCCATTTCAACCGGTTTTAAATAAATAGAGAAACGGAGTACAAAGTAATATTGAAAATTGAATTGTGAGTGGATGCCATCGTGAAATGGAGGGACTCCGTACTCCTACTAGTGTGACATCGTACCCGTGGGGGCCATGGAGATGGAGGTCATGAGGATGGTGAATTGTTGCCTTGTTGGCAATGGACATGGACAAAGGGACAAGGAGGAGGAACAAGAGGCCGGCCCAACGATGTGATCGTGGGAGATTTGTTGCTTTGCGTTTCGCCACACTAGCGCCGTGATGTGCACCAGAGCTCCTATATTTTTATTTTCTAAATTTTAAGATGATTTCAAGCAACACTCTCATACAACCGAGAACCAAAAAAAGAGTTTGGTACATCTTTATCATCTTTTGCATACAACAGATGTACTGGTACATATTTGATACCTTGCAAATTATTGTGATGTCCGTCTATTTAATGCGCCAATGTCCGTGAACAGATAACATAGCTATAGAGTTTAGCATCTTCGTTAAAAAGTAAAACAAATTTTGGACTCTGCTTATATCAACACAAAGATTAAAAAAAAACTCATGGAATTAAATGCCTCAAATAAAAAAATTATTCCCACGTGCACGAGTCCTCGTGCATTACTAGTTTACTACTGCATGATATACTTGTGTCAGAGCCAGATTTGAAATACTAATAACTCGTTCCTTTTTATATGATGATAATGATGTACTGTTACTTTCTGAAGGATCGGAAGCGACGAGTGCGAGGGCATGGCCATGGCCATGGCCGCATGGCTTCGTGGGTCATGAACCAGTCATCCAAACCACAGCTCGTCGTCCCTCCATCTTTCACCGAAGCAGCTGCTCCTGCCCTGGTGATAGTAGCAAACTAGCAACTAGCAACAGAGCAGACCACTCAGGCAGAGCGCGCCCGAGCTCGAGAGATGGTGCCATGCTCTGTCTCTTGGCTCCATCAAAACTAGACGATGTGATGGATCAGAATCCAAATCTATACGGACAATTTATAATTAAATTCTAAGCATTGAATTCAAGTCCAATCCTACCCTAATACAAAATTAATAATGTCAAATCTAATTACACTTACTATGTCCAAACCTATTCCAATATAAAACAAAAAGTAAAGAACATTTTCAACCTCAAATTGATCCATTGCTTTCAAAAACAAAAACAAAGATCCGTCAAACTGCATGTCAAATTTCAACCATGAACCATGAAACCGGATAGCAAACACTCTTCAATTGTCCAAACCAGACAAATTTAGGGTGTTTTGCCACATCTAAAGGTGATTCACTTTAGGCTGCCAAAGCTTTTCACATAGTAAGTTTCTGCCACAAGTGTGGTGCCAAATATCACCGCTATATAAGTGTGGCAATGTTGCCATAGTAAATGTGCCCAAGTGCAGCCATATAAACATCCCCTTATAGTCTTATAGTTGTTGATTTCAAAAGTGGTTTCCATTAATCTACGTTTTTATTATTTTTAGAAAATAGAAAACCTTATAAAACTGACCATATGATCAACCTTTTTCAAATCATCTATAAAACCAGCGATATAATTAAAAGAATCATGTTTCTAACAATGGTGAATACATTATGTATCCCACGTCAAAAGCTAGACCTAGAAATTAAAAACTCAACATTCACACCTTGAAATGTTAGCAGAATTAACCATATACGATTGCCCACTACTTTGTACATAGACTAGTCGTCAAAAAACAGTCTCTAGAATTAAGTGAAGCCGATTGAAATTTGCTGGAGACGACTCGATAGAATTTTATGGTAATTTTATGCGGATAGATCTGACACACGCCTTAGCGCATATTTCATTAAGCAGACAGAGTTTAGCAACAACACCGAAAATAAAACAAAGATGAGGTAACACCATGCATGGTTACCGGAACACACGCCACCCCTCACACCGAACTTAAGCGGATTACATCTTGAAGAGTTTTTTTTTTTTTTTTTTTTTTTTTTTGCCTGCAGTGGGTACATCTTGATGAGTTGTGCTACCAGAACTAGACCTCCACAGTTAAGAGCATCACCACATTGACGAAGAACGATTGGATCGCCTGCAGTGCAGCTGCCCCCTAGTGCAGTGCAGCAGGTGAGTGAATGATTGATCTTGGAATACAATACTAAAGTACTACGGCCGGGGTTAGCCGCAAATAATTGTCCGTACCGGCAGCTTAACCAGCAGCGGCCTCTCGTGCTGTCCGCCAGCCGCTGCCGCCCCGATCCAGATCAAATCATCGCCTAGCTAAGCTAGTGTGTTTTCCTTTTCCACAGTGGTGCTGCTGCTGTGTCAGCTGCCGCGCGACTCGCTGGCGACGGCCCGTACGAAATTCCCCGACGCGATATTCCATTTTCCACCAGCCGCGCGCACCCGCACGCACGCATTGTGATCGGTCCATTTTCACAAAATTATATGAGGCCAGTGGGCGTACAGTACGTTCCGTATGCATGGAGAGCAGGCAGATCCACCGGCAGGCGGACCAGTCAATGATGTCAATGGCCTCCTCTCCTTGGATTCTTCCTTGCGAGCACGCCCTCGCGCATGTGCGGAGTGACTGAGAAGATCGTCGCCAGGTAGCAGAAACGAAGGCACACCTGCTGTTGCTGGCCCATCTCGTCGTCGCAGATGAGATGCCAATGCCCACGTACTGACGGACGTACTCGAAGATGAGATGCCAATGCCCACGTACGTACTCGACGTTGTGCTTTGGATCTGGGCAACAGTGGAGTGGCGGCACGTCGACAGAGGCGTGGCCCGGGCACCAACAAGGGGCTAGCGACGCAAGACGACGTACACAACTTTTAGTCAAGGCGATGAATAATGGGTGGCTCTAGCTACTAGTCGTCGTCGTGGCAGCTTTCGATCGTCGTGGATCGGCCGGGAGCATACATAAATGAAGAAACAGTCTGATGCGATGCGATCTTCGTTCGTCGTACTGGTAGGTCTAATAGGTGTAGTACTATGTGTTAGCTACGAGTCCTTTGAACAGCCACAAGAGCCATGCCACACAAAAGAATACGGCTCTCGATCGATGAGTTGAATTCGCGTACGCCTAGCTAGCTAGGTGTATGTGTATACTACCTACGAGGATGCCCACGAACACGTGCCATAAGAAAATCGGATGATTTCGCAATTGGCACCAATAATTTCACGTTTCCAGAGCCGATTTGGTTCGGTGCAGGTGTGGACTCTTCTCGATCGGCGGTGCAGCGGGCCGCGCATGCATGGATATACAAGTGGCATAAACGGGAGGGTGGCTGCCTCTCTAGGTAGCGTAGCGACAGCCCGCGGATCGGGCTAGGCCGCGGCCGAATCGCCCGTCCGGGGAACCGAAGATGTTCCTCACATGCCGCGCACGTTACGTACGTGGCACACCTTTGATTGCACGGCCGTGGACGAGCGCGACCGGAGATCGAGAGGCCCGCCGGGCGCGGCTGTTGGCTATCTTTGCCCGCGGGCAAACCCCAAACTTTTACGTGTCGCGCGCGCCTTCTCGCTTTCGTTTGGCTTTGGCCCCGCGGGAACGGCCGCCGCGCGCGGTGTGCTGTGGTTTGCCTGGTTGGGCTTGGGCACGGCGAGGGAACCATGTGCGCCTCTCGTGTTGGACGACGCACACGCTAGCAGCGGTCGGGGTGTGTCGGTCGGCCAATTCTCGGCACGATGGGTTTGCCTCGGTTTTGGCGGATTCGGTGTGGTTGGCCTGCATTTTTTTCACGGTTACACTTCCTAGGCTCCATCCATCCACTGCGGTTTTCGAAGAAGAAACTGCAGAGTGGACTATCACTGCTTGGCTCACTACACAGTAGACTCGGTGCAAAATGGAAGGAAGGATAGGCGCGAGGGAGCAGGAAGGGCCAAGCTGGACTAATGCTTGCGGTTAGGGGGTCACTTTTGGCCGACAACGCTGCCGAATTGAAACCAAATTAATGCACAAAGAATTCGATCGCGTCCCTGATCCCAAGCCAACTGACATTAATCACCTCACAACACGCCACTGGACCATGTCGTGGAGGAGCAAATGTTCGCACCAAACCTTGAGGGATTAGTACCACTAAACATTCGTACCAGAAATGGCTAGCTAACGACGAATAGCAGCGGCGGCAAGAAAAAAAAAAAAATCCAACAGGGGAGAGTGGTTGAGCGGAACATGAAAAGTGGACTGCTTTGACCTTATTCAGTGTCCACGTCAGGTCTCTCGTGCCACTTGATTTTGACGCTTCAACCAAAACTAGTTACTCCTACTACTACTACACAAGAAAAGCGTTGTGGTGAAATTATGTGCACGCCAATATAATGGAAAATGAAGATCGGAATGGATCCGGCATCCATGTAGATGTAGAATCTCCGATGGTGGTCGTTGTGATCGGATAACTAACAGCATATTTGCTGTTTGGATTGCAGCACGGAGTGAGTGATTCAGAAGTGATCCGATCCTATCATTTTGTTGCTTGGATCGAATCATGACATGAACTCGTCATGGCGTCCTCTGAAATTAACACCGCACCACAGCTCATTTTTCCTGATATCTTTATTTCAGAAAGATATACCTTGTCATCCTTTCCAAACAGCTTAAACCTGAATGGCCAAGCCAAACAGACCAACGTTTTCTGCCAATAGTTTTTGTTAGCTTTTTAGACGAAGGATTCATTGTCTGCAACAAGGCAATACACATAGACAGGGCTCAAAATTTCACTGGAATTTCACAAATTTGGGTAATGTAATTTTAGGGATGATAGATTTTTTTTTTTTTTTCAAAATATCGTCTTATAGTAATGGATGTAGTTTATTATAAACACATAACTCTAGATACCTATTTTCTATTTTCTATATTGCATATTCCATACTGAATAGATTCAAACTCATAAATCATGTTAGTATTTTACTTACACCTATTTTATTTTATAAAATCATACCTCTTGTTAAAGTGTCTAAAACAAATTTAGCGCGCAAATTTCAGTAATTTAAATGGTGTAAAAAATAATTAAATATCGGAACTGAAAATCTGCACATAGACACAACTATAGGTTTTTGTTAGTTTTTAAGAGAAATACTTACCGTAAAAGCTGAAGCAATAACGATGGATTCCAATCAATGAATGATTAACTGAAAAATATAACCAAATAATTTGCCACTATATAGCCATTCTCTCAAATTTCTTCTTTTGCTATTTAGGTGATGTTTGAGAGACTACTCCACAAACTCCACCGCAGAGCAACTTCACAAAAAACCAAGAGTTTGTAGAGCACCCCTTTAGATGCTCTCACAACTCTACCCTTTTTCTTGAATTGAGTGCGTGGAGCTAAAACCATTTGGCTTAAAAAACGTGGAGCGAAAAGCTGGAATTGCTCCACGAACTCCACCGCGGAGCAGCTTCATAAAACACAGGTTGGTGGATCACCTCTTTAGGTTCTCTCACAACTCTACCTTTTTCCTTTACTAAAAAGCACTCTACCCTTTTTCTTAAACCGGATGCGTGGAGTTAAAACCGTTTGGGTAAGAAATGTGGAGCAGAGCTAAAAAAAAATATGGAGCGCACCAGTCCAAAACACCTACTTAGTAGTAGAACTGACAGGAAATGAAACCGATATTTTTAGGATTTTATTAATTTAAAAGAAAATATACATAGGGCAATGAAAGCTATGTTCTTTCGTGCTGGAGTTGACATGGAAATAGTGTGAAATACGCTCTGAGCCTCAGATAATCATTGCAACATCTCGTGGCAGTACATTGGCCTATACTTGTCTAATTTGGCACCAAATGATTGGAAAAAGTATGGGAAATGAACATTTTTTTATCAACATACTGTATGCAGTAGATGGATATATATATAGGCAGCTCTAGGTGTAGCTAGGGAGAGGGCCCTCAATTAACCATCTCTGCAAAAGCGATGTGAAGTTGACAACATGATCATAAAATAGACATTTTAGGAATTATTGGGAACTATCTTTCTTTCAAGTTCTTGGATCCTACTACCGTCCGTTTTTAAATAAATAAATAAACAAAACACTTGGGCCTATTTGCTATGTTGGAGTGTAGTATTTTATTTCGCTTCACTCTTTTGCCTTTCTTTGATTCCAAATTACGACGTGCCTGCTCGGTTGGTGCCCTTTATCTTCTCCTTTTTCTTTCCTGATGGAGCTGGATGTTACTTAGAAAATTGTCAATTGATAATGATATCGAATGCTGGGAGATAAGAGGGTACCATTATTAGATTCCCGGCTACGTCATTACCGCAAAATTATAAGATCAGAACACTGTGATGAGTGATGACAGTTTGCCATGCACTTTGCTGTTGTCCCAATCAAATCCTTCCAATCAGGTCCAAGGTAATTAGGTAAACCAGCACAATCATTTCTTTCAATTTCTTGTTGTGCTTCTCCTTCATGTCATTGTTGCAACCAGTGAAACAACCTGATGTAGACTCAGTATACGACAACGTAGTAGCAGAGAATTCTATCACTCGAGTGTCGGCAGATGGGGAAAGATATCTATTGTGCCTAGATCCGCCAATTTATGTAGACGCTCTATTTTTTTTCGATTAAAAAAACTTTCAGATGTTGGACTGAATAGAGACAGCAACAGTTGATTGATGCTAATAACAATTCTGAAAGGGAAAAGGAAATATTTTTATGTCCTCATCGGGGTTATTAAAAGTCTCTCGGGTTTCCTCGCTCCACAGCAATCGAAGCATCGGTGGCTTTTTTTTCTGAGTTCGACACCTGTCCCGCCCTTGTTTCCCCTTTGGCAGCCACCTGCAAGGCCGCAGCTCAAGCCCACAGGCCCGTCTCCCCACAACCCTAGCCCAACGTCTCGATCTCCCGCTCCTTTCTCTCCTTTCCCCGCCGCCGTCGCCGCCGCACTCCACCCCCCCCTGTGCATCCTTCTCACAGCCCACTGCGGCGGTGTACGAGGAGGCGCGTAATCCCCGGCGTGTAATCGGGCTGTAGACCTCGCCGTCCCCTCACTACCGTCTTCTCCACGCGGCGCCTCCAAGCCGGCATGAGTGCGGTATTTGCTTGGAAGGCATGCTCGGTGAGGTGCGGCCCCGGATTTTCCCTTTTCGGTCGATTCGTGATGGAGAGATCTCCACGTGCCTTCATCACCTCGCGCCCATGGACTCGGTTCCCTTATGGACCCCGACAACACCCACCTCTTCTTAAGCCAGCATGATCTTCGCGAGTGGTGTCGGTATGCTTCCCTTCCCCATTTCTTCTGCTTAGATCCATTCATGTTGCCTGCTTCGTTCTATCTCGGGTACTAATTGGTGGCTATTATTTTCTCCTCTAATCATCATCAGGATTCAGAACATCCCATCACAGACATAGAGAGGCAAGTCGACAAGACTCGCCAAGTGAGTTTATTTTCTTCTTTAACTTTTACAGGTATTACTTTATTTCTCAGTACAACCTCTCTTTCGATACCTGTTAAATCAACGTTTTTGCCTTCCTGAGAATCATCATATTATATGGCATAAAAAAGTACTCATCATAATAATGTACGTACATCATATCTGCAACTCATGTACCCGATGTAGCGCTTCCAGTGCTCATTTGAATTAATACTCCAAGCTTGACTAAAATGCTTGGTTTTATTAACAAAATTCTGATTATAACATGTAATACATGAGTACATAGGGCCTATGGGCTGTGATGGCCAAGGTTGCATTGTACTGACATGTGCGGGATCTATCTAAATAATTTGTTTTGCTAATTTTTAGATGTTGGTATTGAAATAGGGTTGGCGACATCTATATTAGTCCTTTGCCTATTTTTAGACTTTGGTGCCATCATTTCCTTTGTGATTTTGCATTTGTTGGTCCTTGAGCTAACCTGCTAGGCTTGAATGGTAGATATCGGAATTGGAGGAGAAACTCGGGTTTGATGAGTGTTCTATCTTTTTCTGATGCACTAAATTATAGAAGCAACATTGACGGGGATGCTACTTGGATCCACTCATGTTGCCTACTTCGTTCTCCTCCCTTGGGTTCCAATTGGTGGCTGTTATTTTCCCTCTAATCGTCATCAAGATTCAAAGCGTCCTATCACAGACGGAGAGGAAATCTTGGAGTAAAAATGATGCAAGTCGATAAGACTGGACAGTGAAGATCTTTCTTCTTTACGCTTCTCCAGGTATTACTTTGTTTCTCAGTACAAGCTCTCTTTTGGTACCTGTTGAATCAATGTGTACTGCTTGCCTGAGAATCGTCATATTATATGGCATAAAAAAAAGAACTAACAATAATATACATGTGAAAATGGTTCGGGGTAAGCTTAACTTGAGACTAAGCTTGAAGGGAAGGAGCAGCGCTAGAAGTGTGCTTGCATAGTGTTATATTTATCTTATCCTGTGGCTTCTCCATCCAATTTATTTTCTTCTTCACTGTTGATCTGAAAAAAAAAATGTGCTCTACTTTTTCCTTCTACCAGCCATTCTCATTTTCCATATTAAGCAGTTAGTTTTTTATTTGTTATTATATGTGGCCCTTGATGCTACTCATAATTTTTGGTACAAATAAAGGAGCTACATATCTTAGTTCTTACTCCAAATAGTCATACACATAAGTTTTTATTTTGTATACACATTTGTTGATGACTTGGCCTTGTGATAGGGCTGCACTAGATACACATTAGAGAAGATGCAGTCTTGGGCTATCCAAATCAGAGAGACATACATTAATTAGTTTCTTAATATCTACAACAAGATTGTTTCTAATAGTTGGATCAACCATAGTATGCTGCCATTGTCTTTTTGCTGTCTGTCTATTGCTATGTCTCTACTGCTTCTGTGTTTTTTTCACGTTTTCAGATCTGTGTGACAGAAAGTTGCTAGATGCTAGACAATTTGTTTTTATTGCTATTTTGACTGAAATGCATTAAAAAGGATTGAGATATTGGTTATTTTTGTTATGCTCAGGTGATTTATCGGGTTCAAGAATTAATTGGATAAATGGTTCTGGCACAAGAGGCTGGCTTCTCTGTTGACTACTAATGCAGGTTGGTCTGAATAAAGGTTCACATGGGAAAAACATTGACTTTGGAGAACAGGACCGTATTTGGTTTCTTAATATTACAAGCTTGTGTATAGTTTTGTCAGCCATTACTGCCTTGCTTTTAATTATTCGTCCCACAATCCACAAATCTACACATCTAATATTTTTGTTCATAAGAGAAACAAACGAATGTCATAAAAAAGTAATTGAGGTATTGGTTGACCATATATTCTTGTGAACTAGCTTAAACCATGTCACATTTTTAAATTTAACAAGGTATTATCTGTCTTTCTCAAATCTGCACATAGATTATAGTCCCATCGAGTGGAGGCATAGTTGCATGATGATTGATGTTAAACATGGACCAGATAGACATACTTTCCTACTAACTAATAAACACAAAAATAATTTTGAATAACTAAACTAAGGTTACCAGTCAAATAACAGGAACAGGAACCGAGACACAAACTTGACTTTTCTGTTCTTTTTAAATATAAATATCCAATATGGGGCTTTGTAATAGTTTCATTCCTAATTTGACCTGAACATAGTTGCATGCATCTGGATTGGCTTGGCTCGCTGCTATGGGTTAGTCTGATTAGGTATCTTGATCATGGTCGTGTGTTATATGTATTCTAATACGTGAATTTGGTAATTTCAGGGCACTCCTAGCTGCAAAAAAATAATATGTTTCGGCATTGTGCTAATGCTAGCCAGAGAATATTAAGGTCACATGGATTGTATATAACCACATTAATCAGATTACGTATCTTGATCTTGGACACATACTTTACATGTCCTTAATAAGCTTGATAATTTCCATGATACTCCTAGCTGCAGATAGAGGATCTATGGCCGCCAGGATGTATAGCCGCAATATGGGTCTCACTCATGTTGGTTTTTATAGCAATAGAGTAGAGTGATTGTGCCTATCCGTTTTACACTAGAACAAGAGGCATCATTTAATGAATTACCAGGATGCGATGGCTATATGTATAGTGTATGACCCTCGTGATTGATTTGTGAACCTTCATGTGTGAAATTAAGTGGAGTTAAGTAATGGATGTATTAAGTTCCGAACATGGCTGTCAACCATGTGACTGTTCTCACTAATGATGGCTTGTAATGATGACTGTTCTCATTAATGATGGCTTGCAATGAAACATAGGAAAGGAAGATTTACCTATGTGTTCAAACTTACAACAGAGATTATACATTAATGTTCTGCTTAGATCTTAACGTTACGGTATAATTATAAAGCTGCCTATTAAGTGTTAAACAACATTTTTTTTCTCTTCAAGTCGGGCGCCTGATGTTCTAGTCGGAGTTATTAAAAGTCACTGGAGTTTCCTTGCACCACAGCATTGCAGGCATCCGTGGCCTTCTCCGTTTTTGACACGTCGCCGCCCAACCTGGTGCTCTCGCTCCCGCCTGAGCTGCGCTCCTCGACCGAGCAGGTGGGTAGATGTAGATCACCGGTCTTGAGACCATGACAAGTGGTCCCTCCTGCAGCCGGCCCCTTTGGCAGTGATTGGAAGCGGGTACCGATCCTTTGGGCTGGGATGCTGGCCTCTATTTGCAGGAAAAGAAAAGCAAGCAAAAGTCGTCTCCTCTCCGCTCGGCACCTCGGCGGCTGGCTCTGCCCTCCCCGCGCCGCACCCGCCCGCTTCGGTTTTTTCCGGCGTCCGCTCGGGAAAGCGGCCGGGGCGCCTCTGCAGTGGTGACAGGCGGGCCCCCGCGCTAGGGTCCGGCAGGCAGGGAGTGAGGGAGCGGCGTGCGGCCTGTCGCGTGACTCACGTCCTCGGCGTCCTCGCTCGACCTTCCTAGCGCCGGCCGGCCTGCCTTTTGCGCGGAAGTGCGGGAGGAGCAGGTGGGGAGCCTTGACGTCGCTGACCGCTGGCCCCCATCTGTCCTTGGGTCCCGTTGCCATGGAGTGGGAAAGGAGTGGCGTGCGGCCTATGGCGTACATGGCGTCGTCGTCGCTCGCACCGGCCCGCCCTTCCTTTTCTGCGGATGCTCAGGAGGAGCCGACGGAGGTGGGAGGGGGCGCTCAACGTCGGTCACCGATGGCCCCTCCTGCGTCCCGTGGGAGAACGGGCGTGCGAGGTCCGAATACGGATGGAGGCGGTAGGGGAGAGTCATCAAGTGCGCGTGTCTCCCCTGACCCGAGGCCGCACTGCCCCTTCTCGAGGTAGACGCGTCACATCCACGGGCGGCGCTCGTCGCACGCCATGCCTCCCTGCGCCTAGATGGCTCCCTTCGGATGACGCTACGTACCAGGTGAACAGTGCGCGGGGACCTCCCATCCCCTATCGAAACACAGGGGCCCCGGTACGGCGGCGCGGCGTGCCTTACCCCTCTCTTCCAGTGCCCCAGGTGAATCGAGGTGAATCGTCCTTCCCCGTTTTTTTTATCCCGGCTACCTGAGGCGCATTCGCCCTCTCTCCCTCGTCATTGCAAAATCTGACCTCTCCCTCTTCTCTCTGTACCTCAGCTCTACACAGAACAGCTCCGACAATCACAACAGTAAGACACCCTGGCTTGATTAATTATTTCACTTCATTTCCTGGGGCTTCTTGTTCTGGACATCGTTGGAGGACTGGTTTCCTGGCGTCTGATCCCGTCGTTTCTGTTGTGATATAGTTGAGCTTTTGTGGAGATGGCATTGGTGACCTGAGGTGGTGCTGGTCTTGGCTTCTTGGCTAGGTGCGTCGTGACTCGTGAGATAGAGGTCTGTAATCTCTTTTCTTGCATGCATAGCTGTTCTACGATGCTGGGTTGTCGATTTTCTTGTGCACAGGTTGGTGTTGGGAATCTTTAAAAGGTCAATGATTTTAAAGCTTGTGTTAGTTTTTTGAATAGAATATCTTTGTTTGATGCATAGATCATGGTTCCGCTCCAATTATGCAATGTGTAGTTACTAATCAGCAGATTGGTTATACATGAAGCTTTTGTACAGCAAAATAACAGTATGAAATAAAATGAAAGGATGAGAAATAGATTCAGGGACACCGAAATACATGTGCTGCTCGAGTGCTTCTGTCTTCAGGTGGTGGGTGTGTGTCTAATCCCTTATGTAGGTCTTCATTAAACTTTGTTTTAGTGATTAAATTTTGTTGTAGTCCGGTGGGGTTTCTGTGGTTGAGTGGCATTAGGAGGAAGTGCCTTTTGAAGCTTGGGCTTTCCCTTTGCAAGGTTGATGAGTTTGGTGTTATTTTTATCCGCGACTCTGATATCTCCTCTGCTATCTCCTATTCTGAAGTGTTAAACTAAATTGCATCCTTTGTGTTTCCTCACAAATGTCTTTGCAAGTAATAGACACTCCGTATTCCATATCCATGTTTCCAAATCAGAACACATTACCTATAAGTATTTGGACAGGGAAACAACATCCGTGCGCAGATTTACCCACCTGACGATGTGCAGTTCAAAAGAGGGCAGTGTCTACAACCTCTCGTACTTTCGGGTCAGCAAATCCGGACAGTACCAGCCGGTTGATAATGATCGCATGATCACTTTCACGAGGATTGTGTAGGCTGATCACTTTCACGAGGATTCTGTAGGCTATGGCTGAACAGAACCACAACGGATGGTTGTAGAACCTGTTTTATATGCGAATCCTTAGTGATCTGTGTGGAACTCCGACCTCTAATGCAGTCAGGTGTAGTGGTCACAGTCCGTGAAATCTAATGTTGTGGCAGAGGATCATACTGCACGTTAGTTTATATGCTGTTATTTATGCTCTGAATCTTTTATTACTCACTGTATGCATGTTTCCTTGCATGTGTTTCTGCTACCAGAACTGTGATGAGGCTTAGCCATCATAAAATTATTGCCCATATCACAGCGAGGGTTCATCATTTAGATTCCTCCAGATTCTGTTTTGACTTATTCATGAACTATACCGGTTAGAGCACAGTGCTTTGGGTTCTACCCTTGCTTTTCATGTTTAAATTCTGATGTAGCTTATTTTAATCACTGGGGGTGTCTTCAGATGTGACGCATGACAATCAAAATTGGTTTGTTCTTTAAATCATGGTAGGGCGCCCAAAGGGCGCCTGATGTTCTAGTACTCTGTAAAGACGCTGCTCTAGGAGAAGTGTCAAGTGCCATTTTTTTTTTTTTGCTGCCTTGCTGCAATGTCATCAGCCTTATCCTTTCCTTCATAGGTCTTCTGACGAGAGTACTGTGTTAGTGGATAGCAGAGAGCAATCATGTGTCTTCTAGGTCTTGCTTATGTATGCAGAATAATCCGACATTTTTTTTTCAAAAGATCCGTTACCGGCTTTCATTGATAAGAGCGAATAATCCAACATTGTGTAGTGTTTATATAAATTATAATATGCAAGAAGCTCGGTTTGTATTGTCTGCTACTTAAGTTCAGAAATAACAAGATGGCTGGGCCTGCCATGCCCATCTAAGCTGGATGCCACAATATACTCGCTATCTTAGATTATACTAATATACTGTCTGCTGTATGGAGCTCAAGATGTGGATAGGAGCTGAACACATCCTAGGTAGCCTATCTTATCTGTACCAACTACTAAAGGCAGCCTTCCGAAATGCACTTTCAACGCTCAATCCTTTGAAAAACCTTGAGGCAAAATCTGGTTGTGAGTTGATATTTTTTCCCCAAAAGCAGGAAGAGTTTAAAATTTTGATTGCATAAAGCATTCCAAATTTACTGAAAAAGAATCAGTAAGTTTGCTATTGATGCCTTAGGGCATACTATCAAACACTAGCATACAGAGTATGCAGAAGAGGTAACCATGCAGAAACAGACTCATGCACTTGTGAGGTTTTTTTTATTTATTTTATTTTTTATTTTTATAAAGATGCACTTGTGAGTAGCAGGCTAAAAAATACATGCGGTCAGGATTATCCGTGAAACTCATGCTACGTGCCAGAACTGGGAGAAATGATTCCGTTAGCTGAGATGTCGCCTCCTTGTGATATAGCCGTCAAGGCGTCAACGATTACAGCCCCAAGACAACACCGGCTCAAATAAAATTGGAGCAGCTCTGATAAGGAAGATAAGGAAGACAAATGGAGCAGACTGAACTGCAAATTTGCAGTGCAGTCCAAAAAAAATCGCGAGCATTCATATCGTCAGATCGACTCAGTTTAAGAGCTGAATGCAGAATTACTAGTACTGCACAGTGGACACTCTAGTGTCCGTACCGTACAGCACGGACGCTTCCAAGCCCATAACATAATCCAGAAGCTACGGCAAAAGGGGATCTGTGCTGGAGGTGGCTGTGTTTAGATGCTCCAAAACTCACTATTCACCTATCACATCAAATCTTTTGTCTCGTGCATGGAAAGACTAAATGTAGGTAAATAAAAACTAATTACATAGCTTTAATGTATAATTTACTTTGAGGCGAATCTTTTGGCTGGATTAGGTCATGGTAGGGACAACAATTACCACGAACAAACGAAAAGACTACAGTGTCCGATGTGACATTTTTTCCCAAACTTCATCCATCTAAACACAGCCGAAGTCTCCCTCAACCTACAGTCCCACACTGTAACCATGGTGGTATCACAGTGCGAGGCTCATTCGTGTCCCCTAACAGTGAAGAAACGACAAGTCATCTTTCCCTAGTAGAATTTTTGCATCCCTCCATCATTGCCATTGGCTAATTCAGAAAGTTCATGACGCGACCCAACATGAAGGGGGGCATTTAGATGTGATGTATTTAGTGCGATCTGATATCCATAACAAAGGGGATGCCAATGCTGAACAGTTTCATGTGCATCGAATCCCCACGCATCATGCATGACAGGTTCGTTCATGGTTCTCAATCAAACAGTTCACATAGAGATCCCAATACACGATGCGTTTGCTAGCACAGATGATCAGTATCAATCGCTATCTTCAACTGTCGCCTTTCAGGACTTAGCTTTGGGTCACTGTTCAGCAACAACTTTCAAGTTTCTGAAAAGCGAAAGATCGTGGAACATAACCTAGCTCATTAGAAATTCAAATCCAGGTTACAATAATATGTCACGCAAGAAGCACTACAATTTTGAAATTTTGATGGTCACAGCTGTAGTGGAACCTGGTATGAACACCCCTGAGATACTTAGTAGGCTACTAAGAGCAGTCCGCTTTGATGGCGAGTGTCTTGGTGACTCCAGGGCACAAATCCTCCCCGAAGCTCTCATCTGACAGGGAGACTGTGCAGCTGTTGGTGTTCAGACAGGCCTGTCAAGAAAAGAGCCGTTACAGTTACAAAGCTTGATATGGGATATGGTCAACGGTAGTATGTGGATCTCAATGTAGTCATATTTGTTTAACTATTGTCAGACAGCTCATATAAACCTCATATTTACTTTGAATATAGAATTACCCTTGTATATCTTCAACCTCACCCCCTAACCCCAAATGGCCCTAAAAGGAAAACCTGATGGTATGCAACTGTGAACCATACTTTAATCCCAGTTGCAACAACACTGCATAGTACGAACTCAGGACTGACACTGATCAAATTCCAAGACTAAGTTCATGTGCATCGATCCAAGTCCACATGCATCAACAAATCTCAAAAAGTCAAAACTAATATCTGCTCCATTGGTTATCTGATACTGTGTCAGGAATCAAGAATTTCGTTCGAATTTTACCTTCTCAACAACAGATAAGGAGTTCGGGTGGTGGCAGCGCCCCTTTTGGTATGATCTACAACTTCCACTGGGGTTTCCCAAGCTCGCAAACTTTACAGAAGATATATTTTTACCCTCGGGGCAAGACAGCTGTGCTTTGGCTGGGGATGTGCCTTCGTTTGTGGCACTTTCATCCCAGGACTCCAAGTCTATGGAAGGAAAGTGCTCTGACACAAAGGAGCACACGCTTGTCACAGCTCTTCTTGAGAATGTGATCTTCGTGGGATCCCCACCCTTTTCTTCAAAGATCACAAGGATATTCCCTGAGGGATGAAACCATGACCGTGGGATGGTACCTAGACCAAGCAAAGCAGATTGTGAAATACAAAATAATATAGTAATAACAATAAAATAACTGTCGTGAACTTTGCTAAATTTTGTTTCATTACCATCTCTGAGTTGGTTGTCCACAACCTGTCCTGCACTTGGTTGGATCAAATTCACCCCTGTAGTTACAACTGGGAGTGCACCCATCAATAGAACTAGTCCTGGGCCAATACCTCCCGATGGCATTTCCATTCAACCAAACCAAGCCTTTCCCCATAGACTGCATGTCTATCCCAACTGGGTCATCTCCTTGTGGAACATCAACATTTAACTAAAAACATGTTTCATTAGTAACTAAAAGTAGCAGGTTGTGGAGAAGTTCATCTTAAGAATGAAAATTATAGAAGCTTACCTTATACCATGTCAAAGGTTGGTTTTTCGGTGGCTCAGATTGTGGTATCCACCGCTGGTTACTTCTTTGATCAGGCTTGAATAAACCATAATGTTCCCCTTCCAGTCCAATCTATAAATTAAAAAGAAAAGAACACACGTTCATCTCAATTTCAGGATATATATGATATATCAGCAGGGGGAAGAAATATTATACTCTGTAAATAAAGATGGATCAATTATATCAAAATTCATCATGTAATTTCAGAAAAATTCTAGAATATAAATTTGCCTAAAAATTTGAAGAATATTGATGACAATACCTTGTATGCCCAATTATTTGAAGACAAGTCTAGGGTTCCATTTCTCACACCAGAGATGTTCACATTTGTAAAGCCCGCTCCTATCCATTCATACGTGAATCCTGCATTCTTATAGAGTGCATAAAGTCTTAATCAATATGGTAACTTTGTACTTAAAGAAGGTCTATGTTTCTCCCTTTTTTCACAGGAGTGCACCTCACCATAGGTGACATTGCATGCACAAAGAATAAATGTACAAAGATGTTTACACAGAGATAACTCAATGATAATTATGTTTAGTAGCAAGTGCTTACTTGTAAACCAACAGTCATACTTAGAAGGGCAAGTTCATTCTTCCCAGTCCTCAAGTTGATAGGCAATTTCACACTGAAACTTGATTGTGAGCCATTACCATATGCGCTACCTGGAGGAAAGAGATATCCACAGCTAGTAATGATGGCAGAGCTTAATAAATACTAAGAGTAGGACTGTAGGAGAGAACTGTGAAACTAACAAGCTAGTTATCTAAGAGTGAGAGGCACCACAGAAATTAATGATTGAGAAGTAACCAGTGATGCTGGTAGAAACATGAACTCTACTTCTGAAGGATGCCTTTTGCCACATGGGAATATATGGATACTATGAAAGTTCATATGGGCTGACTAGAACCTAAGGAAACCTCCCAGTGAAAACCTATGTTACATGATACTTTTAGTTAGAAAGTAAGAATAAAGAACAAACCTATAAGCTCATTATTCAGGAAAGCATGGACACCATGGCCTTTGGAGTCGATATTAAGGACAACATGGCTCCCATGCGAGTAACTTCCATCCACACTAAAACTGCAGGTGACAAAAAGACGAACCTAGTCATTGGCAGGACTGGAAAGTGCAAAGGACGGTTCAGACTTCAGAGCAAAATCAACTTATAGGATTAATGGATACCCAGGTCTCCTATCTGGTCGGTACCTGGGTATTCATTCACTAGGCAGGCACAGTAACCCTACATGAAAGAGGCTGAAGTAAACCAACCTTGTTGTGTACCACAGGTAGTCAGTGGAGTCCTTTGTTGTATTAATATGGTCCACAAATCCATTTCGGACAAAGTCATTTTTACCCCAGACCCCAATTTTCTCCCTGAAAATGCTCCATCGCTCAGGTTTTGATGCTTGCAAACTTTCTGGAACCATGGCCACCATCGAAGTTTGAGATGGCACCTAAATATCATAAATAAAAAATCATCAAAACCAAAAGTTGCAGGCCTTATTTCTTGTGATAAAAAACACAATTACAATGTTTCTCCATAAACTCATTACCGTTAAAGTATGTAAACTGGTTACAAGCCTGCAATCCTTTGTCTCCTTTTAGTTATCCAGTTATTCATTATTTATTTATCCGAGAAGAATGTTATCTATTTTATCTAACAAGGCTGAATTTGTTCCTATTCTGAAAAATGGAAAGCACTAAAAAGTCAAATACCTTTGCAGTGTTGAACACCACATTCCTGCAGTCAGGAAGAATACTAACTGACCAAGCAGGAAGATCATATTGCCTGTTACGGAAAGTGACAACTTTGTCATTGGCTGAATCAATGTTTGCCAGGAATGCAACACAGCCTCCAGACTGATCACTGTAGATATCAGCCTGTAAATTAAGATTAACTATTAGTCTCAAAAAGTCAGTAGGATTATAAAAATGTGGGATTTAGGAAATAGAATTGTGATACACAGTAACACATTGCCGAATTACAGTATGCTGAGATTAAACAGATGACTTCATACTGATCTAATATATTAGCATTAATGAAAAATGCATGGCTTCATACAGATGGTCAGTTTTGGCAGGGCTCCGGCTCCTAAAACGATTTCAACTTCAGCTCTGGAGCTTCTATAGTGGAGCTGAAGCCATTTTGAAAAACGTATGGCAAAACGGCTCCAGTAGCAGTTTTGTAACAATTTGTGTCAAGTGTGTGAGGAGCCACTAGAAGCCTCATTTTAGCGGCTCTGGCTCATCAGTACAAAAACGGCTCCAGCATCTCCAGGCTCCTTGCAAGGAGTCACTTTTTAGATGGCCATTTGGCATGGCTACACAGCAAGAGCCGCAAGTAGCTGGAGCCAAAGCCGTGCCAAAGGGCCCTTTAGATACTATATACTACAACACTGACAATTAAGAATATATAAATATAAATGTTTAACTTATTTCAATATGTAACTGGGCTAAACATGTTCCATTTAACCACATTATTAGCACACAAGTTATAACACCAAGACAATAAAACTTACCTCTTGTTTAGGTCCCAGGGAAAGAAATGTTGAGTTTCCGTAAAGCAGGGTGTGCTCACACAATCTTATAGATTTGTGAAGATCCCTCAGATGTGCCCACTTTGGAAATCTCTTGAGGCCTGAGTTTCAGATCAATTAACAACATTAATATGGCTTAAGTACAAAGACCAGTGATTGGATCCATAGGAGAGCAATAGAGCCAAACCATATTCATCAATTGGTGCATCATAGTCGTAGCTAGTTGTAATGAATGGCCCCCAGTTGTGCGACCAAAAATTTGTGCCACCATGATACTTCAAAAGGATAATGAGATGTTTATAAACTTTCTGTAATTTAAAATTTTGAAACAGGTAGGCGTTCTGACTATGATTTGATTATTCCAGATGCACGAGAGTCGCTAACAGCTAATAGTGTTTCTGGCAACTTAGAAACTAGCCAACTGAGGCGGCATTGTTGGAGATACCCCAATGCACATATCTTAGTGAAGTAATGTATGAGCCAAAGGCATTACCACATAGTAATTCTGAACACTGCCACCTTTCTCGAAAAAAAAACGTGCAACAGCGAATGCAACATCTTCAGGTGGTCTGTGGGGATTACTTTCACCAAAAGTCTGGAACCTACACATAAATTAGAAGAGACAAAAAAGTAGGATCATAAAACTATGAGTGAGAAAATTCAAATTAGTGCACATAATTTGCTTCAAAAAATAGTACATTGTCAAGTATGCAACATATCTGTTACTAACAGAACTATGCAAAATGCATTACCAGCCTGGCCAATTCTCAGTCCAAAGTTTTGGCTTGGTTGGTGAATTTGGCTGGAATCCATCACAGTAGAACCCATTACAAGAGTTTATCTGCAAATATCAATTTACACGCATGAATGAATATGCCAAAAAAATGGACAGTAAAGAGTTAAATCACTCAACCACTAATCACATAGTTATGACAAAAATAATTGCAGAAGTAATTGTTTGTAGTCCCAACTGACATAAATTTTATGTGATGACTATAGAAGAACTAAAACCTCAACGACAAAAAAATTATCCTCCATGCAACCTTCTTTTTTCTACCGTAGTGTGTCATTTTTCAGTCAATTTCAGGGGCATATCATCAAACATATTGTTACCAAAGGAATATTGCATTTGTGACAGACTGACAGTCCAAGAGTTTCAACAACAGTTAAATTAACGAAGCAATTCATGTTTTGACAGTTAAAAAAACTAACCACAGGATCAGGAGCATCAGACTCCTGGCACATAATCCAAGGGACACCAGTATTTTGAGCAACAGCCATACTAGCTGCCCACATCGCGTATCGCTTGCCGCCAGGTGCATACGCATTTTCATAGTAATCTCCATATTCATTCTCTATCTGCAATGTAAACTTGTCAACATACAATCTGAAAGCTTGTCTGTTGCGAAAAAAAAAAGAAGAAAACTGACTGAGTGTAAAATACTAGATCAACTGTTATAACCTGAGCTAGGATAATGTTCCCTCCCTGGGAAGCGAAGAGCTGCTCTTTCTTCATCATATTCACAATGTATGTCGTGAAACTCTGCATATGGCTCTGCATCCAGAAAAATTACTACAGTTAGCACCAAACTAGAACAATTAGCAGAGGCACTCCATGAAATCCATGTGTCCACTGCTCCCCACCTTGAATGGCTCATTGTCTGTCCTGAAAACCGTTCCTGGCACGTAGTGCAACCACACGGGCACGCCTCTGAAAAATACACAATAGTCATAAATCGGCAGTGAAAAAAAAAAAGACTTAAAAATTACAATTAATCGCCCAATAGTGAGCAAAGAAAAAGTTGAAAAACTGACCCAAAAGTCCACTCGGCGGCGACAAAGGGCCCGATGCGCAGGATCAAGAGCAGCCCAGCGTCTCTAACGACCTTGACGAACCGCACCAGGTCGAACCGGTCCTCGAAGTAGTACTGCAAACCCAGCGAAATCCATTCACCACGCATATAGAAAAGGGTCAAACCCCACTCTTCATTCAGAAGTAAAATAACTGCAGAACAACATTTTGTGTTGGAGCGGCCTGCGAACCTGGCCTGGGGCGATCTCGTGGCCGTTCCAGAAGACGTAGGTCTCGATGCAGTCAGCGCCGCCGTCCTTGGCTTCAGCCACCAGCTTGGGCCACATCTGCAGGCACGGGCGCACAAGGTGGCGCAAATAAAAGTTAAGTTCAAGCGCTGCTCCTGGTACAATGAGGGCGCGTGTGCACGAGGCTTGGTGTAGAGGCGCCGTACGTACCTCGGGGACGCTGCGGGGGTAGTGGATGGAGGTGGAGATGATGAGGCGGCGGCGGCCGGCGATGATGAGGGAGCGGTGGTCGTACGTCACATTGGAGGCCGCGTCGAGCGACGGCACCAGTAGCAAGAGCAGAAGAAACGGAAGGGCCGAGAAGGAGGCCGCGGCGCCGGCCATGGCCGGAGCGGAGCGTGTACGGAGCACGGTGGTGGCGGAGGTGGTCAGGGCGTCGTCAGGCGGTGGCAGTGGTGGTATTAATAGCGGTGCGCGGCGTGGAGTGAGAGCGAAGTGTGGAGACTGAGGAGTGGGGACAGACAGGGACCTGGGCTTCTGGGCTTGGCCTTTGGGACTATGGGGAGACGACGACGCGTCGCCGTCGGGGAGTGTTTCGGTGGGGGACAGCGATGTTGCATGGAACTGTGGGTTTTGAGCGTGCCGTGCAGTGCCGTTCCGTCCCGTGGGATTGGCTGCGTTTCTCTCTCGGTGTGCCGTGCCAAGCGTGCGCGGCAGCGTCGTGGACCGCGCCGGCGCCGTTCGGCCAAAGTGACAACTGAGAACAGCCTGTTCTGTGACGACGTGGATTCCGTCACGAAGAGCAACCGCCCGGGCACGACGACGACGAGTTGGCCGGCGGGCCTGCTGCCGCCGGTTCCCGCGCCGAGCACACGACAGGATCCCACGTTTCTGGTGTCGGAACGGCCGAAAAAGTCAGGGCGCGGCCGGCCACAGGCGTCGCGTTTGGTTTGGACGCGCGCAGGGAGGCGGGGATGAGTGACACGGCCACGCCGCACCCGGAGAGGGAAAGGGGAAACCGTGGACTGGAGCGACTCGGCGTCGCGGCGCATGTGACCTTGGTCTGGGCTAGTCAGAGCAAGCGGACCCATGTTCCTGGCCCCAGTGCAGCACTCTGCTCCACACGGTTTCGGCGGTAGTCCTCGTCCCGTCCACGCGTGGCGTGCCGTCACCGCCATGTGATGGAGAAAAACGACGCTGCCGTACACAGCTACTAGTGTACTCACTCGTCCCAAAATAAAAGGCACTTCCGCCTCCCGGTAAGTTAACGTTTAAAATACCCAAGAATTATATATTAAAATATATAAATATTTATGTTAAGTAATTAGTATCATCGGAAAGATCCTTAATTCTAGTTTTTAACAAATTTATTTGAAAATTTAAATGTTACACGTATTTTTTACTTAACTTAGTCAAAGTTGAGAAAGTTTTAACCTAAGACAAGTTTCCCATAGCGTCGTTTATTTTGGAACGGAGGGGAGTACTACTGTTACAAAAGATCGGAGAACTCACTGTCAGTAGTCTATTCAATCTTATCAGTTATCTGATCTTATCGTATCTTGCCTCTTACGTTCTCGTATCACACCATGAGTAGTTTCTTGGTACTTCATCCGTCAAAGGGTCTCTAACCAAGGCTTTGTTTAGTTGGCGTAATTTTTAAGAAAAGTGACTTTTTATGACTCAGAAGACACCGTTGAAGACGCTTCGTTTGTTCGTGGTAAATATTGTCTAATTATGGACTAACTAGGCTCAAAAGATTCGCCCTCTCGTCATGTACAAATGTAACTGTGTAATTAGTTAATTTTTTTACCTACATTTACTTTGCTCCGAACATATGTCTTTTGGTGTATTTAATGTGATGTGATGGAGAGAGAGTCTAAAAATTTGCACTTTTGTGGCAAAAAATCCGCCAACTAAACGTGGCCCAATATGTTTTTTACTTTTTGTACTCCCTCCGTTCCATTTAGCAATTCTTTGACTCATATAAATTGTGTTTTAACTGCTTCGTCTTATTCAAATTTTTTATGTAAATTATAAAACAAACAAAACGTCATTACAATATCTTTAGTGATGTAATAAGTCATAACAAAAAGTGGTAATATTTATTTATTAAAAAAAAGTTGAATAAGACGAGAGGTCAAACACGGTTTATATGAGTCAAAGAATTGCAAAAGTATTGTGGAAACGGAGGGAGTAAAAGCCAAAAGTTAATTAAAAAGACTCAAAAGCCATGAGAACTTTTAATAAAAACACCTTTCAGTCTTTCACTATATTTCACTATAGTACAAAACAAAAGCACCTCACCTCCTACTTTTTGAGCAAAAACCCACCTACCACCGGTTGTGATGGGAAAATAACGTTTTGATTGGCCTTTCGTTTTTCCATCGCCCTTTCCCCGTCGTGGCCTTGCCCCCTTTCGCGTCCCGTCGTGGCCTTGCCCCCTTTCGCGTGAGACAAAGTGTGCGACCCGGGACTAGGGTTTGCCGCCCCATGTACAACGCTCTCCAGTCGGTCGGCGCCCCACAAGCCCCACCCGAGGCCGTCTGCGGCGGTGCCCGAGGCCAATCCCTACCTCGACGCCCGTCCTGCTCGCTGTCCAAACGCTGCCCTACTCCCAACGATATGCAGCGCAGGATGCTGGGGGACAAGTCTGCCCCGGCCCAAGTCTGCCCCGGCCCCTAGCGTGGTCGTCAGTCCTATTCAAGGATTACTTGGCACAACATACAAGTGACACGGCACAAACACAAGGGAATGGTAGTGAGGAAGACGAGAACGAGGATACAATGAATACCATTCGTACTAGGATAGCTGATGCTTTGGTAAGTGCGAGAGGAGGCTAGGTACGTTGAGAGATGGCATCGTTGTATAAGCCCTCTGATGGATATTGTTATATTTATATTGACAAATCACTTTGACAGATGTAAAACTAATAAAAACTATGAAAATTATTTTTACCTTGCTTAAATAGTTATTTTTATGTGAATTAATAAAAAAAATAGTTTTACGAGCAATTTCGAGATAAACATGTACCAGACACACATAGGGACATTGTAGATATTTCTCGGCCTTTACAATTTAACAACACCTTTAACCAAGCTATCTTTTGCTTTCATCACAATTGCTTTATCACACTCACAATAGCCCACAATACCTTTTTCAAAAGGCACAACCCAACCAAACTCACATACACAAAGAGAATGTTGCATGTATTTTGTACAAATCGAGTCATACTTGTGACACGAAAACCGGCAAATGACGGTCGGAGGGAGTACAAAATTCAAAAAGAAATTATGTCCTAAAATTATCATACTAAAGCAAATTTATTTGATTTTTAGGAGGTTGGTATATTTCGGTACATGGGTATGATTAGGTGTCTGCAACGTTACAATGGGAAAGAGGCAAGGGTACCGGTTAAAGAAGAGAGAATGTTAGAGTTATAAAGGAGAGAAGAGAAAATGAGAGAATTTTCTCATATCAAATGAATTAACACGACCAAAATTAAAATTTTAAAGACGTGCGAATTGAGCGTAGAGAAGAGTCAAATTTCCACAAAGGGAGAGATCGTCTCGGCTTCTTCGCCGCCGTCGATGCCTCCCTCTCCATCCTCCGGCGTGGCGCCGCCTCGCCGTCCGCCCGGCGTCGCCTCGACCTCCGACCCAACCCCGTCCCGTGGGAGTCCGTATCCCGGGCGCGGTCCGCATCCCCGGCGCTCTCCTCCATCCTACCCGCCGCGGCCTCCCACGACGCCGTCGGCGCTGGCCGACGCCGACCGCCCGACGCGTCGCGCTCCTCCGCCGCCCACGGCCTACGGCGCTCGGCACCTTTGCGCGGCGGCGGCGCGGCCGATGAGTCGATGACCCCGCCGCCACTTGGCTCTACGATACGCTCCTCTCCGCCCGACCGGGACCTCGCGTCGCCGGCGCCGCATTCCGCCCCCCGTTGGCGGCGCTCTAACTCCGTCGTCTTCCACCGAGCTCCCCCTCGCTCTCGGATTCAAGCCGCCTTGCTCGCCGCGTGTACTCCAAGGCCAAAAATCGCCGTCGAAGCCGGTCCTCGCCCGTGTGCCCGACCACCGCCCCCCCATCCCCGTACCACACGCCGGGCGTCCGGCCCCCAGCTCCAAGTCCCCTCGCTGATCGCGAGGCCCCACCGATTTCCCCTCCACAGGCGACTCTCGTGGTAGGAGTGCTCTAGCCGCCGGGAGCCACAGCCGCGTGAAATCGACCAAGTGCACGGGAATTATTGGGATCGCTTTTGAGGCCTACTATTCCAAGATTTTGCGGATGCCTGCTGCGTCGTCGGTGAATGCTCGCAATCTTTGCGGCACTGCGTGCGGTGCAAGATCGCAAATGCCGTTTTTGTGTTTGGATGAGAATGAACGGGAGAAGAGGAATCTAACTCTTTTGGGTCCGTCTCTCCAATGTCCTCGAGGCCGAGAATGGGAAGGAACTTGGAGGACGAATTGGCCGATGTGTATCAATGGAGATAGCAAAGTGGCCGGAGATGCGTGATGAGGACAAGGAGGCGAGGGGTGCCACTTCCCCGAAGGCGCTCCAACCAGCGATGAGGGTTCTTGCCCACCGCTTGCTTGCTTGTTTGGCGCCACGAACCGAAATCGAGGTTGAAGATCTCTAGTTTGGTTTTGGCTAATTAGTGACACCTAAGGACTAATCTCTCGATGCTAAGTGTTTGATTAGATTGGAGATTGGTCGTCTTGGGAGTTGGTGCATTGTGATCATGGATGAAGGGTCAAGGTGATCCAAAAGTTGATCAAGCATGCAACTCGGTGGAGTTTTGAGATCAAAGGTCCCAAGGCAAAGGTATAACCATAGGGCTTTTGATTTCACACCCAAGACACCATAGAGGGTGTGGGTGGTTATAGGATCGTTAAGCCGTACTATAAAGAGGGGGAAACTTTTAAATACATATCGATCCTCACGTGCCTTTAGGTTCAAGTCTCATATGCATGCATTCTAACCTAAAGAGTGCTAACTCCGTCCCTTGTTGAAAATGGTTTCAAAATGCTAACACATGGTGTCGAGGTGTTCTTCGGCGTGTCGGCAACAAGAAACAAGTGACGGAAGTCGGTTTGGAGCAAAGGCGAAAGAACGGCGACAAAGCGGCGAGTTTTTGCGGCTCGGGCGTGGCCGGACGCACCGGCCGGAAGTCGGTCGGAAGTGACCGGACGGTCCGGTCGGTGTGTCGCGAGCATGTTTGGGAGCTTTCGGCCGAGGGCCGACCGACGCTGTGACCGGATGCTTCCGGTCTTGACGGAAGCACCGATCGGACGCGCGACCGGACGCTCAAGGGCAGGGTCCAGCGCCGGTTTGGGCTTGTCGGTTGTGATCGGACCCACCGACCGGACTCACTGGTGAGTCCGGTCGGTCTTACCGTCGATGCCGCGAAAGTGTGTTTTCCACCCTTTCCACCACATTTCGTGGTGTGACCTATATATACCACCTTGGCTGCCACTTGCTCTCTCTCTTGGTCATTTTGAATCACTCCTAACACCTTTGAGCAAGCAAGCAAGCCTCCCCTCCTCTCTCACTCTTGATTTGAGCTTCATTCTTGAGAGAAGAGTGATCCAAGTGCATTGCATCGAGTTCTTGCATCTAGAGGCACTTGGGGATCGTGTTGTGACGGTGGATTTCCGTTACTCTTGGAGGCACCGCTCCTAGCCGGCTTGGTGAAGTGGTGGAGTCGTTGGCAAGAAGAGGTGATTGTTTCTTGGCCACCTCCGGTTGATTTGTGAGAGGATTACGCACTCCTCGTCGGAAGACAAAGTGCAAGGAATACATTGCTCGTGCTTTGGGTACCACACTTGTTGAGTGGTGTGTTGAGGCTAGCAAGGGCACCGCCAGCTCAAACACCATCCTTGTGTTGGTCGGCACAACCGAGAGTAGTTGTCGGTGTACAAGCGAACTCGGGTGAACAAATCAACTTGTTCATTGTCTTCGTGTGTGGATCATCACCATCGAAAGTGATTGATTGTTCATCTTCATCCCGGTGATTGGTTGACATCCTCTACAAGGCGGTATAACGAGCTTTCTACTCTTGCATTACTTTCCTAGTTTACTTTGAGCAGAGAGCTAGCTTTGCCTTGTGTAGTTGTTCTTGCTAGCATAAGGACCATATTAGGATTGCTCACTAGTTAGTGTAGTAACATAGCTCTTGTGTGACATAGAGATTATAGAATACATTTAGAATTGTCACTAGAGGCTTGCAAGACAATAGAGCTAGTGCAAACCGCTTTACGCCGTGTTTTATACTAATCGGTTTGTTTAGTTGAGCTTGTAGAAAATTTTATAGGCTATTCACCCCCCCTCTAGCCATCTAGGACCTTTCAGAGGTGCGTGATGCTGCAGCAGAAGCAGTGAGGATAGTCTATGCCTATGCGTGCCATGACCTTGTGCCACAGGCAATCTTAGCAGGCCGAAGCTTGATCAAGCTTGACAAGAGTGCACGAAAGGCTGCAAAGGCAACGGTGGCCTCTGGGCAAATTGTTGCAGTTCGCACTGCTGGAAGTAATGTATCAAGCTCTAGGCCAAGTTCAAAGCCAAACACACCAAGCAAGCAGTGGAAGCCTGACACACTACTCGTGGTCAACTGCTCTGCGCTACATCCAGGAAGAGTGTTTGTGTATGGTAAACAATTTCTTTCTGATGAGTTCTGTGTGTATGTCACTTGAATATTGGTGAAAGTTCAGTAGACCAGTAGACCTTGCAATTCTTGAAATGTTTGGCAAATTTGGCCCTAGAAATGTTTCCGCACAAACGAGCTCATTACAAGTATTAATCCAAACCATATCATCAATGATTTTCAGAAACATATCTCAGTTTATAAGTCACTATAACTGTATAAATATGGTCACTGAGTCAGTGACAATGGGCATCATCCTGCTTACACATCATCCACGGAACACCTGTCTGCAGACTTACTGCCTTTGACACTGCCCAGTGAAGGCCCTTTAGAATGGAATGTGGCCTCAACTAGCTTATGTTCATTTTCCATCTGCAAGGTAATTGAAATTTTACACAGCAATCACCTTATATAGTCAAATGACAAGTTTCTTTAGTTCATCTAACTGACTTGTGATATGATTATGATTCAAGTGGTTCATCTTCTCTTCATCCACAGACTGCCACAACTGAAAGGGATTTTACAATTTCGGGGCATGGGTCACCTCCAAACTTGTTTGCCCGTACTGGAAGGACGCACTTCCTTCTGCCTAGGCAAGCCTGAAAGAACAAAGACAGTAATTCAGTTATTAGGAATTTATGCTTTGTTGTAGCATCTTGGCAATACTATACCGGGTTGGACTGGGGTGGCAAAATTTTACTTTCTTCACAACAAATTCTGACATTTCTGCGTGGCAACTTCCTTGGCAGCTCCACCTAGATTCCCTGCAGTCTTGGATGGGATTTCCATAGCTTGCAAATTCGATATCTGTTATGTGTTTGCCTTTCTGGCACCGGAGGTGAACTGCTGGATGATTTTCGCGTGACAAGAGGGAGGGGGTAGAGTACTCGCTGACAGTACCATAGATTCTGGTAACGGACATTTTGTTTACTGTTATCTGTAGTGGGTCCCCACCAATTTCCTCTATAAGGACAAGGAGGTTCTCTCCAGTCTTCAGAAAATATCGAGGTATATGATACCTTAGAAAAGAGAGCCAAACAAGACATTTTACATTGGCCAGTCATGATTGTACATAAAGAATTTACTTTACACTGAACTAGTTTGAGTACTGACATGGACTGAGAAGGTTGCCCACTGGGGGTTTTGAAGGAGACCCAGTACCGTCCGATGCTCTGTCCATTAATCCATACTTCACCCTTTCCCATACTAGTTAGGTTCAATGTTACAGGGTCATTTCCCCATGGTGTGTCAAATGTTGTCTGTTAAACAACAATAATTCTCCCAAGCTGTTAATCCAAACACTGAGTAAATATGCAAATCAACTATATCAGGACCGGTGTATGTCTTGCATACCTTATACCAGATAAGTGGCAGGTGTATGGACTTGTCAACTGCAGTCCATTCTGCATGCGATGATCCTTCTGATGTATAAATTTTATTTGTTTCTCCATATAAGCCCACCTATACATTGCACACTTGAAAATGAGCATGTGATGTTGATCCATTAATTCAGAATCAATGTTGGCTTGGATTGATTTACTTGGTGTTTCCACAGCTCAATGTTTATGGAGTGTGGTCTCTGCTGTCTTCGTTTTATGCTCACTTTTCGCACTCCAAAGGTTCTTCTCTCCATATATGCACCGGAGGCCTTAAAGTAGGTGTATGAAACCCCAGGTTAATGCAAATTCTAGGTGTCGTGCATTCATAAAATTTTCACACATTTTAAATAGAGTGAAATGCACCATTTTCTGGATCCATGAATTCTCAAAATGATCACTTTGGTTCTTCAACTTTTCAAGCAGTTCATTCTAAATTCACTCCAGGTCTAATCATGGACTTAAACTCACAATTCGAACGAACCACTTCAAAGGGGCCCATATGATCATTTTGATAATTATTGAATTAATGAACCCAGATGAGAATATGGGAGTTAAGGGACCCACAGTGCATTGCACTCTTTTAAATACTTATGTGGAGCCTTGTTTTTTCCCCCATTTTCCATTTTGAGCTATTACTATTAGTATCAGTTCAGAAAGTATGTAGGATTCTGGCAATATGCTTTCTTTGTTTGGCAAACTGTTCCATTTGTTCTCATCCTAACTTACCCCTTTTCTATTGCTTTTCAGTTTTGTTCATATAAATTGGATCTGAATGGTATTAACATAAGGTATGACTCTAGTCATTTATTTATTTCAGTTCAAGCAACACAAACAGATGGCAATAAAGTTAGCTTTTGTTGTTTGTGACCATATGCCATATTGAATAAGTTGTCATTATACCGGTGAACCAACCATGGCGCATAACAGTGATATGGAGTTTTGTCCTTCCCTTAGTGAAATAGACGCATTAAGAACGATGTTGCCAGGTTTATCATGACTCCGTGCACACCTCCTAATACAACATGGAAAGTATATCAGACATAAATACATTAAGAAATTTTAATTATTCATTAATAACTTAGCCTAGACCGAATAACATTTCTATTCGTACTTCTGTTGTGTACTCCATAATTCCATATACTTGCAAACATGAGTGGAGTTTATGTCCTTACCAACATAATTATTGTTAATGAAAGCATGTAAAATATGTGCATGTGACTCAACATTAAGCACTAAGTCGCCATTCCCATTTCTTCTATAGTTGTACCTGCATAATTTCATTATTATATGGTTACCAGGGCTCAAGAAAGTGCTAGAAACTAGAGTGAATGCCGAATGGTATAAACTAGGGAACAAGCTAATCTTACGTGGCAATGTACCAGAGATAATCTGTTTCATCTTTTGTAGTTGAGAGGTGTTCGCATAGCTGGTTTCCAACTTGTGAGATTTTACTTGGTACTGCAGGAATTGGCTCTTTGAATATTTTCCACCTATCAGCATGATTGAGAGGCTGCACTACTTGTGCTGATCTTAAACCATGCTGAGCATTTATCTGCCATAAAATTTTCAAGAAGCATTTAAGGTGTTCAGTAAGTGAACATTTGAGTTTCATGAATGTAACATGCACACCTTGCCTGTTTCAAATATTAGTTCCCTGCACTGTGAGAGGATACTGATTGACTTAGGAGCTAGCTGGAACACCTCTTCACCAAATTGAATGGTCGATACCTTATGCTTGTCAAAGTTTACTAGGAAAGCCACACACCCAGAATCTGTTACAAAAAAACATGCCCCTGCAATACGCCAAAAATTTTCTCAGTTAGATTGATGAAATATAGTAATTTATTGGAAATATAAAAAGGCAAGGTTACTCTAGTTTCACCTCTTGTTGTTGACCAAATGAATGATTAGAATATGCTCCCCAAAGCAATGTCTCTGCAGATTGCTTTACTGCAGCGTGCAGTTCTCTGAGATGAGCCCATGTTGGTTGCCATATTAATCCTGGATGTATGTTTGTCGCTTTCAATGGATATGATCTAAATGTTGAAGTTCTAAGGAGAGAAATGTAATTACTAAGTATTTGAATAGAACATACTACTATTTCTATGGAATACGATTTTGTAGGAAACTCTCTATTCTTCCAAGTTCCAACTGCTACAAGATGTATTATTGGTACAATATCTGGAGAAATGGCGAGTAGTATAGATTAGCAATGCTGCAAATCCAGAACTTCTGCCTTTTGCATGTAGAGGTTCTGCACCAAAGCTACCATAGGGAGTCCTAGAAAGGCTTCTGTGGTGGAAGGATTCTCAATGTTATAGGATCAAGTCAGCTAAAGTTGTCATCTAGCATCAATTACTGACTAGATATGCTTTATGACCAGGCATATTGGCCTTTGTGTGATCTTATACAGTGGCCCTTCTTGATCTGTGCGCCCATGTTATTAGGATATTTCATACAAAAAATGTACCGTTACTAGTTGTTAGTGGACGTTGGGCAAGTTAAATGAAGTTACCAACTTACCATATTCATCAAGAGGGGCTCCATCATAATAGCTTGTTGTTACATAGGAAGATGCAACCCTTCCAAAGTTTGTTCCACCATGGTACTACATAAACCTCAATTCATGTGAGAGGAGTAACAGAAGTAGCAAGAGATTCTTTTGAAAATAGTTTTGTCAGGTCTATAGCTTCATTTGTCTTACCATGTAGTAGTTTACAAAGCTCCCTTTCTTTCTCGCTATAAACAGTGCTACTGCAAAGGCAAGATCTGCTGCTGATCTATATCTTTGATCTTGACCATATAAAGGATAGCTGCATTCAGGGAAATATTGTTAGGTGTTTCACCAAACGGAGTATATGGTAGAAATATTTTTAGAAGAAAAGCATGAGTTATTGCTGCACCGAGATGTCCAATTTTCTGTCCATAAAGCCGGTTTGCTTAGCGAATTTGGCCCTGGAAATGTTTCTCCACAGATGAGCCCATTGCAGGTATTAATCTAAACCATATCATCAACATTGCATTGATTTTAAAAAATCATATCTCAATTTATAAGGAGCTATAATGGTATAAATATGGCCACTGAGTCACTGACAATTGGATCTGGTGCATCATCCTGTTTACACATCATCCATGGAACACCTGTCTGCAGATTTACTGCCATTGCCGCTGCCCAGTGAAGATAAGGTGGCCCTTTTGAATGAAATGCAGCCTCAACCAGCTTATATTCATTTTCAATCTGCAAGGTTGATTGGAATTTTAAACATCAATCACCTTATATAGAGTTCAAAGGACAAGTGTTCTTTAGTTCCTGTGACTGACCTGTGATATGATTACGGGGCCTCCTTGTGGGTAGAATAGTCTTTCATCCTTCATCAGGTTCACTATTTTGGTTACAAACTTTTGCATATGCTTCTGCACGTCGAATAATGTACCATGACAAAACAACATTGTAAAAATGAAATTACCTCTATTCCTTCACTATTTTGGTCATCGATGAGTTTGTTCTCTTTTATCTATCTGCCTTTTCATTCTTTTTATTTAACAAGTGTTTTCAGCCTAGGTGAAATCTTTGACATTTTACTTGATCATAAAATGGGTATCTTTTTTGTTGCTTGCTTAAAATTAAATTGAAACGTTTTGGTAATATATGCTAGTAATGGACTGTTGGTAGTGCAGTTCTGTACTGTAAGTGAACGGAGAAAATATGCTGAGAAAATGTAAGTTGAATTGTTAACCATGCAAGGGATGATCTTTCTATCTCAAGTATACTATTTGAAACAGGGTACCTTGAAGGGTTCATTGTCAGATCTGAATGTAATGTTTGGGATGCCACGTAACCAAAAGGGTAAACCTCTGCATGAATAGAAGAGATTCAATTAGGGACTTTTGTTTTTTTTCCTTGTTTCTTTGTCCTTTGTATGTTTTGAAGTACTGAATTCAGCAAATTATAATAACTATATGCCTGGAGATAATGGAAATGGTAATCTTGCATTCCATGCTTTCATACCCGTATTTCCACTCTGACTCAACGAAGGGGCCTATTCTGAGGCTTACATAGAGACCTTGAGCATGGATTTCTCTGATGAATTTCACCAGATCGTATCTTCCCTCGAAGTTAAACTGATCCAGCAAAAAGAGAATTAGAAGAATCCATTGTTACAAAACGCTCCTATACTAAGTTCTCAATTTTTTTTTTTGGTAGTCTGACTTGTAAGTTTGGCATATGAGATGAGATTTTTTATGTCACCTACCTGCCCCTGAACAGGCTCGTGTGCGTTCCAGAAGACGTATGTTTGAATGACATCCAGGCCACCTTTCTTGGCTTTTGCTATGAGGTCCGGCCACATCTGTACAAGGAATGAAATTTTATGCTTCTTGCTTCATACGATTATTATTCCTGATATATTAGAATGAAATATAACGTTGTACTTTTTATTCAAATGTATGCAGTGCTGTGCTGCTGTGCTTGACTGTTCCAATACTAACCATCTCTGTTTTTCGCCCCTAATAATGTCTAGTTCACCTTGCATGTGAAATGACAATTGCTAGGCACTTTTGGTGTCCCAGATACGAGTAGATGTGAAGGCATGTAAGTGGAAACAAATATGTCACACACTGCACAACATTCTAGGCATATGTGGACCAAATAAGAAAGTAACATTTCATAACAAATATTTACGTGTCTGCCGTTTATATTACAGTATGATCTCGTCTCTTTATTTTCCTTCTCTTTCTTGCATGCAGTGATCTCGTCTCTTTATTTTCCTTCTCTTCTTGCATGCAGTGACTCAGAGTTATATCGACAGAACACTACAATACTTATTCTGGGGATGCAATCTTCGAACTTCCATGCTGTTAAAGCAAAAAGAAAATCCTGTATTTTAAAGGTAGAAAAGACTTGAATGGCTTTTTGCATTGTCCTATGGTTTTCAGCTTCATATATGAATATAAAGAGTTATAAATTTAGTATCTTGTGCGCGCATGCATGGCCTGTGACCTCACAATGCTCACACATGCATCTTACCGTTTCATCAAGCAGAAGAGAGCAATTTAATTGTTCAAAAAAAAAAAAAAAAAGTAAAGAGCACCGAGTGTCCGGTCGGTTGCAAGAGTGCAAGTTTGATCACAAGCAGTAAAGAGCAATTTAATTCTTCAAAAAAAAAGTAAAGAGCACCGAGTGTCCGGCGGTTGCAAGAGTGCAAGTGGCCGGGAATTTTTATGGTGCAGTAAACTGGCTAAGATGAAGATATTCAGGGAATCACGAGGAGTTCAGATTCGGAGAAAGCAAAATTCGGATGCAACACGATCGATGAGCTTCAAGACGATCAAACCTCGCCTGAGAGGAGATGAAAAAACAGCGCAAATCGAAGCGGTGCACACACGAGTACACGGCGCACGCATGACTGGCATGAGCACGACGTTACCTCAGGCGTGCTGCGAGGGTAGTGCATCTCGCCGGAGAAGAGCATCCTCCTGGCGCCGTCCAGGATCAGCGCCCTGCCGTCGTACGTGACCTCTCTGCGTCCCGCCGGCGTGTTGCCTGATCTTTCATCCTCAGTGGCCCTCGCTCCTCTTCCCGCCGCCGCAGCAGCAGCAGCCACCAGCGCCGCTAACGCGGCGACGACCACAACCATGGCCACCGTTGCGACGACGCCGGTCATCGATCTCTGCCCCCGTCTTGTTGTTGCTGCGTGCCGCTGCTGCTGCTGTTGATCTGCACGCCGAAGGTGCAGTGTTTATATACTACCGTCTACCGTACTTTTCACTGGCCGTGTACGGCTATGCGCCGAGGTAGGTTGTGAACCGCAGAGGCGGTAGGTTGCAAGGCTCGTATACATGTGCTAGTTTTTTTTTCCTTCTTCTTCTTTGTGTGTATGAGCTTTGCCAGTGTTGTTAATCGATCAGTTTGGCATATTTGCCCAGCATTTTTTTTGTAACGAGCATAACCGTCTTGTCAGTTTTGGATCTCGTCTAGGTTATTACCCGAGGTTTTCCAAAACTTCTAGATGCGTTCCGGTAAAGATCACAAATAGGAGAGCGCACGTCTAAAGTGGCCGATCTTCGGTCGGCGCCAGACGTCGCGCCGACCCCACCCTAAAAGGCCGCGGCCCACGGCCTGCTCACGAGGCCCACGGCGGCGGCGGGGCTCGAGAAGACGACGAGGCCGGCGAGCGTTCCGGCGAGTTAGTGTCCCGCGTTGCCCCCACTACCCCCCCCCCCCCTATCCTCTATTGTGACCCGGTTGTCGATTCCGGCCGGCGGCCGCTGCCGCCGTCGACACGGCGGTGGTGGCGGTTCGGCCGGGCGGTGAGCTCGGCGGGCGCCCGCTGGCCGGGCGGGGGCCGCCTCATCCGGGCCGGGTGCGGGTAGGCGGCGGGGAGCCGGAGGTCGTCCATGGCGGCGGGGTTCGAGCTCGAGGCGGCGGCGACAATGGCGCTAGGGTTTCTCGAGGGGAGAAGAAAAGAGGGGGGGGGGAGGTGGCGGGGGGGGGGCGAAGGAAGACAGCTTCGAGGTTGACGACGACGGGCGCGTCTTGGGCGGGCCGTGGTGGGCCACTAGGTGGGCCGCCGGTCGGCGCCTAGCACGCCCCGGCTAAAGTAACCAGTGACAGAGCTTCGTGTGGTCATCGATGTGGTTATGTTGATGGTCGATCTGGCCTCCTCACCTAAGTCATCTATTTGCTAACCGTCGATCAGACCTTTACTCCCCTAGGTGTTTCCTTGGTTGCTTCCACGATGTGCCCACCAGTCGACACCAGAAGCCACGCTGAGCCACCACCCATCGTGTTCACCTCGACCATTCCACACCATCAGCCATGAGCATGGATGTATGAGAAGACAAGCGCTGATGGACATGGACACCAGGTGTGCGAGTGCGAAAGAAGATAGCTGGAATGAGAAAAAAAAGAGGAGCACTAATATCTACTAGGAAGGATATAATCTAAACACCTCTACACTGACACTAGTATTTTTTTAACTGGTAAAAACTTAGCCACAATTAGTAATTAGTCTAAACACCTCTACACTGACACTAGTATTTTTTAACTGGTTAAAACTTAGCTGATCCAAACGTGGTCCTTGTCCATTCAAACATGCCTGGCTGTCCATTCGGGCTCGGGCACTCTCTACACGGAAACAAACACGTTCGACAGATTTTCCCTGCAACAAACAAACCACGCGAGTCGGTCGGTTCTCCTTCCTCTCCTGCCACGGGTGGGTCGAGGGGACGAACCGAACCCTTCGTTCCTCCCTCTCCTATTCGAACTTCCTCGCAGCCAAAGCCCATGGCGGACACGGCCTCGTCCTCATCAGCAGCCGGACCTTCGGCGGTAGACGCGGCCTCTCGCCCGCGGTGGCGGAGGCGGCGCCGCCGGAGGAGATGACGCTGGTGGTGAAGTGGCGCGGGCAGGAGCAGACGGTGCGGATGGTGGGGGACGATACGCTGGGTGAGCTCAAGCTGCGCATCTGCGAGGTCACCGGGGTGCTCCCCAAGCGTCAGACGCTGCTCTACCCCAAGCTCATACTCAAGGACATCGACGACTCCACCCTCCTCTCCTCCATCCCATTCAAGCCTAACGGGAAGATCAGCATGATCGGGTAAGCGATGCGATTCCCCGTCCCTTCCTCCTCCTCAAACCCCTCCCATCTCCTCGCCTGCGTGATTTCGGTTCAACTTGTGGTTGGCGTCGAATTGGAGAGTTGGTCTGTGAATATCTGCCGGGCCGCTGGGTACTGGTTGCGGAATGGATCGGAGTTCGGGGAGGTACACTTGGTGGACTCCTTTGGGTGATCTGTTTTCGTCGTGGTGGTGTTCGTTATCTAATCGTGGTGCTCGGTTAGGTCTGTGGATTGAGAATTAGTGGAGTGGAATTTTCTGGGGTTATGGAAACCTCCAATCCCTACTTCCATTTTCTGTGTGTGATTTGGGAACCTTTTCGTGGGTTGTTCAAGTGGATCGGTGATGATGGCAAAAAGCATGTGCTAGGTTCAGTTTGGTATTATAGAGATGGGAATGAGATGTTTTATGTTACTACCTGCTCGAACCATAAACAATTGCAGTTTGATTACATATTCACATTTAGGCAAAATGACTGACGAGCAGTTCATTTTGATTTGGATTAGCTTGACTGCACCAATGATCAAACCATTTGTGTAGTATTTGATGTCATGTTACTACTGTCATGATGGACAATTCTCCGAATCCTACAAATATCGATGGTTATTTGAGGCCTATTGGGAATGGATGCCTTCAGTTGACATGTTACGTAGATAATATGATCTGATTTATTATTTCAGAGTGGCTTATTAGCCATGGCAGTGTAACTTACTACTCCCTCAGTCCCTATAGTCTACAGATTGTTTACTTGTGTTCTTGCTACTCCCTCAGTTCCAAATTATAAATCATTCTAACTTTCTTTGAGAGTCAAAGCATCTCAAGTTTGACCAAAATTATAAAGAGAATTATAAACATTTATGACATCAAATAGGTATATCATGAAAATATAATTAATGAAGAATCTAATGGTGTTTATTTAATATCATAAATGTTATTATTTTATCATATAAAATTTGGCCAAACTTGATATGCTTTTGATTGTCCAACAAAGTTGGAATGATTTATAATTTGGGATTGGGAGAGTAAGTCACAAAGTTTTGCCAAATCTCCCAAATTTAGACCATTGCCTGTTGAATTTTGTTAAGATGCATCTGTGCTCTGCACCTTATGCTTAATCTGTACAGCCATCATATGAAGCTTTTGTTTTCTGTTTGGACTGTCTTTTTATTTTTTTTTTGAGTTTTTGGACATATGTGGACCATGAGTTCATGGCTATCTTAGATTCTTAGTGTACAGTGGGCGGGATGAGACAGTTTGAGGATAAAGATGCATCTTGAGTTCATGGCAGTGAGCCACTGACATATTTGCACACTTAAGTGAGCATTACTATTGGGTGAAAACCTTCATATGTGTAGCAGATAGGTTTTCATACCTGCTGATCTGGTAAGATATGCATAATTTTCACTTGAATACCACTCCCAAATTCGATTTTGAGTTCCTTAGTTTCAAAATATCTAATTGGCAGTTATTGCTATGGCTTTTAGTGAATCCTGTTTGATGCCTAAGGGTATCTCTGACTCTGAGAACCATAATACGCAATTCCGTGGTCATCCTGCCATAGTGAAGTATTTGTTGTGCACAATGGATCAGTTGTCTAGTTGTCTTATCTTTACTCAACGTACAGCAGGGTTATATAATTCATTTTCGGTCAAGAAAATGGTTATATAATTCATGTAAAGATTTTTAATCATTCCTTTACTGTGACCATTTATCTCAAGCCTTCAAAGGTTGCCTTGTTTTTCATAGTAATTTGTATGCATTTAAAGTTGCCTCTTCTAAATTTCAGTACTATTGAAGAAGAAATATTTGTCGGCCAAGAAGATGATCCGGAGTTACTTGATGATTTTGACTTTGAGCAGAATGAAGCTACAGCCATTAAGGATAAAGATGTCTACAAACAAAAATTAAAGCGGCGTGCAAGTCAATATAAGGTGCATGTTATTACTTCTCAAGTTAATGCTATATGGTTTACAGTTTCTTTACCTGTTTTAAAGTCTATTATATTCACAATGTTATTGTTATCCGAGCATTACTTAACCATAACTAAGTGTCTCTTGTTTTCTCTACCTACTTTTAATACTGGAGTTGACAATAACATGAAGGAACAGTTAGGAGTGTGTCATGTTGCTTTTGTTGATGCTGTTGCTTATTGAGCTCTTAAATTAGGCAGTGATTGATATGCTTTTTGGTGTATGTTCTTACTTCTTATAGATCAAGCTCTTGAATCCTTGCCGGAAAGGAAAGAAGCTACTTGTCCTTGACATTGACTATACTCTGTTTGACCATAAGTCAACGGCTGAGAATCCTATGGAACTCATGCGCCCATGTAAGGGGATGTTTCAGCACCACTGTTGATCTACTACGTTCCTCCAATGTGCTGTCATTTAAATTCTGTGCCATAATCCTCTTCACAGATCTTCACCAGTTCCTCACAGCTGCATATTCAAAATATGACATCATAATATGGTCAGCAACTAGGTAAGCTTTTTGGCACCTTCGTCTATCAGCTAATTGGTTTTGATTCTGATTTGAAACTGCTAAGGCAAAGTAATAACATTTGACCCTAACGCAGTATGAAATGGGTGGAGTTGAAAATGGAACAACTTGGAGTTCTTGGCAACCCTGACTACAAAATTACTGCTCTTATGGATCACTTGGCTATGATAACTGTGCAATCCGAAAATCAAAGTAGAAAGAAAACTTTTGACTGCAAGCCTCTTGGTGTCATTTGGGCTCAATTCCCTGAGGTTAGTGTTCAATTTCTGTGCTTCTTGTATTACCAATTTAATGTGACACTGTTGGGTTCTCATCCAGTTCTTTGCTCACTTGCTGTATCTTCTCCATATGCAGTACTACAACGAAAAAGAATACCATCATGTTTGATGATCTAAGAAGGAATTTCGTCATGAATCCACAGAACGGTCTCGTGATCAAGCCATTCAGGAAAGCACACTCGAACAGGCATGACGATCACGAGCTGGTGAAGCTTACGCACTACCTGCTTTCGATCGGAGACCTAGAAGATCTCAGCAAGCTAGACCACGGTAAATGGGAGTCCTTTGTTGACGAGGGCGCAAAGAGGCGCAAGCGCTCTTAGCTTCCTTCGGTACAGGACTTTTAGAAAGAAAAACAGAACACCTATTTTGTTTTGTTTCCAGTGCTACGGATAGCACGCAGATTAGAGTAACCAAATGACCAGAACAAGTGAACATTTTGGGGCTTCAGCCTCGTCAGGTTACAGTACTTCCTGAAACTCTGCTCAGTTAAACTTGAATCTTACGCTGATTTTTTCCCCACGCTGACTTCATTCCAGCTTGCCTCTGCTGTTTTCTGCAAACAATTATTAGGCTGCTGAGCCATTCATGAGCATGGTCCTTGTTGGATTATGATGGGGACCTTGACTGGGGTGCTGAGTTGGGTGTACTAGCTGCTTCTGGCTCTTGTAGGCCACCATAATAGAGTGCTGATGGTGCTGATGCTGCAGGCTACTATATGACATGTGTTGTGTGTAGGAAACAGTGAACGTTATTGGTCCCGGTCTAGCGCTTGCAGCTGCCTGTTCATAATTCAGCGTGTCAGTAGACATCCTTGATAATTCAGGGTGGTTCTTCCGACAAGGAGCTCATGAAGGAGCCAACTCAAATGGTTGCACGGCTTAGGGTGTGTTTAGAGCCCTAACTTTCTCCCCAAAAATTTTCTGCACTCCCATCACATCAAATCATTAAATGCACTAAAAACGCACGTCCGGAGTATAAAATGTAGGTAAAAATAAAACTAATTACACAGTTTAGATGTACATTGCGTTGATGATGATGCTTTTTGAGTCTAATTACGCCTACGATAGGATAATATTTACCATAAATAAACGAAACGTGGTATTTTTAGTTCGCTATAGTACCAAATTTTGGCCAGAATTGCAAAAGTTTGCCCAAAATTTGGGCTCTAAACACACCCTTAGATCGCTTGATGCCTGTCCCTGTCCGGAAGAAGAGCTGTCACAAGATGACGCATATATGAGATATCATATTCAGTACGTCTAACCTAATGAAAAATAAGAACCTATAATGCATCTCTGCATTTTCTTAAGCTTTCGTAAGCTTTCATCATTCCTAATCGTTCTTATCGCACCTTACTCTTGTTGAGAAACTAGGATTGATTCAAGTTAGACACCAAACAAGCTGTGCCTCCTACTCCAGTACCACGGTCAGCACATTTTGTGGGGCTGATATTGTGGATGTTCGTTGCTTCTTTAGACTTTATTAAAGATAGAAAAGATTGCTTAGGAATTAGAATATGAAACTAAACAGCCCTGGGGAGGTTAGTTGCTTCTTTAGACTTTATTAAAGATAGAAAAATTGCTTATAGGAATTAGAATATGAAACTGTAGTCCAATGGTAGGGCGGTCCAAATGGGACGGTACCACCAAAAATCCCGGTACCTTTCTTGGGAATTTTCCAAGAAATTTTCCCAGATTTTTTCAAGCGTTATGCTTTAAGTGGTAGCGACGTTCCCGACGACGAACGGTGACTTCGAGAAATCTCCGGATCTGCCGCCGCCCGCCCTTCTGAGGTGCTCTTCGGGGGTAAGGCCATGCGTGCGTGTGTTCATAGGGGTGAGTGTGCGTGCGTGTTGTGAGTGTCTCAGCGTTGTCTTCGTGTCATTCTCAAAAAAAAAAAACAGCCCTGAGGGAGAAAAACATTTATGCTAATTGAAACTAAAATACGTATCCTAGGAATAACTGGGGGTACAGTACAACAAGCAAGTCTTTCTATTTTCATAATAGAGATTAACTTGCCTTTTAAGAAAACCAATAACAGAGTTTTACAAATGGGCAAAACCAGTTTTACGGTAACGACCCAACGTCAAACCTACACCACTCTGGACAGCCGCTCCTACCATGGAGCACCGAACGGACTCTAGACAAGAGAGAAACAAAGAAAAGCACAGAGTGCTCCTACCTAGGAGTAAAGCAACTGAAATAGAGTACAACACGCAGGCACAATACAGAGTAAAAGAACTCAGAGCCAGCATCCTAGAGCTAAATGGTTGCAAACTCCAGCGACGGCCCGGCGTATTGCTCTTTCTTCATCATCGTCATCTGCTTCAAACAGCTTCTGTCTTTCTCCTTCTGAAGGTCGACCGAGAGCTGCATCAAGTTGATAATCATGTTAATCTCTTCGTCAGGAGAGTTAGGAAAGCGTTTCTCAATAGCCATTTTGTTTCTATTTTCAAAACCGCCCAAGTAATCAATGCAAAGATAACAAAACAAATCCTTTTGGGTATCCCAAGCCTCCTTGGCAGCCATTGTGATTCGAAATCATGAGTAGATATAGAAAAATCATAAGGCCAAATGCATCCCTAATGCAGCACCAAATGTATTTAGGAAAAGGACATCCAAAAAAAAAAAGATGATTAACAGATTAAATAGTAGGACAATACAACACAGGGGCTCCATGCCATCCTCTTTTTTATCAGAGCTAATGTTGTCTGAAGCTTGTTATGGAAGACCTGCCAGAGAAAGACTTTCACTTGGAGAGGTATTTTACACTTCCATAGCAAGCTTCAGACAACACCCCCGTGGGTCAGCCAGTTGTATAAAGATTTTGTTGAGAAACCCATAGATTTTTCCATCTAGAGACACGTTGTGCAAAGTACCCCTCAATAAAATGGCATGGTTTACTTACTTCCTTGAAACAAAGCATGCATGTCGAAGCACTTTCCAGCAAAACACTGAGGGCTGATTCGTGTGTTTAAGTATCCGACAAGTTATGCAAAGCGCGTGAGGGAAAGAAGGAAAGAAGTCAATCTTCATAGCCTTCCCATCAAGGCGCACATTATTATATCTCTTCAGTGATGCAAGAGCTTCACTTCTGCTGGTGAATATCACCTCAGTCGAACCCCATTCAACAATATGCATGAACATTTTTGAACCGAGGGATCTTCCCCCATTTCCATTAATTCAAAAGATGTATAAGAGCAGCTTTAAATTCCTAGCACCCTCTAGACTGTGTTTCAGGCGTATGATTGTGACTTGTGCATATTGCAGGACAACCACTCCTTTGTCAATGATATGATCAACCAAACCATGAAAAGATAATTTTCTTGGCTTTAGAGACAACAATATGCATGGACATGAATAAACAAGAGAGTAAATTTAGTACAGATAGCACATTTGTTATGTTAAGCAATTACAATACAATATATTATAAAATTTTTTTGAAGCCCGACCTTTTTATTACTTAGTCCCAGCCAAATCGCTGGCAACTAGATCCTCAAGGAACTGAGGAATTGTTTGACAATCTAAAGTTTACAACCTCCTAGAATATTGAGACAACACCTCACTCCCATTAGGGAGGGTGGATCTCAATATACATGAGCTAGACTTATGCATATCTCTAATACCTCCAATCTGAAATATGGCATCTAGGTTTTCCAGATTTCAAACTATCACAAGGACAAGGGCTAATTGGTTGAAGTCACGTTCCATGACGTACCCTAGGACATTGTACCCATTCAGGACCAGGGTCAAACAGGGTCGCTGTCCCACTTTGTCACATATTGTTATTTCAATATATTTTCCAAATTTAACCCTTTTTCACATTTTTTTTGAAGTATTCTTTTAATTACTATATAATACACAAATGCAAGTCCCTAAACAAGGAAATTCCATACTATCCCATTGTCATGTTTTCCTAGCATTGTGGTGCCAAACTATATCAAGTACTTTTCATGACCACGAGATGGACCACACACCTATAATTTGCAAGTATGAAATGGCATGTGCACTCATCAGAGCTAAATATGAAAACCAAAATGCTCCAGCAAAACAAAGAGATTAAAAAAAACAAAAGTTTTATCATGATCTGGCCAAACAACTTACATGTTTGTCAAGGGGGCTCACGGTGCAATGGCAAAAGGCCATTGGTTGGGCTCCCACCCGGGTTCAAATCTCGGGTGCGACACTTTATCCCGGATTTATTTCAGGATTTTCCCGCTACGCATTAAGTGGTAGGCGACGTCCCCGATAGCGAGGCGCCCAGTGGTGACTTCGAACTTCAAGATTTCTTGCCGGTCGCCCTCAGGTGCTCATAGGGGTAGGGTTTTGCATAATGTGTGTTCATAGGGGTGAGTGTGCGTGCGTGTTGAGCGTCGCGTTGTACTGTGTAATCTAAAAAAACAACTTACATGTTCATGAGAGACTTCAATCGCGCTGCTGCCAGGCTGCGCTTCACTGAGGCCTGGTCAAGGCGTGAACCTTTTCGTTCACGGCTCCCACCTCCTTCTGTATGTCTTGCTTCAGGCGGTCGATGTTAGCAGTGTGCTCCCGGTTCACCTGCTTAACCTGGGCTGCATGCTTTTTGGTGAGCTGGGCGAGCTCGGCGGCATGCTCCTTGGTGACCCGGGCCAGCTGGGCATCCTTATCTTTGCTCACCCGTTCTAGCTCGGCGAGCTTATCGTTCAGCTGCTTGAGCTCACTTTCGCTCTGCCGCAGCTCCTTTTCGTATTTGCAAATCTGCGCCGCGACGAGGTCCCCGTACTCTGACGTCCCATTGATGCTGCTGCGGAATCCACCCATGTCGTTCCCCTGCTGTGATGAAGTAGGGACATCTGCAGGCGATTTGCGCTTCCCCATCGCTGTCGGTTCGCTTCTAGGCCTGTTGGCGGCGGCGGCGGCGGCGGCGGCTTCGGCTTCCACTTTCACCGCCCTCTGCTCCGGAGTGAGGGTTGCTTGCGCGCCGACCGGCAGATGGTGCCCGTGCCGCCTGAGGAACGACTTGAGATCAAGGCCGCCTGATCCCCCCCTGCTCCTTCCAGCAGCTTCGTTATGGCCATGGTCGTCTCTTTTGTCTTTGGCGGCGTGCGAACAGAATCCCTACATGGCTTTGCCCACTTCACCGGGCATGGCCAAGGCATGGCCGACGGGGACTTGAGGAGGAAGAACCTGGTCTTCCAGTCGTTGACCATAGGCTGTAAGCCAGTAAAGAGGCGGCGGAGGCCGCTAGCACTGGGTTCACCGGAGTGCTCCACGGCGTAGTGCTTGAAATGGTACCACCCGCTTTGGTGGCATATGGAGAAGAAGAAGCGGAACACCGATAGCAACGGGTCCACGCCAACCTCGTTGCAGAGGATCACGAAGGCCACCATGTAACGCCAGGCGTTGGGCGCGAGCTGGCTCGGCGCCAGGCCATAGTGGAGGAGCACCGCCACGTAGAAGTCATGGAGGGGAAGCCGCATGCCGGCTTCTAGCGCGTCGGCGTAGACGCAAATGAAGCCCGGCGGCGGCGGCAGGCAGGCCCCATAGGCGCTGCCGGGGCGCATAGGAACGTAACCAGCCGGTACCTCGTACTTGTTGCAGAGAGTTTGGAGCTCGCTCTGGCTGGCGGGCTTGGCATTGGTCTTCTCCGCCTTGGGCCAAAAAGAAGCTCCTGATGGCTTCTTCGGCTGAGTCCTCGTCCTCTTGGCGGAAGTACCTTGCGGAGATGGCCGTGTCCTCCACGTCCGCCATCGTCCGGAGCTCCACGGACAAGTCCTCCATGGCTGCTGAAGCGCACTGGCTGGGTGGGTGGAGAAGATGAAGGAAGCGACGGGCCGCCTCTACAGCTGGTGCAGCAATGGAGATACGGGGAGGGTGATGGAGAAGAAGAGATGGAGAGGGAGAGGAAGAAGAAGAGCCTCCCCACAAGAACACGGGCGTGGAGGAAGCGTTGGGGAACCGGGTACACGCAGCGGCATGTCCCAGCTTTTACTGCCCACAGTGTGCTCTTGGCGGCATGCATAGCTTGAAATCCAAACGCGGGCGCTGCTGCTCCAGCCGGCAGCGACACTATCGCTGCAGGGAAACAAACGTCCCTCTTTCTCTCATTTCAATGCTTGGAAACAACAATCGTCTTTCTCTTTCTCTCGTTCCAATACTGCAAGCAATGGACGGTAGACACTGCAAGCAATGGACGGTAGACATGGATGTCCGGAGGCATGCACGCCGTGAACCTATGTTTGGATTGACGCATTGACTTGTCTACGGTTTATGTACTTCTTCATGTCTACTATACAATGAATTTTTTTTTCAGCGTGCAACAGCACGTATATCATTAAGCAAAGCAGTTTTTTCGAGTTACAAATAGGGCAATCCAAGGATTACCACCCCACTCACACGACACACAAGAATAGCAATAGGTTGTAATTACACCATAACAATTTGTGCGACAAGAGAGTTACGCGGCCATCAAACCGAGGACCCATCGTCCTCGAGCCCCAGCGTGTTTAAGTTGAGGGCAACCGGGTCAAATTGGTCTCCCAAGAGCGTTGTCGTGGCCGGCCTGCAACATTGATGGCTGGCGTAACATGGTCTTGAAAAGCCTCACCGTTTCAGATCCAATGGAGGGTGAGGGTGGAGCGATCCCCAGCTTCTGCAACAGGACCAGCTGGGTCTGCTTGGTCGCGTCCGCTTCACTATACAATGAAATCAGAGGCCTCAACGATCTTGAGGTATTGCATTAACAAATCTTGAGGTATTCCCTCTGTTAACGGAGAACAACACTTTGCAACATCAGATTTGCACAGAAACAAAGCCATTTTGGCTCTGCAAATACATCAGATTTGCACACAAAAAGAAACATTTTAGTAAGCACACTTCAGATTTGGCTCGGCTGACGAGCTGCCGAGAGCTCGACGATGGGAGGCAGGCGCGGTCAAGCACAGGCGTCAGCACCACGCACGCCGCTCGCTGGAGCTCTGCACGTCAACATGCAAGATGCTCGCTGGAGAAGACATGACTATGCATGGACTGATGACACCTGAGCCTGAATGCTTCCAGGCCAGGGATGTCGACACCACATGTGCCATCGCAGCCCGCCATTTGATCCGACGGTTTTTGAGAGGCGCTGCTACAGGGTGCGGTTTCTGACGCACCTCGGCAAGACGTGGACTCCGGCCCAATGCTAATCGAAGCCGAAGTTGCTTGCTCTCAGTGGGTTGGGCTGGGCCGGTGTCGGCCATGCGAAAGGCCGAAATACTCTGGGGCGTGTTGGATCACCTCCTGCGATACCCTTGAATTAACATAGGCCCGCCACTGCATCCGAAGAAGCAGGCCCCTAAAGCTCCAATACTTTCATCACTCCAACCTCAGGCAGGCTTTGGGCCGGCGTGACCTGAGACGCCAACTTCAGGCAGGGTTCGGGCCGGGGAGACCTGAGTGACCATAGAGTGAGTGTGCATGATTTTTTAAAAATGAATACCCAAAATTTTGGACAAAAACAATTATATATTTAGTCTATACATGTATATGTATTATAAAAATTAAAAAATAGAGTTAAAACGAGTATTCTAGACTAGAGCAGTCTATATTACTAATGCGTTGTGGTGATTATGTGTTAAAATTTAGGAAAGTTGAGGTTGTAAAAAAATTAACATCCTCTTCTTAAATTGTCCTCTTCTTAATGAAGTCATATTGATTTTTGTGAATGAGGGAGGTTATGATGAGCTACAGCATGTTTGCCAGAATCTTAGTGACCAACTTGATCGAAGAGTTGTGAAGTTAGATAGGTTTGAAATCAGAAACCAACCTGGCACCATCAACCTTTGGGATGAGAGTAATGTAGGAAGAGTTAATTCTTCTAAGGCACACTGAGTTGTTGAAGAAGGCACCGCACAAACTATAGACTCATCCTTAATAACACACCAACATTTCTTCGTGAATTCATTACTGAAGCTATGGGGCTTGGTGATTTATCATTTGGAAAGTTTCTGGTAATATTATCAATTTCATCACGGGTGAAGGGATTGTCCACACTGCTTAGCTGATCAATACTTTTAATGAAAAGCCTAGGTCAACAGCAAACCCACTGAATTCAGAGATACCCAACCTTAATTTGAAATCTCCCCAAAGAAGCTGGTCTTTTTCCATATGGATGGAGACAGTCGAGCCACTGCTAGTAGCCTATTCACTGATCGAGTTCTCTCTGTGCCTAATGGTTGCATTAGCATGGAAAATTTTAGTGTTCAGCTTCGTCAGGATTTACTTAGAACATTTTGGAGCTTCAGCCTCGTCAGGTTACAGTACTTCTGAATCTCTGCTCAGTTAAACTTGAATCTTACCCTGATTTTGGCCCCATCTTTGTCCCCACGCTGACTTGCCTCTGCTGTTTTCTGCAACAATTATTAGGCTGCTGAACCATTCATGCGCATGGTCCTTGTTGGATTATGATGGGGACCTTGACTGGGGTGCTGAGTTGGGTGTACTTAGTAGTAGGGGTCTTCTTCTGATGAGACTAGCTGCTTCTTGTAAGGCCACCATAATATCTGAGTGATGATGGTGCTGATGCTGCAGGCTATAGCCTATATGACGCGTGTGTGGGAAACACTGAACGTTATTGGTCCCGATCTAGCGCGTGCAGCTGTCTGTTCATAATTCAGCGTGTCCGTAGCCGCGAGGACAGCCTTGATAAATACTCGTTGCTTGCTACGGTATGCTGAAAGGGGCAGGAGCTGTACTGGAGCCAATATTTACGAGTTATTTACTGTGCAGAGACACACTGGCGGATGCACGTTGGGTCAAGCTGGGGCAGCTGCCCCAGCTAAATTCCCATCGCCAAAAAAAAAAAAAAAAAAAAACTTAAATCCACGGCTAAACAATAGTAAGTTGATTCATGCAAGATAAAATGCTAAGCTGTGACTTCTACAAATGGCAAGAGCTCGATATAATATATATTTATGCCCCCTCACTTGGCTTTCATGCCCACGTTGCCTTTTTGTCGCCGGTTTTAAATCGTGGATCGCCTCATGGGTCCGTCTCGGTTTGGCTTTTACCTTGCCACTCAATGGCCTATCCGGCATTCAGCACACATAAACAAAAAGAAAAAGAAAAATAGGCTCACGCACCACGCACGGGAAGCAAGCACCGGTCTGTCTTCTCGCCGCTATGCGTTCTGCGTCCCGACTCCGCCGTTGCCCTCTCGCCGCCTCTAGGTCGCTGCCCCCCCCCGCAAGCGGCTAATCTCGTCGTCTAGGTCACACAACACACACGGTTCGGACCTGCTTAGTTTCATCCAAGCTTCATCCTGGTCATGGATAGATCACCCGTGTTCGGGTCCATAAGCAAAGTGACCTCTCATTCCGTGGTGTCATCCGTGCGTCATCGCCAAGTGTGTTACTCGATTTATCCTCTAGTCATTTTGACTCCTCAAATACATTCCTAAGTTGGTGCGTGAAAGGATTACCTAATATTGATTGATTGAAAATCATCTGGTGTCTTTCTCCGATCATAAAGAACCGGATCCCTATCCGCCTCCCCTGCCTTGGTATGAACATTACGCTCGGCTTTCCCAAATTTTGTTTCTCTTATTGCTAGATCGGGTCAATCGGATCTCTCTTCTCGGTTCTCGCACTACATTACCGACCCGCATTCTTCTTGGTAGCTCAAGACCTTTCTTGTTCGTTCCTTGCTCCCGCAAAGAAAAGAAGCGAGGAAAGGTAGGCGGTAGCCGCACGCATGCGAGAAAAGGGAGGCAACAGTCGACCCGCGCAACCCTAGCCAGTCCCGAGGCCGTGCGGGCGGGCGGAGGCGCTCATGGAGGAGGAGGATGGAATTGCGCCGCCGCCGGACACTACCGGGGCGGCCATGACCGCGGCGACAGGGGGCTCTAGTGTTGGCCGCGGAATCGGAGTGGCTCTCGGCTCCGCCGGATTCAAGGCTAGTGGCGGGGGCTCCGGTGGGTGTTGGCCGAGGGCAAAGAACTATCAATTTATTTTTACATTTTACCATGTATTGGTGCAAGAACTATCAATTTATTCTTCAAATTTGAGGTAATATCTCAACTTTGCATTGAAATTGTGTGATTGCAATGCATGGATGCATTAATGCGATGTGAATTGCAATGGTCTTAATTTTGATTTAGTCGGTCATTAGAAGTTCGCCCCAGCTGCTTTTTGATTTCCTGGCTACGCCGCTGCAGAGACAGATCCCTGATAGTATTTGGTGTGACAACTGTATTAAGGGTGGTGGTTGGGGTTTAATACCCGTATCAATTGCCAAATTCGTATTAGCAACATGTATGCACGGTTTAGAGATTCGGTGCTGAACCTCTGTGGCCATTAAACCAAGCAGATCTGAAACATTGTTATTGTTGCAAGATAGAGGCCTGCCTGCTGCCATCTGCGTCATCGCCTGCCATCGGTCATAATAATCGTTTTAATTCTTTGCCCCATTGCCTCCCAAGTCCCAACCCCGCGACGCCCCACTGGTTTCACTGGTTACTACTGCACTTCCCACTCGCCTTGGTCTCGCCGATGTTTTCATCCTGATTTTGCGCTGTTCTTCTCTCGTGGTTACGCAATCAGTCTCGTCCGGTAGCGTAATCGGCAAACTTTAGAGCCTTAGGTCAATTCCAGCAAACAAGAAGCACCGTACTCCTACAGAATTGGTCATTTATGCAGCATTACATGATGGTTCAGTACAGATTACACGCACGGCGACGACTCGGAGGGAAGATACAGGTTTGTAGGAGGGTGGTCAGATTTGGGGGCTCTTTGGGCTTTACAACAGGAGAGGCAAGGATGATCCACGGACGCATACTACACGGCATGGCAGAGGGAGAGAGAGATGGTTTTTCTTGTGACGCACTTGGTTACACGAAATGACAGCAGGTGCTTATATGCGAGTAAAACTGATCTTGTAGCAGTAGTAACTACTTAGGCGAAATGGTCGTCAGGCCAGGAGCCAGAAGTTCTTCTGCCACCGGGAGCTGACGAGGTACCCACCGACGCCCTTGCTCTGTTTCCTCACCGCCAGCGTTAGGCAATCCGCCTGGTTGATGCATTGCTCCACAAACTCTTCGCTGCTGCTCCGTAGCAAGCTGAAAAAAATAAAAGAATTACAGCATTGGAATTTCTCACACAACGGCTGATGTGTTCAATTGCCATAATCCAACTTAGCACCGAGGTTCAGATGCCCCTTGGCCACATAATGTAACATAGGAGCAAAAGTGTAGTAGGTAGCTGTGTGTATCAGTGTATGGTTGTTGCTTTATTTGGGAAAGGTGTATCTAGAAGGACAACCATGGCATCTGGGATTTTATGGATCGCACATGGCACTGCATCCTAAAGGCTTGTTTTCACCCAAAGGCATGGACCCTAGTATTGAACGGTGGTGAGCAAGGATTCTTTGCAAATAGTTTGGGCACCACTTGTGAGTAGGGCCTCTCATAATTGCATTCTTTTTTACCTTCTTTTGAATTAACAGTAGCATCTTACAGAGAGTATATGTTGAGACGCAAACCAACTAACCAAGTGCCAATCAGCTCACTCCAGAGCCTTGACCTACTGTTTCAGAATTGTTTACCTTGAGAGGATAAGCTAAACCTGATAACAGTCGAATATTCTGTTGGCATGTGTATAGATATGAATTACTGGAGTAGTTCTGAAGCCTAAGCTTGGGTTTTCATTTTTAAACGAACCACTATGGATTGGCATCATGAGAGATTCTATTACACCGCAATTTTACTGTCCATAGTTGACCTCTGAGAGCTTCACATGCATTTCCAAGACATACGCATAGTGGATAGGATAGAAAGGGGGGTATGGTGCTGAGTGCCTTACCAGCTTAGCCAGCAGTAGGGAGATGGCTTGCATTGGCTGAGCACCAGCACGGAGGCCTCCAGCTTCTTCACCTGGCTGAGCACGGTGCCCAGCTTGGGCCCTTGGATCACAAGCGCCTCAACTTCCACCTACCATCATTCACAGCCATTTCTCTTCGTGAGCCATCATGACCTTTTTTTTAAAAAAACATTTTACAGGGGCCAGGGCACAACAAGACAAAGGAATAGTTGATGCACCTCTACTGTCACACTTAAGCAGGCAGGTGTACAGACAACGAAATAATTATATGGCTTTTGATTGAAGCAAACAAAAACCAGACAGGCAGGCAGAAGGAGATTGTATTTCATAATGCCATGGTTTATTATGATTTCAGATTTTAGGGGACCAGCCCCACACTCTATTGCTTTCATCCTTTGTAGTAGTAGAAATGGAGACCCAGGTTGATTATGATTGATATATATGGTGTCCTTTTGGCCTGTCTGGGATCTAGATCCTGATCCATGCAGACACAAAAGTGGATCCTGATCTCATCTATGATCTCCCAAACTGGTTACAAGTCTAAAAAGGCAATCTCAAGGCCTCATGTCATGATTGACTTCTCCAGATTACCTAACAACCAGAATCCTTTTTTTTAAACAAGAACTGTCATGAACCTATGAAGTACACTAAAATTACTGATCCTTTTGTTGGTGTCATTGTTTTTAATTTAACTCCTACTGTTGGAGTAATTGTTTTCAGTAGCTAACTACCAGTAGTAATTCTCTTGTGCATGGCTCCAAGCATACGCAACCAAAAAGAAGGACCAAAGCTTGTTCAAATGTGCACTGCTTACGAGTAAAATACTAAAAACAGGTAGTAGGTAATTATAACTAAGTTTCCACTAATCAGCAATTGCAAATGCATGTTACTGCAGATGCTCACCTCTGGCCTGGAGGCCTTGCACAGCGTGCCGAGCGAGTTGGCGAGGGAGGAGGCCTCCTCGCCCCTGCCGCTGCCGGAGTGCGGCAAGACGTGGAGCAGCGTGAGGGAAGTCCCCTTGTTGGCGACATGTGTGAGCGCCCACATCATGGCGTGCTTGGCGCCCGAGGTCTCGTCCACCACCACCATCACCCGCTTCCTCGCCGCAGAGGCGGCCTCCGCCTGCTGCTTCACGCCGTACCCGCCGCCGGTGCCGTAGCCCCTCGCGGCGGCGGCGGCGGCGGCCCGCTTCTTGGACCACCGCCGGGAACCCCTCCTCCCCCACCGCGCCGGCGCCGCCGTACTCCTGCTGCAGGCCGCCGCAGACCCCTTTGGTGGTCGTCGCCGTTGCTCGCGCTCAGCTGCCTCAGGAAGCGGTCCCCCGCGCTGCTCGCCATCTAGCTACCTGCTAGCTTCCCGGCCGCCTACTGGCTACCTGCGTGCTGTGGCTGCGCAATGCAATGCGCTCGCAACTGTGCGGCGGTGCAAGTGGAGCAAGCTAAAGGTGGCGTGCTGGTGCAAGCTCTGCAAGGAGGAGGACGAGCGGTGCGGTGTGGTGTGATATGGCTACGTGCAGAGGGGAGAGCGCATCATCGTCAGCTATATGGATGGATGGCGAGGTGCAGGAAAGGACAAGGCCGCGTAAAGCAGAGGTGGTCACGAGCGTATGGAGTCAGCAGCACCACTGTCCACTGCAACCTTATTAAATGGGAGAGTACTCCTAGCTAGATACTACAGACACAATGCTAATCACACCTCAGCTAAAAAAAGGTTGGCTGTGAAAAAACAATTGCCTGTCTCAAAAATACTCATCTGTCAGAATACAAACCTCGCCTTCAAGCTGTCAGATAACTTAAATTAAATTAATATCTATATAAAAATAACAACAATTATGATTTAAAAAATAGACATCATTATGTTAATTATTTTTAGTAAACCTATTTACAAACATAAATGTTGATACTATTCGATAAATTTAGTTAAATTTAAGTTAGTCTCACTCATTCCGGATCTAGAATTTGTACTTTTTCAGACGGAAGGAGTAATGCACTATTAGGTCTAATCAAAACCAATCCTGTTAATTAAGTTTGGTTGAATTTATTGGACATAGTATCAAAATGTATAACTCTAAACAGATATTAATATATTTTCATATAAACACAGTTAAGCTTTAGATTATTTAACCTAAATCGTATATTTCCCGAGAATCAGGAGGTAGTATCCGCAGAGAACGCATGGGTAAATTAAATAGAAGAAGAAATGCAGGAGCAAGCAGTACTTGCCGTACTGTATATATATATCGTACTATTTGCATTTTCAATTCACCCATCAGCTGATTTCTCAGTGCTGGCTTGATTTATTTTATCGTTTATTTACTGCAGCTGACGCACTAAAATTTAGCAGAACGAGGGAGGAGATCACACAATCTCGCTGTGAGGCTGTCGATGGTGGAGTATAGTATTCGTGTTTTTTACGGTAGATTCTCCTTGGCCTACCAACTTCACATGCGTACGGATGTTTTCGATCGGTGCAAGCCGAGGGAATACGGCAGGCTTCGTTGGTATTGTTACCTCCAAAACATAATGGATTGGTCAATACGGCATCAACCGCGCTCGCTCTGGCTCGCAATGTGCGGGATTCTTGGCCGTATCTCCACACGTATCATGTATGTATGCGTTCCAAATGCCACTTTTACTACTGTAGTCCAAGTACCAGATAAATACAGTTTTACTCCGTGTGCATGCGCTAGCTAGCTAACCAACCCAAACCTACTCCCTCCGTCCCTTATTAGATGTCGTTTTGGGGTGCGTCTTGGCCAAACTTTCTTAACTTTTGGTTGGTTTGTAAAAAATACGTCAACATTTATATCTCTAGATAAATTTATTAAAAAACTAGACTTAAAAATCTTTTAATGATACTAATTACTTAGCATAAATATTTATATATTTTAATACATAATTCTTGACAGTTTGAAAACGTTGACTTCCGGGAAGCGAATGGACATCTATTTAGGGACAGAGGGAAAGACGTACCTACGTACTATGCGTTTCAGGAATTTCAGGCGAGGTTAGCAGAGGAGCAAAGAATAGACACTGTTCTCAACATATCGAAATTGCCTAGAGAAAACCCCCTCGAAAGATTTTGGAGGGAGGGACCACAGCCTACGCAAGATTAACGTCAGTGACATTTCTCGCACGATGCTGCTAGCTGCTGCATGCACACGACGCGGACGCGCATTCTATTCTACTGTATTCCTGTGACGGACGACAGGCTAGCTAGCGGTCGAGAACGTGGCACGTCCGGAATCCGGATGCCCCCTCTGCATGACCGCATGGCAGCAGCAGGCCATGGCTTTCACGGCCTTTCACAGCGTGTGGCACAGCGCAGATTCTGGACGAACATTGCATTGCATTGCCATGCGTGACATGATGTTTCCGCGGCCTGCAAAAGATGGTCGCGCGGGCACATCCGCCGGAAAGGCACCAGGCATCCATCGCGAATGGCGCCGGAAAGCGGCCGAGACGTGCCTGCCTGCCCCCGGTGCGGCGCGTGCATGCGGGTGTGCAGCGCGGCGCATCTATTGCGAGGCCTACGATTGTACGCTGGGTTTACGTTGCCGATGCTCGTGACGAGCTACGGCCTATTCCATCATCATCATCAAAACGAAAACGGCACGGCCGGGCCGGTGCTTTTTCTGGTTGTGGGTCCACAGAAAGAGGGTAACCAAAACCAGAAATGGAGGCCGTCCAGAGAGAGGTGTGGCGCGATCACGTGTGCGCGAACCAGGACCCGTCCCGTCGATGCGTCAGGTCTTGTGCGTTTCCTGTGGAAACTGACGGGACGGCGCGGGCAAATGGGGGTGGTGTACCGGTGTCCGGTGGGTGCACGGATTTTGGACTGTAGCTAGAGCTCACGACCCTCGTTAATGCCGTATCTCTGAGTTGGATTGTCTCTCTTTTTTTTTCGATACTCTTTTGCATTATTGCCTCATGATTTCTCTCTTTTTTTCGATAATCTTTGCATTATTGTCTCATGATTCCAATTCTAATGGCTGAGCATGGGTGGGATTTATCTAAAAGACTCTTTCGGTATCGCAGGAGCTTTTGGATCATCTCTCACTCTACTGGCTAGGGCAACGACCAACGACTCCTGCATGTCTGCTTGTGCAGCCAAAGGCCCGAAGGGATCGGTAAGTCTCAGCATTTTTCGTGTGAAAATCACACGCTACGCTACGTGCCTGCCGGTATTCGAATGCGTGACCTCCACGTACTCTCTCCTTTGCATTTTCGCTATAATATACTCTGGGTGTGTTCGTTCTTTGAAAAGTGAACCCGAAAAGTCTTCTGATCTCGCCACATCAAATCTTTTTATCGTATACATGGGACATTAAATGTAGTTAAATAAAAAAATAAATCAAGCATTTAAATTTGAAAAGACGGCATCAATCTTTTAGTTGGGTTAGTCCACGATAGGATAATAATTATCAAATACAAACGAAAAAGCTTCAAAGAAATTTCAACCCGAAATATTTCACCAACCAAACACACCCTTTGTTCCCCACGCATTATACTAAACAAACTACAAATTGATTGTTCAAGATCCTAAACGAATTCTAATGAAAAAGTGGTCAAATACAAACTTTCTTAATTTTTTAAGATCAACAACTTTAATTTAATTAAGTAGGTTTTCCATCTGAAGTCATCTAAAAGGTCCATTTGGATACCAGGTCCATTTGGATATGTCGGCCAACGGGAAGCCAACAGGCCTATTTTCCCGATAGGGCCCATAAGAAGATCTTAAATGAAATACCAATACTAATTGTCTCTCAAAAAAAAAACTAAATTTTTATAACGTTTTGAACTTTTGTGTTGATAGTTTCCCTCAAGGTCGTTTACAAAATTTTAATTTTAAAATTTGGAAATTCAAATGTGGCGTGTACATGTGCGTAAGAGTACGGTATATATACTGCCACTAATGGAAGATCTGAGGAAGCCGAAGCCGAAGCCGAAGCCGAATCATACGTCAACTCAGGGGAAGGATAGGAACAGTACAGTTACAGCAAGTAAAACAGTGCTACCCCCGTGGCCCAATCTAATTTATTACTGTTTGATTTTCCTACCGGCATATGCAATCATTTCAAGGGCCCGTGTCTGTGTGCCAAGCTCCCGTCACCGCGCCACACCAGAAGCCACACGCTGACACGCACGCATGCCAGCCGCTCGTCCGTCAGGGCGCCCTCTACTACTGTACTCTGATTAAAGAGGCGGTGCTGTACTCTGATTAAACTAATCGTCTGACCTTGATCGGCAAATTCCCCAGGTTAAGGCGTGTGTCCTGGAGGATTGTGAGTTGATGAATCCGAGCGCATCGCGTTTTGCGCCTGAAAGGCTGCTGTCGTCTTGCTGATTTTCTACTCGGATCGTACGAAAACACCGCTGGCGGTAATAATGATCTTGGGGTCAGCTTTTCTGTGACCAACACGCTAGACGCAGCGTGTGCGCCTGTGCAGCCGGTCGCGGCAGTAGTAGTACTATTACGTGCAAAATGCGTACTACTCCAGACGACGTGAAACGGTGAAAGCCAAAATACGCTCTCGGTATCACCCACCGACACCGCGCCGGCGCGCGACAAGAAGCACCCGATGCGTCCATCACGTCCAAGGGAAACCGACAGGGCGTCTCGCCAGGCCTCCCCTCATCGCGCGTCCGTGCGTCGTCCCCGTCCTCGGCACTCGGCAGCGGCCCCGGCGGAGGACCGGGACCCGGGACGACGGGGGACCATCGCCGCATCGCATGCACGATGCACGGCCAGATCAGAAACAGACGGAACGGGCGCAGGATAGGAGGAGGAGGGAAGCGTGCGGCCCAGCAGCCAGCGGAGCGGAGCCTGTGCCTGCGACGGCGGCAGGGCCTGACACGGTGAGCAGCGAACTTGAATGCACCCCGGGTATTTCGCTCACTCCACTGGAGGTCCTGCCTGCCTGACTACCACTCCCGGTCCCGGATCGCGTCGCGCAGGCGCAGCATGGTCCCGCCGGCCGGTGCCAGCTCGGTAGCGGCCCGGGTCCGTCGGCATCCCGGCCGCTCGTCCGAGCCCATCGACGGTTGGTTCATGGGTGCGGGTTGGTTGTCGTGCGTGGCCCTGTCACGGGCAAGGGTACTCGAGTTCGCGACTGTTTCGACCTGTGCAGCTTTGCCCAATACTGCAGGCTGAGTCCACTGTTGGTTAGTGTACTGTAGTACTACGTCGGGCGTGTGACAGAGTGCGAGCTGGAAAGCTGTACCACGCTAGTAGTACGTGTACCGCGGGTTTTGATTTCAAATGCCGGAAAGGCTGAATCCCAGTTAACAATTCGACGAGAACTTGCTCAAAAAAAAAAAAAAAATTCGACGAGAACCAACGATCGGAACTTTTTAAAAAAATCTTGAACAGATCGGAACTAATTAAGCCTTCAATGCACAGGCACGCAGTCCAGGTTTGGCGTTCGATGGACTTTGCCACTCCTACTACGTCTTTGGAGAAATGAAACCGACATGTCCAGTACTGGTTCGTGCAACACAGATTTTTTTTTTTTTGAGGCGTTCGTGCAACACAGATAGGGGACGGGCCTGCAGAAACGCCGCGGACTTTGGGCGGGGCGATTTCGGCGTTGGAGGCCCGATATGCTTGCTGGCGCCGAGCCCGGTAATCCACACTGTTTGGGGCGCAACGTCCCAGCCCACCACCACACGCTCGCGTGGACCAAAGGCGATAAGGCCGGCCCATCATACGGTGCCATGGAGGAGGAAAGGAAAGAAACACGGATCATATCTGGGCCTAGTCATGCTGCTAGCGCACTTGTTCGTCCTTTGATTGTTCGGGTTGCTGTTCACTGAACCGGACCATCGGAATCTTGCAACCAACCAACTGCGTGTTGCAGGTAGGATTGTCGATCGTGTCGATCGAGAGATGCGAGCGGTGGTCAAAACCGGAGAGAGTCACCAACACACTCAAGTAATCGAGTGCTTTGCATCAGGATCTTTGCACAGGAGTTGAACAAGGCTGGCGATTGCTGGCAAAGCATGCATGCATTCGCTGCGTCGTGACACTTTCTCTGCAGTCACGCTCATGCACAAGAGCCAGAACGACGCGGGGGAGGTGGGTGGTGCGCTAACGCCAAAATCGCCAATGCAATAGGCAATGCAATGGGCAACGGCAGCCAGCAACGAGGCGACCGCGACCGGCATCATGCATGGCCGCGTATCCCCAGCCCGGCGCACCGGAGCACGCAGCGAATCATGCGGCGCCCTCCGTTGATCCCGGTCCATCGTCCCAACTCGATCGCCGTCGTCGGACGCTGCTAAGACAACGTCCATGCCATGCCATGCATCCTGGCGTGTCGTGTCCGTCCCCGTCCGCGTCCTGCCTGCCGGGTGCCACCCCTCTCCGACTCCGACAGAAGGTAGATTTCGCTCGCCCCAATACTGAACCGCATCATGGCCCGGCCGGCCGGCAAGCTGATGCGTCCGCAGACGCTGCCGCTGCACCCGGCCGGGCCGTTCCATCCATGATCCACCTGACACGCAGAAACCTCGCATCTCCTCTCCTACTACTCGTGCTCCGCGATCGGTCTTTACAGCCTAGCCATGCATGCAGCTGCCCGGACTGTGAGTGAGACCAAGGGCAAGCGACTGGGCGAGCGAGCTCTTCGCAGTCGCATCCGGTGCTCTAGCGACCGGCGCAGATCATTAGTACTACTGATTCTGAGATGGTGTTGGCCACCCCACCGGCCAGGACAGGGACAGAGGGGCGTATTAAAATCGGGGCCGGCTGAGTTAAGCCGGGGCATTAGCCATCATGCCATGTCCAAAAAGGATCAGAGGAAATAATCAGGCGGCAGCCTTTTGGGGCAGCTGTCTAGGACGAGCGCAGCACCATCATGAGCGCCTCGTACCGCCACTCCACCTCTCTGATTAGTGCTGCTGATTGCCGGTCAAGACTTTGGATGAGCACATTATTGCTCTTACTGTTGCTGCCTATGAATTTTTAAATTACATAATTTAAACTGTGTGGAGTGGTAGTATCTGATAACTGAAATTAATCATACACTCGTTTCTTTTCCTTTCCGTCAAAAAAAATCATACACCGTGTTTTTTATTCTAACAAACAGACATTGGATGTCCAAGTCATTTATGTCCTATATATATATTTACACATAACAAAGTTTTGTTGGGTGTGAAAATTTAACTGCACAAAGTATATTTTGGACAGGAGTCAATAATTCTGGACGATATATAGATATGGCCTCCATTAACGTTTTCTTTCGAAAAAGGAGTGTTGCCTGCTTTGGGCTTTTGGGCAGGCATAATTGCGGTTATAATTACAGCCATGAGTGACCATGATGGGACTCACTTGAGAGAGCAACAGACTTTGTCGCTTCATCCATGTGGCTGCTAGCTGGGTGCAGATGACCAAATCTCAGGGCTCCACTCGGCACTATGTATGCATCTTCTTCTCATCTTAGAGCCAAAAAGAGAAACGACGCATTATTCAGATGCATTGTATATACACACTACACGCGGATCTGCTAATGCGTTTTGTACATATTAAAAAAAACAGAGAGAGAAACGATGGTCTTGCAGCGGAGATTGGCAACACACAGATGTCGTTTGAGCCAAAATTATAGGAAAAATACAAACACGGTATGTTCTCGTGTTTGGATCACACTGGCAGAGACAAGGCAATCTCCCTGATTGATTTTAAAATACAAAGCTTCTAGTAGAGTATATAGACACCTATCACATGTTAGCATTGCCATAATTTTCTATTAGATTACGCGAGATCACGGTTTATCAGGCTGTTTGCCCAATGAGCAATTGAGCATATCTCCACCACTCAAAAGGTGGTTTGTTTATGGGAGGCGCATGCACGCTGTTTGTTTAAGAATTTCGCTGATCACCATGGAAGAAGAGCATCACATTCCCCGAGATCCCACGGGCAGATCGATCATCCATAGTTAGCGCCGACCGGCCCCTAACCTAACCACACCACACCCAAATGAAATCTCCTGCTTTTGCCAAAGATTTATCCATGTGGTGTGAGATTACGTGTGTCCGTCCGTCTGCTCGCTTGCTTGCTCTTGCTGATATGAATGATAACACCACGGTTCTTGTATGTTTGTTTATCAAATCAAATGACAAAGGGAGGCGTCGATAGATAAAGTAAAATATAAAAGCAGAGGAATATATCAACTGGAACGATCGATTTGCTCCGATGCCGCTCTTAGTCAAAAGCGTGGATCAGGGGGGCCTCAGGCTTCGATACCTATTTGACCATTGCACCGATCTTTGATCCTCCAGTCTCTTCTACCTCTCCATATCTTTTATTTTGAGAGGAAATCACGTCAGCCGTTCAGCTGATGTGAGCAGAGCTATTTGTATTTGTAACCGGCCTCTAGACTGACGGTGCATATATAGCTAAACAGTTCACCCTATCTTGCCTATAAGTTTAGTCCTGGTATCAAACAAACCTATATAGTATGATGATCAAAGAAAGAAATTGGCTGCAAATTAAACTAGGGTACCGGTCATGATCAATAAGGTGTAGTGTGTGTAGACAAGATACGGGAGCCGGGCACAGACAAGGTGTACGGGCCTGGACAAGAAAACCTGCCGTCCAGTGCGGTCCTCAAGCTCGGGAGCACCGCTGCCGTGCCTGCCATGGCGTGCGCCGTGATCATGCGTGTTCGCTGCTCCGTGCTCCGCCGGTCTAGGAGGAGTACCTGCGAGGCTACGAGTGAGTGTTTACTACCACTGCAACTGCATGTCTCTCTCCAACAGGCCGGCAACAGGCGGCGCGTGTGACGGGCCTGACGGGACGGGAAGAACACGAAACCTCACCTCTTTGGGCATGTTTGGTTCGTTGCATGCAGCTCAACCTGGCTCGCTGCGTGCACAAATCTGATGTTTGGTTCGCCGCATGGCTCCCAGGGCCAGGCCGGTGGCATGCAAGATTCCCTGCGGAGCCAGGCTCCCGGGAAACGGAACTCAGCTGCGTTTCTATCGGGCCAGGCCCATGCGGGCGCAAGTGCGCGTTTCTAATGGCTCAGCTGAGAGAGAGTGGATGCAACAGCAAACAAATAAACATGCAACCAAACAAAGGCTATACTGATCCTGTATGTGCTTATGCACTGAACCAAACAACAGGAGTTTGCAAGCACTGGACCTGGCCCGGCTCAGCCTGGCCGGTAGAAATGAACCTGGCTCTCCTCGTCAAGGAACCAAACACGCCCTTGGGTGCTCAGAGACCAGAGAAGCATGCATGTCGGGCTACTGCTTCCCAGTCCGGGGAGACAAGTGGTGCTCTGGCCGCAACAAACACTGACGACCAAATCCCAGTGAATTCAATGGCACCTACCATGCCATTGCCATTGCCATTGCCATCCATCCCTCTGTCAGTGAGCTTTACCACCCCCTCTGTTTTGTTGCCTTCTTTTCGCTACAAGACTGAACGATCATGTTTTGATATGGAGATGGGAGAATTGGCTGATAAGTTTGCGCTGCAAATCCATTTGTGAAAGGCAGCTTCGAAGATGGCCTTTCTTTCATCAGGGAGGAGAAAAAAAAGTAGAAAACTTCGACGATAAGCATGATTATTTGGACTAATCCGATCGGCATCCCCGGCATTTCTGGACATCTCTACAACTAGTATAGCTCCTTGGCAACAGGAGCTGGAATGAACTGTGGAGGAATTTTGGTGGTGGTGGTGGTGGCACTGGCAGGATAAGATTTGCATCTCTGAGTTGGAAAGGGGGTTAAGGGAATAAAGGAGGTGGTCGTATGTATAAGATTAAGATAGAATCGAATAACGCGAGGTTTGGAGGGACTGATTGGACTGGTGGTACTAAATATCGCATTGCTTAATGTAATAAACCTTGCTGGTGAAGTCTGGTCCAGAGGAACCTATCCAAGGAGCTCCAGGAATCCCTGCAGTGCAGTGCTGGAGAGACTATATTATCTTTTACATCATTTCAGAAATCAGAAGGACAGTAATTCTTGTGATAAACCTCCTAAAACCAGTTTAAGAAAGTGAAGTCCCTTGTTTCTAAAAAAAAAAAAATCAAAGATGATAAATAAATAGCTCAAAAGATTCAGAGACAGGGACCTGAATAAGCAGGCAAAGAGGACAGGGAAATTCAACGAATGGTGCCAGCAGGAAACCTCCAAGGGACCCACCTGGGGCTGACAAGGAGCCACACCACACCACACCGCTTTCTTGGTGGTAAACAGCTGCGGCGCGCGGTGCGGTGCGGTCAAACCGATGATTGCGGTTAGGGACGGGGTTAACCGTTAACCACCCCACCCCAGCACACGCTAAGCTGCTCGCTCTTGGAGCACGAGGCAGCATCGGCAGTGATCGAGTCGAGCAGGCAGCCCAGCCGCGACCATGGCTCTGCTGCCGCTGCTTGCGCCTCCGCCCGTCCTCATCATCATCACCCTTCCCCTCCCCCGTCTAGACACGCATCATTGCGCTACTCCTCTCCTCGCTGCACTCCTCGTCCTCCCTCCCGTGTCTGTCGCCGCGCTTGCCCCCCTCCCTCCTCTCGCGCTCTGCTCTCCCTTCCTCTCCCCTGCTGGGTGCTGGCTGCTCTGCTGCTCCCCCGGCCTCTTCTTGCTTGCCGTGCCGGTCCGGTGCACCCACCCGGCGCCCGAGCTCTTGCTGGCTAGCTAGCTATATATATAGCCAGCCAAGCAGGCTTTCCTTTCCCAATTCAAACAGTGCAGCGGCGTCCGGCGACGGCGGCGCCATGAACACCTTCTTCACGTCCCTGGCCCGCGGGCTGGACGACCTGGGCCGTGCCGGCGGGCTGTCATCGCTACCGGCGCTGCTGCGGGCGGCGGCGCTGCTCAGGGGCCTGCACTCGCAGCTCACGCTCATGGTCGGCCAGCTCCACCTGCCGCCTGGCGGCCGCTGGCTCGACGAGTACATGGACGAGACCGCACGCCTCTGGGACGCCTGCCTCGCCGTCAAGCTCGGCCTCGCCTCCGTCGAACGGTATTGCGCCGCGGCCACCTGCGCCGCCGCCGCGCTCGATGACTGGCTCCAGGATCCATCTCCGCTCTCCACTCGACAGGTTGGTTATCGATCGCGTGCTATCGATCGTTTCCGTTTCATTCATGACTCCGCTCTGTTTCTTACTCTGTTCGCTGGCTGGCTGTGCGCGTCATCATCGTTCATCATCCATCGCTATGCATGCAGGTGCTGCGGGCGATCTCGGTGTCGAGGAGGGAGGCGATGGCGGCGGAGGAGGAGAACCGCGCGCTGTCGGACGCGAGGATCGCGCCGCTGTCGCTGCAGCTCGACGAGCGGCTGCTGCTGCGCGCCACGGACGCCGCGAGGCTCACGGGCTTCAACGGCTTCCGTGGCCTCCTGTACGCGCTGCACAACGCGAGCTCGCTCCTCCTGCTCATCCTCGCCAGCGGCGCCGTGTCCTGCGCGGCGGCCGGGGAGGCGGCCACTGCGCCGCGGACGACGCCGTGGCCGTGGCCGGCGCGGACGCCGGCTTCATGGCGTCCATCGCAATGCTGCAGCAGAGGATGGCGGAGGAGGCCGAGTCCGACGGCCCCGCGCCGGGGATCAGGATGTGCGAGTTCCGGTGCGCGCGCGCCGCCGTGGAGGCGGCGCGTGAGGAGGTGGAGCGCGTCGCCGCGACGGGCCGCAAGTGCGAGGGCGGCGTCAAGAACAAGGTGGAGGAGGTCAAGGCGTGGCTGGACGTGCTCCGGACCGGCACCGATAGCCTTGTGTGCCAGCTGGACGACTTCCTGGACGACATTGTCGAGGGCAGGAAGGAGCTCTCCGACCTGTGCAGCCATTGATGGATCGATCAGACCTCGCTCCTGCCCTGCCCTCCCCTCCGATCGAGCCAGCCTCGGAGCTCCACCAGTCCCAGCATAAACATCATCAGAAATTCACATGAACGAATGAATGATGCTCGTTGCTTGCTTGCACAAGCAAAGTCAAATACTACGTACTAGCAGTGTCCCTAGCATCGAATAGCCTGTTGTTGTCCCTCTTAGCTAGATCTCTGTCTTAGGGATGGATGGAGAGAGTGATGGAGCCTCGTGTCACTGTGGTGGTCACGCAGCATAGCATTTTGGTTGGCCATGATGCTGTTCCTGTCTCATTGTTGCGTCTGCGTCTGCGTCTGTGCCATGAAAGGAGGAGGCATGATGGGGATGAGACTGCCATGAGAGAGACTACTGGAGCGCAAGCAATTGATCGATCACACAGACAGAGCCAAGAGATGTTTGGCTCAGGGAATCGGCGGCGGCACACTCGCATCGAAAGGTTGCTTTTTGTTGGTTCGCCTGGGCAGAAAACTGGTAGAGGAAGGTCGGGATGGCTTTTGAATATCAACTTGGGTTTTTTTTTTAACTTTTGCCACCTCGTTTGGCTGGCCTGGTATTGGAGTGGATCAGGCCACAAACCACGTGTGTTGTGGGCCAAAAACCACGTCGGGGAAAGCTCCCATGTTGGGCCGAAATGTGCATTTGGCTGCTCGAGGCTGAAACACGTCTATACACCGGTAAAATTAAAAGGAAAAATCTCCACCCGATGCGTGGAACTCGCATCTTCGCTCGCTCTCTCGCGTCTCGTACGAGTGCGCTGCGGACAACGCCGCCGCCGCCGCTCCGCTGCCGCCGCGCCGGTGCTGCTCTAGCCTCCATCTCGTCTTCGCCGCGCGGACCGCTGCCGCAGCGCCAGTGCTGCTCTAGCCTCCATCTCGTCTTCGCCGCCTCCTCGTCGTCCCCGCTCCTCCACGTCGCCCCTGCCGCCGGTGACATCGTCATCCTCACCGGCCATCCGCACCTGCACGCTGCCCCCTGCCCGTGCGGCCTGAGAGGAGGGCCTCAGCGCGGCACCTGCACGCTCCGCCGGCGAGGAGGACCTCAGCGCCGCCCCTGCCCGTGCAGCCGACGAGGAGTGCTTCTCCCTGCCCAAGGCTACAGATTACAAGGTAAGATGAACATTGCTGCACATATTCCGTTCTCCATTGGAAATTTTGTATTCTTTCTAGCGGATAACAATGAATCCTAATGTATTGCTACCTGCATCCTAATGGAAACGCTGAGCTCTACTCTGCCGTGTGTGGCACAATAGTCACAACTTGCTACAACATGTTCTCTATATCATGACAAAACTGGAAACTGTACTAGCAGTCTAGCACCATACCAATCCTATAACACACTAAACTGCAGTCTGTTACAGCCTTCAGATATCGATATTATTCAGAAATCCCATGGGAATAATCAAAGATTGGGGCGATTTTGACTTCCTATTCACTTGTATGGTCTTGGTGTTTTCTAAAGGTTCAGAGGCTCATCTTCTGCTGTCATCTCCACGGCTTCTGTAGAAAAATTATCATAGTTAGAAACTGAGATCTACATCTGATTCAAGATTGCCCTATTTCTAAGATAGACAGGATGCAACTCAATTTTTCCCCTAAAGTACTTGATCTATATGTGCCCGTATGTCAGACTTCTAGCTTTGATAGAAACTCTCTTTCCAAAATTTCCAGATTAAAAGAAAGGTGCAAGAAGGAGAAGCTGATCTTCATTTATTGAATTTGTCACCTGACCAAGTATCAAGTTTGTATTTGGTGGATTTCCACTTTCTGGTGGTGTGTGCAGTATGCTCTGTGTAAATTGCAAGAGTCAACACCATAGTACTTTTTTTCTGAAAAAAAATATATATTTATAACAGTAGAGAATATATTTAAGAGTCAAATTTGAAGTGAAAAGAAAAGATTGCTAAATTTGAAGCGATAACACTTTCTGGTGGATTTCCACTTTCTGGTGGTGTGTGTAGTTGGCTACTATTGGAACAAGTAAACAACCAAATTAATTTTCTAGTGTTTGGTTTGTACTGCCTAGTGCCTTGCCTATAGGGTTATGATAAATCCATGTTACTTTCAGCAAGGTTCCTTGTGTTAGGTAGCAAACACAGAGAAGCTAATTTGTCTTGTGATTTGTGATAACTGTGACATGAAAAGCACATTTTTTAGCAAGGTTCCTTATGTCACTTCTCTGAACCCTCCTTCCTTGTGTTACTGTGTTGCCAACTATTCTTTGCTAGCCATATTTAATGTATTTATGGATCTGCTGCATGTATGGTGTCTTTGCATTAGTCCCTTATTGCAATCATAGCAGTAGTTCGAAAGATTAGTAGAAAATACTATTTTTATCTGTTTCTTCAGAAAGTTCAGAGTTTTCTATTCCAGTGCAGTTAAGCTATTCCAAAGCAGGTGCCTTGCATCTTTCTGTGTTGTGTCGCTTTCTTAATAGTAAATATTTTAGTCAAGCAATCTTTCACAAATATTTGAAGGATGAATTCATTTCCTATTGTATGAACCAGTGCAGTTGCAGTAGTTCCAAATTCCTGTAATTTGCAAGTTTCCTTGCTCTGTTCTCTAGTTTTTTTGTGTTTGCTAGAAGTCAGTTCCTTACAGCAGATATGGAGCCAATAAATATTTTGCTTTGTACCTTTGCTTCAGGTGATGCAGGGGAAAAAGTGCCAATGAAAGTAGGGAGGAGATGTGCTGCTACTGAGTTGTCTCTAAAAAACTAAAATTATTTTCTTGGATGGTTCACCACAGCAGTTTTCTTGGATGTTTCATGTCAAAGAAGTTATTCATAGATAGAACTCCTAGTAGGCTTCAAAATTATACCTCGGTAGCAGAGTTAGCTGTCCAGTTATCTATTTCAAATACTTGGATACTGGAGTGTGCTGTTTTTTTGCTTGGATTTGATTTTTTTTTCCTAGCATATTTATCCTTTTTTTGAATTTCAAGTCAGCAGAATTTTCTTCAAATTTCATAGTTTCTATATCCCTTTTTTATATATTTTTCTTGGTCTATGTGGAACTTGTATTTTTTTTTTTGTTATATATTATAATATTCCAGCATCCTTTTTGAATCATATACATGCTCAGACGAAACTAGCGCGGAGCAGCGATAGATGTGGGAGGGTCCTGACACACTTTCTTCCAAATGCCAAGCGTAGTTATCCCGTGCGTACGCCACAGAGCCACATCAGACGAGGCGTCAGACGAGGAGAGGGAGGTAGCATGCGCGGCAGGCAAGAGTTGGACAGAGAGCATGCGGCAATGGCGGGCCCCACTATTTCAGCCACCTAAAAAACGTTATAACTCACAAACCAAAAGTTCAAATTAAATTTTGATTACGCCATTGAATTCGTTTAATTAAATCCTTCAAAATAAGATCTCACATGGATATATTTAGATAAAATTATAAGGAGGCCCACATATAGGTAGTTGATATAGAGAATGATATAAAGTATGGATGGATCTTGGGAAAACTGTATATAAAGAGAATTATGATGATGACAGGGGACAGAATATTTCTTTTTAAAGGATGGATTTAAAAAGCCACGAGTGCGGACAGTCTTACATGTGGGAGAAGTTGACCCTGACGTGGATTGGGTGGTGGAGTGGGTTTAACCCAATCCACGGGTGCATTTGAAGACACGCGTATACAATAGGCAGCAGGTGGTTTGGGGTGTATCAGCCCACAAACCCGGCCCTCCGTGGATCACGGCCCACGCCGGGTTGAGCATCCACGCAGGCCCAAATTCGCATTTGGCTGCGAGTGTGTGGAAGCGGATCGCGGCATGATCCACGCCGACCCACCTGTAACAAAAATATCTCCATCGACGGCGTGGAACGGGCGAGCCAGAGCTGAGTCGCGCGACCTCGCATCGAGGTGGAGGGTTCCTCCTCGCGCCGCCACCTCTCGCCGCCGCCTCTCACCATCGCGCCTCGCCGTCCACCCTCTTCTCGTCGTGTAGCTCCTCGCCGTCGCCGTCGGGACCTCGCGCCGGGGCGTCGAGACCTCACATCACGACGTCCGGAGTCACGACCTCCGCCGGAGCCGTCCGTCACCTCCTTGCCGTCGTCATACCGGCACCTTCTCAATCGATCCAGGTTGAAGTTCCTCCTCCATCTCCTCCTCGACGTCATCTCGTTTCCCCGTCCTCTTCTCCTCATCCATTTTTTTTTGCTGCTAGGGTTTCACTCCGGTGGCTGCTGCTGCTGCCACGCCGGCGTTCTTCCAGGTGCATCTCTCCTCCACATTCCTCACCTCCTCCTGATCTTCTTAGAACTCATGTTTTTGTAACTCATGTTTTTGTGCTAGATTTACTAGGATATCCAATATTTGTGGGTGTTGTACAAGAAGGAGAAGCTGCTGCTCCCCATCCTTTGAGATTCTCCCATCCTTTGCACCAAGAAAGCTGAATTGTGCCCTCCTCTGCCGCCCGACCAGGTTCAACACCAAACCTCATGTTTTGCTAAAGCTGTGGTGTTCTGATATATTGTGCTCTAGAGACCGTTGATTTTAATGCTCCTAGCATGTTACTGTCAATTGCATTAGCAACCTTTTCCTAAAACAAGAATCCCAACTCATGTACGGTCAAAAAAAAAAAAAAAAGGTTCGTGTGGTTCGAATTCGTCTCATGAAATGGATAGGATGCGACGCTGGGCGCAGCATGACAAATCACCTGAAGAATATTTACGCAGGGAATTTCTTACTGGCATGTGCAGACACTGTATAGTCTGATAAATCAATAGGAGTAGCAGCAGAGGTAAAGGATCTGAAGAATTTTAAATCTCCCAGTAGCCAACTCAACTTATCTACCATAAGCCATGTTTTTTCAAAGCTGAAATCATTAGGAAATTTATTCATAATTGCCCTTGCCCCCTGTCCAGCCGGTCCCACATACAGCCTTTAAATAAAAACAGAACACCTGCCATGCTGCCCTTTTTTCCTCACTCATCCATCAGAGCTTTGGATGGAAAGGGGAAATTCTCCAACCAGGCTCCAGTAAGAGCCACCTGCAGCGGCTATCATTGAGCTGTGGTTCGAATTGCTGTCTCTCTTGTGATCGTCTTAGTATATTTTATCGCTTCCGCTTTGCTGCCATGAATCATTACTTCTCTGTTTATCTCCAGCCAGTGATTGCAGTTAAATACAGTAGTAGTTTATTTGTTCATGCACCCATTGATTCCATTCATATGCTTGAATTCATCCAGTTTGGCTCTATGTGCCTTCCAATCATGACTAGATACTGTTAGCAGTTATCAAAGCCTTCTTTTCCTTCCCAATGAGAATCATTTCGCAATCACCATGGGAGATCTTTTTCTTTTTCCTTTCTAGTGCTACTATTGATCCGACAGCAAAACTGCAGAGAACCACAACGTGTTATATTGGAAACAAATAATTATTTTTTTTTTTCAACTACAGATGTCAACAGCTTAAGGTTTTCAATGTACACAGTTTAATATATGTCATTTGGCTAATTGTTTCTGTGGAAATGAGCTCATTAGTATAGAAGTACTTTTGGCTTGATTGTTACTTGAATGTAGTCTGTCAATGCATACACAACCATGTACTGTGTACATTGACTGAAACATATGCATCCAGCTCATCTCCAAATCACCTAAATTTTTGCTATCTCTTTATTACATTTACATTAAACTGAATTGTTTTGGATGTACTTCGTTTGAGTTGGATGCTAATTGATCCATGTGTATTGGAATCAGTACCGAATGCTTGCTGCTAGTAGTAGTACTAACTCAATTTTTTCAGTCTTTTTCGGCTGTTTTGCCGTTTTATCTCTAGTTAGAAGATTATGAATTATGATATGTTAAAACTGAAGTCTTCCCTTTTCTATCTCTTGTTAGAAGATAATGAATTCGCTAGTTAGAAAGAGGTAGGAGGTGGAGGGTAATGATGATGATGTGGCCATTGCCATCCTGCCATATGTAATGAAAAACCACATATTAGCATAGAGAATTAGAAATTGAGGTGTCAAGCCAAACGATATAACTATTAAAGCCAAATTCGTTTAATTCCTATGTTTGGTTTTAGTTTACATAAGATCATTGAATAAAATGAAATTTATGATATATGATTCAAAATGAAATGACGGTGAAACAACCGTTTTGCAATATTGCCGCTATTATAAATTGTACATGCTTACTAAAAGTAAGTATGGAGAAATCCACATGCTAATGCCACTCAACTTTCTAATTGCAGCCACGGCCTAATACCACATATCACAAAACACTACACTACATAGTACAGACTCCGGAGCCTTCTAATTTGTTTAATCAGACCAGCACAGCATGGTTGAGTAGTTACTCAATTACAATGGGTTTATTCAAACCGAGTAATAAAAAAAAAAAGGCAACTTCCACAATCTAAAAATGACCGGTTTACCTAGAAATTTAGCACACAAACAAGACCAAAATTTTGGTTACCTCTGTGCGAAGAAATCAAATCAAGTCGAGCACTCAAAGACCGGGCGCTGGATAGGGAAGTGGGGATGGAGCGCGGCGGGGCCTCCCCGCAGTCCTGCTCTGGACCGACCAGGCTGGATCCGCCCAGCGTGTCGCGCGGTCTTGAAGCGACGGTCCGGTGTGGTGGACAGCGATGGGCGCCGGGGCGGCCCGAAAGGGTGGTAACACCGCTTAGCCTGGCGGGGTCGGGTGGGCGACCGTCGGCGCCTCGGCCGGCGATGTTACGTCGGGAGATGTTACGTCGAGGGCGGGGGCGCCGCCCGGCCAATCGGGTCTATCGGAGGCGGTAGGGTCGAGGGGCCGAGTCTTTGGAAATTGGGGTTTGCGGGGTGGTAAGGCCAGATGGGCCATTGGGCCGTCCGGTCGAGTGTGGCCCAGATGGTCTTGGCCATCCGTTTCTAATCGGGCCGTGGTCATAGCAGAAGGCCGGGTCCTTTTACGCCTCCACCCCTCGCCCCAAGTTGGGTTTTTTTAACTTTTGCCACTCTTACGGAGGCCACAAGGCCAAAAACCACTCTTATACGAGCCACTACAAAATTGCCCCGGAAAACAGTAACGCTCCTACGTTTTTGCCACTTTTGCTGACGTGGCGAGCCATGTCAGCAGTCGAGCGTGGCAGAGTGCATTTCACAGCTTCCTGGGCACGTAAAAAGACCATGCTGCCCCTCTTCTATTTCCTCCTCACGTGGCTTACCGCCAGCCCAGCCCAAGGCTGTACCCAGCGCCCAGGAGCCATGCCAACCTCCCAGCCATAAAAAAAAAATACGGCCATACACAGCCATAAAGCAGACATCAATTCTTATAAATGACAAGCTCCCAGCCATCCAAAAAAAACAACAACGCCCAGGACCAATGCCAAGCTCCCAGCCATCAAAAAAAAAAACGGCCATACACAGCCATAAAGTAGACATCAATTCTTACAATAACATAAGCATCAGTTCTTATAAATAAAAAGATTGTTCCATACACAACCATTGGTTCTACTACTGACTACCATCAGTTCTTACATCCATAAAGCACCATCAGTTCCACACATAGGCATACAATACTTGTCCCTACATTACCAGTGCACACATTACATGTCCATGCATAGAACAGCCATCTAGGCTACTTACAAGTTCATGTGTCCAAAAGAGTTACATCCCAGAAAGCACAAAAGTACTTCAAAAGTCCACTAAGCATGGCTTACTTCCCATCCTTTGTTGGTGTGGCCTTCCTCACTTTGGTTGCAAGCATCTTCCTCCTTGGGGTCATCTTCTTAGGTTCTAGCATTGCTGCAACTTCATGTGGTATTACTTCTAGTGGTTGTTCTACTTCTAGTTCCAGCCTTCTGCATATTTTGAAACTACATTACTAAAAGGGTCTGTAGTGGTTACTAGTTGTTCAAGTAAAAGGGAGCAACAAACCTCTCTTGTTGGCTGGTGGTCCTGCCACATCTAGTTGTGCTTGTTGTGCTGCTTCTGCCTCCTTTCTTGCTACAGACCTGGTCCTTGGAGTTCTTGGAGTTGCTTCCTCTCTTGCTACAAGAGCCATGGTTGTTGGAGTTGACTGACTTGGTCCTTCCTCTATTGTTTTCTTCTTCTTTGTAGCTTGTTCCTCCTCAGTGCCAACTTGGTCCTTAGGCCTACCAACTTTCTTGGTCCTCTTCCTGTAAAAAGAATAGTGTCAAATGAAGTGAAAAAATAGAAATTTTTACAGGAATTCTTACAAACATAAGTGACATACCTTTTTTTTTGGTCCCACTTAATGGACACCTCCAACTAGTTGCTCTGTGGCCAAGCTCACCACAGTTTTACAAGTCACTTGCCTTATTGCTTTTCCTGTATTTTCCAAAGCACTAGGAATCCTCTTCTTCCTTTGCCTCCCTGGACCTTTCTTTTTTTTGGCCACTGGTGGACACAATTTGTAGTCCTTGTTGACAACAGGCCATTGTTGTTTATCTGTTATATTGGGTATCTCACCTGCATAAGCTGCTTGGAACTTCTTCACTGAATAGTACTCATGTACATACTTGGCCATGTCTGGTTGCCTTTCAGTGGTAATGACTGCTAGGGCATGTGAGCATGGCTTGCCACTAACCTGCCACTCCCTGCATGTACACTCCTGTTGTTCTAGGTACACAACATGCCTTCTCACCTCCTCACCCTTGTATATCACAGTGACTTCAGCAGACATGTTTCCCCTAGTTACATGTAGATGGTCGAGTGCTTTACTGGCAGCATTCAATTGATGAATAATAGCTGGAAGAATGTCTCCAGACAAAGCTTTTGCAACCTTCCTTCTTTTCTCCCACAGGACCAATGTCTTCACCCTAATTGCATCTGCAAGTGAGTCCACTGGAAGGTCTTTCACCTCTTTGATCCAAGCATTCCAGCTTTCAGCAAGGTTGTTGTTGATGTAATCACATTTTATGTATTCACTAAACTTGCTTCTAGACCAAGCCAGGTTGTGATGCTCATTTAGCCAAGGTAAAATGTCTACTGAACCTGCAACAACCTTGGCCATGAGCCTCTGGACTTCTCTGTGTAAGCTCTTGCAGCAGGCCACATGTACTGACCCAGTAAGGTGCCACTGCTTTTTCCTTGATTAAACCTTTTCTTCAAGTTGTCCATCAAGTGCCTAAAGCACTCTCTTTGCTCTGCCATTGGGAAAACTTCTTTCACTGCACCCTCTAAACCCTTACATGCATCTGTACACACTGCTAATTTATGTAATGGACCAAGTGCCTTGGCTAACTGCTGCATAAACCATTTCTAATTTTCTTTGGTCTCACTATCAAAGAGCCCAAATGCTATTGGGAACATCCAATTATGCCCATCTATAGCATTGGCTGCAGGCATGTGTCCATTCCACTACCCATTTAGAGCAGTGGAGTCTTTTTGCCTACTTTCACAGTGTCTATCTCAACAACACTCCCAGGTGCCCTCAACTCAACCTCAGCTTTGAATCTGAACAACCAATCAAAAGAATTATCAAATTTACCAAATAGCTTATCTGAAGCCCTCTGCACACCATACCAGCAAGTCTGGTAATTTATTTTAATTCTATACTTATCTCAAGCTGCTTTTTAATCTCCTTAGCATTCCACTCAGGATTGTCTCTGAGTAGAGGCAGTGCTCTCTCTGCGATCCAAGCTTGAGATGCCATCTTGTAACTGGGCACTTTCTTCCTTGAGGCACAAAGATGCACATATGAATTTTTTTGTATCTGCGACCAAAAAGAAGAAGAAAACAACAAGCGTTAGTATCTACAATCAAAGAAAGAAAGAAACAAGAATTAAACAACAAGCATTGCCATGGTTTGCACAAACAAATTAAGGTAGTATTATACCCTGACACTGTTATCTTTCAAAGTCATAGCTCTAATAATCCATTTGCATCCTTTTGATTTGCAGAAACCCCTAAATCTTTTCTTATCTGATTTCTCAGTGCCCAACTCAAAGCCCCCTACTATGGCATGTTGCCTAACTGCCAATCTGAATTCAGGCATTGATGGATATAATGTGCCTACAGACATGTCAGGATTGTCTCTATCATAGAAAAACAAGGGCTCAGTTGCTTCAGTGTCATTAACAGGGATAGCTGCTGCATCCATGTGAGCCTGTAATTCTGGAGAAATATCTGGGATCGGTATCTCCTTTGAACCATGACCATCTGCCCCCTCATCTCCATCTTTCAAGCCCATGGCTTCATAAATTTGTTCCTCATCCATCAACATAGTAGCCTCACCATCTAATTCTTCAACAGGTAATATTGTGTAAGCTGACCAATCAATGACAACATCATCCGACTTAGAATGTTCAGGACTGCTGCAAGCATCATCTGTGGTTCCAACATTTGCCTGCTCTGCTGTCACACCAGATGTGGCATGAAAACTATGCTCAGTTGGCTTAGTTGTCATCTGTGGTTCCAAAATTTGCCTGCTCTGCTGTCACACCAGATGTGGCATGAAAACTATGCTCAGTTGGCTTAGTTGTCTTTCCTGAATCCCATCCCTTCTGTTTGGATGAATCATTGTCTCTGTCAACCACCTCACAGCAGACATAAGCCTCCTTCTCATCCCATCTTGCCTCTACCATGTCCCTGAACTGGTCATCAGAGGTAATCTTCCATTCAGTCTCACTCTCTTTGTCAATACCCGAAACAAGTAGCTGCTGCCCCCTACCCCAAATGATCTTTGTAGTCATTGCATCCACAAAATCAGACAGAGAGCAACCTTCAGTAAGATCAAACCAGACATCATGCTCCTGGGCAGCGATTTCCACAGAGCCATCATAATCAGTGTTGGTCGTGTACTTATCAACACTAACACGGACTCTAAATGCATTGCCAGGATCAATCCTAACATAATCATAAACACATGAAGAAACATACGGAATTAGAGGCCATCCCATTCCAAACAGACCCATAAGATGAACAACAAAGTAACACTACCCAAACTTACCAAAGAGGGCAGTCAGTCCACTTCATCGTAATGCATGCGAATCAACCACCACGACCTAGGAACGAACTACAATTAAATCGACGAATCAACAATCAAATCGAGGGAAATCGAAACCCTAGCACACTCAAGGTTGGGGAAATCCACTGCCATGGGGATGGATTAGGATTCTGGAAGGAGTGCAGGAAGTACCTAGAGGGGCGTCAACCAGAACAGCCGCGGCTGGGCACTCCCGTCGCTGCCGCCGGGCTGCACGGCACCGTCCTCGCAGCTCCGCTCCGTCCCGCCCGTGAAGCCGAAAAGCGCGGCGCCCCTCCCTCTGCCCGTCTTGACGGAGCACGACGGGAAGCCACCGAGCGGCCGAGCTGGGCGGTCTTTTGGCCAACATGAGAAGCAAATTAGAGAGGGGCAGTTTTGTCTTTCTGCGCGTCCAGGAACGGGTCAAATTCTTGTTGCCAAGCTGGGTGACTTCGTTGGCTCGCCACGTCGCCAAAAAGTGGCAAATATGTAGGAGCCGTTCTGTTTTCTAGGGCAATTTTGTAGTGGCTCGTATAAGAGTGGTTTTTTTGCCTTGTGGCCTCCGTAAGAGTGGCAAAAAGTTAAAAAACCCCAACTTGGGGCGAGGGGGAGGCGTAAAAGGACCCGGCCTTACTGTGACCACGGCTCGATTAAAAACGGACGGCGGAGACTATCTCACAGGCCACACTTGACCGGGACGGCCCAATGGCCCATCCGGCCTTCCCACCCCGCTAACCCCAATTTCAGCCCACTTTCGGCCCTCGACCCTCACGCCTCCAGAGACCGATTGGCCGTGGCGCCGCCCGCCCTCGGCAGAACATCTCCCGGACGAGAACATCGCCGGCTGAGGCGTGACGGCCCCACCCGACCCGCCCCAGGGCAAGCGGTGTTGCCACCGGCTCGGCCGCCGCCCGGGCGCCGCGCTGTCCACCACACCGGACCGTCGCTCGGCACCGGCGCGCGGCCACGCTGGGCGGATCCGGCCGCCCGGTCCAGAGCGGGACTGCAAGAGGCCCCCCGGCGCTCCATCCCCAATTCCCCATCCAAATGCTAGTCTTTGAGTGCTCGACTTGATTTGATTTTTTTCGTTTAGAGGTAACCAAAATTTTGGTCTTGTTTGTGTGCTAAATTTCTAGGTAAACCGGTCATTTTTAGATTGTGCAAGTTGCCACGTGTATTTTTTTTATTACTCGGTTTGAATAAACCCATTGTAATTGAGTAACTACTCAACCATGCTTTGTCTGGTCCGATTAAACAAATTAGAAGGCTCCGAGTCTGTACTATGTAGTGTAGTGTTTTTGTGATATGTGGTATTAGGCCGTGGCTGCAATTAGAAAGTTGAGTGGCATTAGCATGTTGATTTCTCCATACTTACTTTTAGTAAGCATGTACAATTTATAATAGCGGCAATATTGCAAAAACGATTGTTTCACCGTCATTTCATTTTGAATCATATATCATAAATTTCATTTTATTCAATGATCTTATGTAAACTAAAACCAAACATAGGAATTAAACGACTTTGACTTTAATGGTTATATCGTTTGGTTTGACACCTCAATCTTTAATTCTCTATGCTAATATGTGTTTTTTCATTGCATATGGCAGGATGGCAATGGCCACATCATCATCGTACCCTCCACCTCCTCCATTTTACCGACTTTACAAGAATTTTGAGCAAGATCCCTCATCCGCACCAGAACCACCACCGCCAATTGATGGACCATTCAAAGCCTTGGGTGTTGATTACACAGTATGTTTTCTCATAATGCCTTTGCTAATCTGCTATCGATGGCATTAAATTGATTCTGGTTTGCCTCTGGTATCTAGGGAGATGTTGTGATTCCAAGCTTGGAGAGTCATAATGTTCGTCAGCTTTATCCAAAGGGCCCTAATATTGGTGCGTTGATTCTTGCGAAATAGATATGTTTATCTGCATATGCATACATAACTCAATTCTTTGTCAATAGTTGAGATTTTTATCAATTCTTTGTCAATAGTTGAGATTTTTATGTACCAAGGATTTAGCTATGGAGAGGAGTGCGTGGAGACTAGCCATCAACGTGCCTGAACTGTGACCTTTATGTGTTTCCCTGTTTCCTGTCTCTTTTTGGGTTTCATCTCTAGCCTACCCCAACTTGCTTGGGACAAAAGGCCATGTTGTTGTTGTTGACTGTTACTTTTGAGGACTTAGTAAGTTGTCCTTGATTTAATGAGCTGACTGTTTTTACAATTGTTAAATTTTAGACTTCAAAAAGGAGCTAAGGACCCTCAACAGAGAGCTTCAATTGCATATTTTGGAGCTGGCAGATATTTTAGTTGAGAGACCATCTCAATATGCTCGTAGGGTAGAAGATATTACACTCATATTCAAGAACTTACATCATCTTCTCAATTCCCTACGACCTCATCAGGTGTGAGCCTCAGATTTAAGTTCCACGTGGTGTATTTTTTCTGCTATCTTTAATAATGTACTTACATTCTTTAATATTAATATATTTTAGGCAAGAGCCACAATGATTCACATGCTTGAAAGCCAAATTCAGCGCCGCAAGGAAGCAATTGAAGATATAAGGCAGTGAGTGACTAGTCTTTATTCAGCTTGGCTGCAAAAAGTTTGGGATTTCCATCTGATGTTATTCTTTGATGAGGACCTCTGTTGCCATGCATAGTACATTTTTGTATAGTATCCTGTATGCTTGCTTTGCTTTTGCGAATAACCTTAGTCTTGAGAAAGCTTTGCTTGCACATCTTCTGGTTTCATTGTAATAAATTGTGACTGCATAAATGCTTATATCTTCTAATGCTCCTGAGTATTTTCTTACTTCATCAGGAGGAGAGAGGAAGCACAAAAGCTGCTTGGGGAATCACTGCTTATCTTGGATGGAAGCCAAACAAACTAGGCTGATGCCAAATTATCTGTTTCAAGACCGATTCTTCTATTAGTTAAGAGAGTGTTAGTAGAGACAACGTAGAGATGGTGCTGAGATATGTCTGAATGTTGTGGTATCATCTGTTGTGGCTTGTGGTATTTCCAGCTTTGAGAACTGAATTTCTTACTTATTTCCATGGTCGATGATAGCAAACTCTGGCCACTTAATGCTCAACTGTGATTTTCACGTAAATGCTTCGTAACTTCTCTCAGATGCATGATGGATTACTTGTCGTGGAAGTATAGATTGTGAGATTGATGATGTCTCGACAGGCTCGTGGTCAGCTTAACTTAAAGGTTGTTACTCCGCATACGCTAATATGTTATTTTCTAAAGATTTCTCGTCTTATTTTTGTTAGATCGGATGGAATTTGTCGATCAATCAATCTATATCTATACGTCTTAATAAAGAGAGATTTCTGGTTCATTCTTTTTTCTACCTCCCGTTATATGCTCATTTTTGTTCTTCTGAATGGGGGTTTTATGTTCCAGTTTTAACACACTATATTTTGGAAACAATGTATTTTCATCAGTGCAATGTCGTGTCATGCAATGTCATGTCAGTATATTTAATGCAATCGAACGAGTGCGCGGCGCCTCGCCTCCCGGGCAGTCATGGCTCTCGAGCACCAGCACGTCCTGGCCGTACCTCGCTAGGAGGCCGGCACAGCACAGCCCGCCAGCTCGCTGCCTATCACAACGACGTCCGCCTCCGGCCTCTCCACTGCCCTGGTTGACAACCAAAGCAACGCAACAAACGGCGACGCGATGAATGAGGAGGCGAAGTCTGAAATTGGAATGGGCAGTTGGTTTGGTGCGCTGCGGTCCGTACCCGGAAATCCCGCGGTTTTGGCCCTCGGGGAACGCGGGGTCGGCGGGGCGCTCGTCCGCAGCCACCGCGCCCATGCAGCGGTGGCGGCGATGGTTGCCCAGCGCACGCGGACGCGGCGAAGGGGCGGCAGCGTGGCCGCCGTGCGGAGGCCGCAGCGCGCGGGAGGCCAATGCGGATCAGTCTGGGTGCAAAACCGACAAAATCGAACCCGAGACCGAACGGACCGAACCTGAGCCCGAACGGTCCTCGGTGCTACGTTCAGACCGAACCCGAATAGACCGAACTTCACATCGCTTATCGGGTTATTCTTTCGGTTACCCGAGCTGCGTTTTTTACCGACCGGACCTAGGAAACCGCCGCCCGGAAATGTCTTCCGGTCGATTCTGCGGTAAACCGGACGGTTACGGACGGTTTGAAATTTGAATTCAACTCAATTCAAACTGCGCCGGCCGAAACGATAAAAATCCGATAAACCGGGGCGGTTTGGAATTTATACCGCCCGGTTTGAGCGGTTTACCGAAGCGATTTGAGCAGGTTTGAGCGGTTTTTCAAAATTCAAAATGTAATTTTTTTTTTTTATAAAATGCTAAAAAATTCCTAAAAATACTTCATGATTTGTAGAATCCAATGATGTCAAAATTACTTAAATTTGAGTGTGTTTAGTATGTTTTTCGACCTTCATGATTTAATGGGCCTTAATGGGCGGCTGTGTATTTTTCTTTTTTTTTTTTTTAAACTTAGATTTGAAATTTTTTATACCAAACCAACTCCAATTTGACAAATTTTTACACCCTTGGCTTCTATAAATCACGAACTATTTTACAGAATTTTTTTCAACGATTTTTTTCAAATTTTAAATTTTGAATTTGCCTTCTTTTATACCGGCCGGTCCGCCGGTATAAACGGTAACATGATTTACCGCGATAAACCGTCCGGTAGAAAAACGCAGCCCGAGAGACCGAATAGACCGAACTCTCAGCTTTTGCTAGTAAATGTCTTCCCAATTTAACAATATACAAGCATTTGCTAGTAAATGTACAGTAACCGCGTGATTTATACTACTTCCTTAACTGTGTCTAATCATTGCAGGAAGAGGCGGTCGAGATCAAGAACTCCGGTCAAAAGGAGATAGACATTGCAGGAAGAGGCGGTCGAAATCAAGAACTCCGGTCAAAAGGAGATAACAGACATGGAACTTTTGCCTAGGCATTCCTCTGAAACAACCTTAGACATATTCGCGGCAACTTTGGTTGCTTCTGTCCTCCTCCCGTTCACTCACTCTCAGCTTGAGCCTCAAGAGTCCAACCCAGCGGCTCTTTTCTGCCTGGCATCTATACGAGAACTACACCGGTTAATTAATTCTTAAGACACTACTTCAACCTAGCAATCAGTAGCAGCAGCTCGATCCCGTGTCCACACCATGCATGACAGCCAAGCCTTTCCTTGGTTTTAACAGAGCCTAACAAATTAACTCATTGCCGACACGACATGGATATCCATTAACCATCGCCGTCGCCTCGCCGGCAAAAGGCGAGCCATGATGGCAACCTTTCCCACGGCCAGGTGCTCTCGCTCAATCAAACTACTGGTATGGTAGCAAACAAAAGCCGGGCGGTGTGCACTATTAGTAGGGTTTAGCTAGCTTAGCGCCGTTTCATACATATCCACCGCTTCCGCTTCGGGCCAGGCACTAGTGTTTCCTTCTCCTCCGTCGACGTCTCGTCGTTAGAAAAGACTTGAAAGAAAGAAAGAAAGAAAAGAAAAGAAAGAAAGCAATGTGTGAAACGCCGAGGATCTCGCCACTTGTTTACTCCTACTAGTGGCGACCTCACTTCCGTCTCGCCCATCATTACGGCCTCCACCATCGCAAGAATAGGGGAAGGGCTGTCGAAAAGCGACGCACGCTCCATCAGAAATCAGATTCCTTGTACCCCCTCCCCTCTCTGGCACGGCACTGGCCGAGGACGCCGAGCGCCGCCGGCCTGCCGAGGCGTAGGGAGATCCGGAGATGGATGGATGGCAGCGCAACACATGACCGGGCGAAAACACTGTGGTGGCTGGCGGCCGGCTTCCGTGCCGTGGCGCTTGTAGTTGTCGGGGTTAGATGGACCGGCCGGCGGTGTCCCGGGCGGGGAAGCTGCAGCGCAGCGGACGGTCGATCGCAATGATTAAAGCGCTCGTTTTCTGGAACGGGACTGACTGACCCGGGGAGCAGCGCGGCTTTCTGCTGCGCATTCAAGAAAAAAGGACCTCTGGACTGGACCTTTGCCGCCTCGCCTGTGTGTGTCTGTCGCTCGCCCTTGCTCCGTCGGTCGGTCGGTCCATGGATCCATGACGGGTCATCATTTCCCTGGAAGAAGACGAAGCGGACCGAGCGGGAGATCGGCTCGATTGAATCGGATCATGGCCAGAAGAAAAAGGACGGGCTTGGTGTCGCGGTCAGGTACAAACGAGGTGCGTCGCGGTCTTGGTTGAAACCGGAATTAGACGGCTACTAGGCACCAAAGTTTCATCATGTTTCCCCCCCTCAGACAAGTAGAACAACGAGCATCATGATGTCAGCGGCTAAAAACTGATGATATCAGTGACAGTGTCGGTACTCAGGCCACCAAAATAATATGTCTTCTCCTGTTACTTGGTTTGAGGTATATGAACTTTCTGCAAACAAATGATGGTTCAAATATGAGAAAACGAAAAAAAATAATCAATTGGCTAGAAATTGTATGTGAAAATATTTTTCACTAGGGATGAGATACTGCAACATGTGAAAAAAAAAAAAAACGCTGGCCTGGCATACTACCTGTACAAATTGATTTCCACGTTACCTTGAACATAGATTTGTACTGACAGTTTTAAACGTGGCGCCAGGGTATGACAATTTTTAGTGGCGCCAACGTAAATTCCTTTCACATAGGCGAACGAAATCACCGTCAGTACAGATCAAACTCTACCACCAGTACAAAGTACAAATAAACCGTCCCTGTGCTGGTGGACAGCTACAGCACACCCAACAAGGCCATGAAAGCAAGAGCGATAAAGCAAAAAAATCTAAATAGTATCGCATCTTAATAGTTGATGCAACTAGCAAACTTAGGAAACTGGTTGTGCGCCCCAGTTCAATTTACCACATCCCATCGTCTAACAGTGAGCCAGAAATAATATGGTTAAAGCTTATTCAGCCTCGGCAACAACAGGTCTCAAAAGGTAACAAAGGGTTCTGTTGTAGTGACAAGAAAATATCTCCTATAGTAACCCGTCATACCAAAAGGTTTACTACATTACATAACTCATAACTTGCTGTACATAATTGCTTGAATCAAGAGTCAAGACCCATCTACCAACTAATAAAAAGAAAACTGTCCTAATCATTGTGCAGTTGAAAGCAATAGTTGCTAGTATTGGAGGAACTGAAGGGATGGCAATGTTGCTGTGAATCTGGATAATTGCTGACTACAGTATATATGCACACTCACACATCAAAACCTGGCATCGCAAACTGTGACGCAAATGCCTCAACCTGATTTCGGAGTTCTATAATATCCTTATTGTTCTGTAGGCCTCTTAGAAACTCCTTTTGCACTTTGCCATGTTCTTTCAGAACATTGCTAGCAATCTGAGTAGCCCTTATGAGGAAGTCTGCGATCACGTCAAAGTCCTCTTCTAAGCAACCTCTAGTAGTCATTGCAGGTGTTCCTATAGCAACATGATATCAAGCAGATCAGTAAGGAGAGAGGAACAAAAGGCTAAAAACAATAGAGATATCAAGTTGAAAAGAACTAACCAATCCGAACACCACCAGGCGATATCGAGCCGTTATCCCCATAAATAGGTGTCTTATTGATAGATATGTGGCATGCCTCACAGACTTTCTCAAAGATCTTGCCTGTCCATAGTTAAAGAATAACATCATAACCAATACGCACCAGCACTTCACACTATATCACACTATAATATATAATAATAATAATATAAACTAAAAGTGCACAAGATAAAAGCCAAAGGGTACTTCCTGGCTTTTCTAGATGCATTTTTTTTTTATATGTATCTATACATAGTGTATAACTAGATGCATAACAAAAAGCAATGTATCTAGAAAAGCCAAAGTGAACTATAATTTGGAGCGGAGGGAGTAGAAACATTTAGGCGAAAGTAAACATTTGAATGGGCAGACACAAAGGAAGCAGAATTATACCTGTCAAGCCAAGAGTTCTAAGGTCCCAAAGTACTAAGTGATTATCTGTGCCCCCAGTAACCAATCTGCATTTTCTTCTGAGCAAAGCCGATGCAAAGCCTGAGCATTTTTCTTTACTTGTTGAATGTATGCTTTATATTCAGGAGTTGCTACTTGCTTCAGAGTTATAGCCAAGGCAGCAATATGATTATTATGGGGTCCTCCTTGCATTGAGGGAAACACACCAAAATTTATCCTATCCTCGAAGTCATATTCATTCTCATCTCCATGAGAAAAAGATCCAGCCCGTTTCCTTAAATTTTTCCCTTTCCTGAAGAATATAATACCACCTCTAGGACCCCTAAGATTCTTGTGAGTAGTTGGCGTAACAACATCACAGTAGTCGAAAGGGCTACGGCATTCCTACAAAGGCACAGTACTCCAGTATCAGCAGACAGTTAATCCTCAATGATCAGTCTATGGTCTCTAATACAACCATAAAAAAAAAAACAGAAACGGCAAACAGAAACAATCTATATACCATATGAAGGACATCAAAGCATTAAACTAGAGTGTAGATATCACCCAACCAAACATGAAATTTAGAATGGTTGCAATAAAAGTTTAAAATCAACATGGTGTACAAGTGAAGGACCATAATACACAAGTCGAATGGTTTCAAGTGAACCGATTTACGTCACCTGGAACAACCACAGATGACATGCTACATTCAACATGGAAATAAGCAATCTATATATCTTATTTCAATAAATTTCTATATATGTTATAATCATAAACCCCGTTATCCTTCTATTTTAACATGCAAGCCATCCACATCAAGAGCCCACAGCACATGCAATATAAACCATCCACATCAAGAGCCCACCAGCACATGCAATTATGACATCTATCTATCTATCCATGCCAACAAAGCCACAACATCCACAAACATGCACTTATTTACCACGACAGCATACCACAACATCCATAAACATGCACTTATTTACCACGCAGCATACCACACCATCCATTTATAATAGTTTATCCCTTTTAAGTCATTTAATTTCATTCCAAATCATCCATGATCCACGCAGCAACAAGCAGGTATCCTTTTAGTATATGATATGCTAGAGCAAAAAAAAAAAAAAAAAAAAAAAAAAAGCTTATTTCAGCTGCGGCATTCTTAGTTATAAAAAGGAGTTGCACAAACAAAAGATGTGACTATCTATTAACTTACTGATGCACAAAGAATTGGGTTAGGTTTCTCATTGCACTATAAAGTAACAAACATGTGAATCATGATTCATCACTAAAAAAAAGGGGCAGACCCAGTGCCGGAGGCTCACCCACATGAGTGGGGTTTGGGGAAGGGATAAACCGAGGCAAGCCTTTCCCCATAAAATCTGCAGAGAGGCTGCTTCAACCCACGACCTGGTGACTCAGTGAGACATCTATCACTTTAGATTCACCACTATGGTAAGAAAATTCAAAAACACCTTAGATTGTCATTTGCAATTACAAGGAAAGTTTTCATCATAGACAAAAACATGACAATGGATACTAGCCATATAAAGCATCTTCATCGTCCAGGTAAACCTAGGGTTCAGCAAACATCAGGTACTAAAACCAAATTCAAATGGAAACGTTACTTTATGCATTCAAACATCAAATCAGGCTACAGTGCCAACCTAACCAATTGACCACGTACCATGATCCATCATGCATTTAGTGGTTTAAAATTCCTGATGAATAGGATATCAACAACCTTGGACAAGGGGAAAAAATGGGAAGTCCTAGAATCATTACTAATTATATCACAGTGACTTAAATTTTGTCAAGGAGAAAGACCAAAATAGTAACTTCCATTTAACAGAGGAAGTTTGTGTTTTAAATCTTCAAGGTTAGTTCAATGAATAATTTATGAACTAAAAGAAATGAATGTTGTGTTCTGCGGTCTTTATCAAGTTTTAAAGGATTTACTTCTAGTCAAAATAATAATCAACAAGGTTTTGACAAAAAATCTTCTAGCAGGTAATAACGTTACTAGGATGAGAGGTATCTCTAAGGTGCTGTTTAGTTGAACGTATTTGTAACGTTAATCAATTACATGGGTAACAGATGACATTAAATAATGTTTGTTTAAGTCCAGCCGTCACGCCAGATCACGCTGGGAACTGATACCGGTCTATTCAAACTCGTTACCGCTCCCGCGTGTGTGAATCATTACCGTTGCCATTTACGTTACAGTTCTGAGTCTACCATTCAACCAAATTGTTTAGCAAGATTAAATGGCAACAAAAGCCTTCTAACCTTTGGAAATAAGAAGACAAGGGATAGCTGGTAACTGCAATACTAGCCCATACAAACTAGCCCATACAAGTATACAATACTAAGAGGTACAATTCCGTTTGATGCTAAGCAGTATACAGTCATAGGGCGTGCTCGGTTCCACGCCACGGCAAGCCACGCCGTAGATCCAGCAGCGCCACAGCTCAGACAAAACGACAAGCCAGGGAAGCAAAACAACAGCTGTGGCGGCTAAACTTTACACGGCAACCAAGCAGCAGCCAAAGTTGCCGAACTTTTGGCGGTGTGAGCTGCGATGTGCAACCAAACATGTGGGCCTAAATGTATTCGTATTACTTTTGCACGCATTGTTAAGCAGGATACAATAAATTAATTGCATTGGAAATAAGAAGACAAGGGGTAGCTGGTAACTGCAATACTAGCCCATACAAAGTATACAACACTAAGAGGTACAATTCCATTTGATGCTAAGCAGTATACAGTCATAGGGTGCGCTCGGTTACAAACCACGCGAGCCACACCGTAGATCCGGCAGCGCCACAGCTCAGACAAAACGACAAGCAAGGGAAGCAAAACAACAGCTGTGGCGGCTAAACTTTACACAGCAACCAAGCAGCAGCCAAAGTTGCCGAACTTTTGGCGGTGTGAGCTGCGACGTGCAACCAAACATGTGGACCTAAATGTACTCGTATTACTCTTGCGTGCATTGTTAAGCATGATACAATAAACTAATTGTAAGTTAAAAATAAATGCTTCAACATAGATATGTACCTTTGCTGCGACAAGCCCACTGATATGTGCCATGTCGCAAAAAGAAGCACTGCACCACACTTATCAGCAATCAATCTCATCCGTGCGAAGTCCCACTCTCTGGGGTAAGAACTCCCACCACAGATGAGAATTTTTGGGTGGAAATCCATTGCTCTCTCCTCAAGCTTGTCATAATCAATATAGCCAGTCTGTGGGTTCACCTTGTACGACATGCTCTCGAAGAAAATAGAGGCACCTGACACCTTCTTACCACTGGGTGTGTAGTAACCATGGCTAACATGGCCGCCCGATGGTGGCTCCAGCCCCATGATGCGGTCCTTGGGTTGAAGGAGCCCAGTGTAGACAGCCAAATTGGCAGACGTGCACGAGTAGGGCTGCACGTTGACGCCCCAGCAGGCAGGGTCGAGACCGAAGGCAGTGAGGGCGCGCTCATGGCAGAGTCGCTCGATGGCGTCGATGTGCTGATTCCCGCCGTAGTAGCGCGCGCCCCCGGGAGCCCCTCGGAGTACTTGTTGGTGAGGTGGCTGCCGAGCGCGTCGAGCACCGCGCGGCAGACGAAGTTCTCCGACGCTATGAGCTCGATGCCTCGCACCTGGCGGTCCAGCTCCTGCTCCATGAGGGCGTGCACATCCGGGTCGGCCTCCGCCAGCGACTGGTTGCCCCAGGCGCGTACAGCGGCGCGGCGGCTCTCCAGATCCGTGCCGCTGCCCTCCCCCCGTCGCCTGCCGCTTGGCGGGGCGCAGCGCCGCGGACGTGGACGAGCAGGATGACGCCTCTCCGACCCCGGACCCGCCCCCACCGCCGTTGACGGCGCGGCGCGGGCGCTTGACGCAGAGGGAGTGCCCGAGGAGGGAGAAGTGCTGGTCGCCCCCGTCCTCGTCATCCCTCTCCGCGTCGGCCTCCCCGGCCACGACGCGCTCCGGCTTCGCGTCTTCCGCGTCGTCGAACAGGCGCAGCGGCGCGGCTGCCGCGTGCACGCGAGCGTTGGCGTGGGCGTGGGCGTGGGCGTGGGCGTGCCCGTGAGTGGAGCCCGAGCGAGAGGTCCGACGATGCGGGCCGCGAGAGATCCATAACTTACCAATTCCCGAATCGATCGGCGAGAAATAACGAACCCTAGCAAGCTACGCGTCTTCAACAACAAGAGCAGCAACAGCCAACGCGACAGGAGCAGCAGCGGAGGTGGGCGACGCAGCAGGAAGCAGAGGCAGCGGCGGTGGCTACGAGAGGCGACGCGGCGGCGGAGGAAACCATGGACCTTTGGGGATCAACCGGGGGCTATGGGAATTGGGAAGCACGAGACGAGATGACGCGGTGGAAAAGGTGGAGTCGAAGTCGGAGGCTCGCTGAGGAGGAAAGGAGAGGGGAATGAATGGGCGCCGTGCTCCAATTGATGAAGGGAAGGGTTGGTGGTGGTGTGGCGTGGTGTGTGATGTGGTCGATGGGAAGGAACAGGGGATCGGGGTGAAGGGAGGAAGAACCTGGACGGGGAACCGGCCGGAGACGCTGACCGGTGGGTGCTGTTGCCATCAGGACGGGAGGACGGGCACGAGCCCGCGAGGGCCGGCTGGGCTCAGGCCCTCTGGCCGACTGGCCGCCTCATGTTGAACCTGGACCCGATCCGTCGTGGTCGTGGGCGACTGAAAGTGGGCCCAAACGGTCAGTCACCATGAATTTCTAGTTGCCCCAGTGACGTTGCTGCTATCTTAGAAGAATATGCAACATAATCTCAAAAAAAAAAAAAATGCAACACAGCACATACTATGTGCTAGGCACACACTATCCACAACGTTCAAATGTGATTTGAGATTAGTGTTGCAGCACTCCTCCCCAAGTGTTTAGCACACTTTCTTCCAAGTGTTTAACACACAATCTCCTAGTGCACAACGGTTTGTAATGCTCTAACAATTTTTGTCAACTTCGATTGCATGGCGACTCTACAAGTGAAGCTGTTGTTGTTTAAAATGTCGACAACAGATTCGTGAGCAATTGTGTAGTGAACTTGTTTGCTAGTTTAGAATAATCGTTTGTAATGGTCTAACAATTTTTGTCGACTTCGGTTGTACGAGCGGATGTGTTAATAAAGTTGTTGCCATTTTTGAACAAAATTAGGTAGTGGCCTAACAAATTTTGTTGGTTTATGTTGCATGAGAAGCTACGGTGAAATTGTTGTTTTAGAACAATGTTTAAGTAACAGTCTAACAATTTTTGTCGACTTGATTGCATGAGTAGTTGTGTTAGTGAAGTTGTTGTTTTAAAACAACACTACATAATGGCCTAACATTTTTTGTTGACTTTGTTTGCATGAACAGTAAAGGCATTGTTGTTTTTAGAACAACGTTTCATAATGGTCTAACGATTTTTGTCTAACTTTGGTTGCATAAGCGGTTGTGTTAGTGAAATTATTGTTTGTTAGAACAACATTACGTAATGGACTAACAATTTTGGATGGAGACATCGGGCGACGAGTCACGCGTCCATGGAGCGCACAACCATGTTCCTCGTTGCACCACGTGGCCTTCCTCCCCCCCCCCACTCATCCCATGTCGCCTCCAGTTGTTTTTTTTTTTTTTTTTTTTTTTGACTTTGGTTGCATGAGCAGCCATGTCAGTAAAGTTGTTGTTGTTTTAGAACAACATTTCATAATGGACTAACGATTTTTGTCTAACTTCATTAATTCCATGGCGGTTGTGTTAGTGAAGTTGTTGTTGTTTTAGAACAATATCACGTAATGGCATAACAATTTTGGATGGAGACATTGCACCACTCGGCCTTCCTCCCCACCCCCGCCTCCTCCATTGTCGCCTCGGTTTTGATTGCCTCGTCGATGACCCGCCCTCCATTGTCTTTCTCCCCGATCACCCGTCGTTGGCCACTACCCCCAGTAGCGAGCCCTAGGGTTCACCGAACTCCGACAAGCTAGGGCTGCGATGATCGCCATCTTCCCTCTCCCCATTTGGAGGTCCACCATATCCGTCGAGCCGAGCTCCGGCGGTGGTGCCCCCCTCTCTCTCCACGCTTTGGCTGTCATGGGCACCGCTAGGGCCTCCTAAGCCGCCCGTCCTCTCTATCATTGCCGAAGTCGGCCTACCTTCCCTCAGGATGGTCGGGCCCTTCTACACCCACCGGAGGCGGGGAGGAGCTTCCCGAACACCTAGCCCGTCGCGAACCCTAGGCGGAGTTGAGAATGTCTAATGTCTTTTTCTTCTCTCTATTTTTCCCTCTCTATAACTAATTTCTCTTCTCTTCCTTTTCTATCTCCACTTTATCCTTCTCTTCCTCCACCGCATCGACCTCTTCTTCCTCCTTCGACTTTGCGCGCAGCTCATTGCCCCTCGGCGGCTTTGCGCGTGGCTGTGTCTCGGCTGCTATCCAACGCAAACGTCAGTCTCGCACCTGCGTGCCCCTACTCCGGCCCTCTCAGAGCTGGCACGGAGGCAAAGTCCACTGTCCGCCTATCCTCATCCAATTCTCACGGGAGCATGCAAAAGTGAGGTGAAGCCATTTTTTTCTTTAAAAAATCCTCCACCTTTTCTCTCTCCTCTCTGAAAAATCCGCAGCTCTATGGTGAGACAGTTAAAGCCATGTCCACGTCTAGTTCAACCTATCTTGATATCTTATAGTATCAGATTAGATTTGATGCAATTAATTCAGCGTGAAAAAAAGCGTGCAATTTTCTTTTCTTATCTTATGATTCAAGTATCAGATTTGCAACGTCTGTGCTTACGTCCCAATGTAGTATTATAAACAAAGAATGTACAGTGCTAGCGCACTGCTACATTGTCCATCACATCAGTCAGTGGACATCAGCTTGCGTAATTGGCTTCTTGCTCGTGCTTTTGCGCTTTGAACTAAAAAAAAAAACTCAAACTCCTGTTGTACGATTCCAGCTCAAGGACATACCATTTAGCACCTGAGTAAGAGTGTACAGTATTTTTGCAGATGGATACTGTACTATTGGGGGTGTTTAGTTGGTGAAATATTTTGGGTTGGGCTACTGTAGCACTTTTCGTTTGTATTTGGTAATTAATATTCAACTATGGACTAACTAGGCTTAAAAGATTAGATCTCGCACTTTTCAGCCAAACCGTGCAATTAGTTTTTTTTTATTTACCTACATTTAGTCTTCTAAAAAATACGTTAAGAGATTCGATGTGACGATGAACTGTAACACTTTTTGGGTTCTTGTAGTACAAACTAAACACCCCCATTATACAGTAGCAGTAACATCAATACACTGTCTTGGTTCGTGCACTAAAAAAAAGCATTCTCCCTTCCAAAAAGTCAACAACTTTTAATTTTAACCAAAAATATTAGTATCATTAGGTAGGTCTTTGAATATAATTTTACAATAAACTTTTTTACAGACGTAATAGAAGGCGAGAAAGTTTGAGTAAACATTTTACTCCATGGAGTAGCTGTCTACTCTGGCTTCGCCAGAGACGTCACAGAGTACGTAGTACGTACGTTGAATGTCCCCGTCCTCAGATAATCTAGGCCAGGTTCAATGAACCTACGCCACCAAGGCACCAAACTGTGGATATTTCAGAGATCGGATTTTGGTACGATACGTTGCTTTGATTTCATGCCAACGCCGGAAATGAGAAAGTTCGTACATGTTTGGTTGATTATTCTGGGAGAGCCAAACTGGTTCAAATGACGGCAAAGGTAAAACTTGCCCATGCAGGCATGGTTAGCCGCTAAGCAAGCATTGCAAATCAAAGAAAACCTTGTCCTCAGCCTCACTTGGCACAAGCAACGAAATCCTTGCCTGGCCAGGTGACCGCTTAGTTCTTGGTACGCCTTTGCCTCGCTTTCCCCGCGGTGTCGGTCGGTCCATTAAGCCTCTACGCGCCCAAGCTGTATGAGGCCATATCCAGGGTGGGCAAGACAAGAACTTTGAAGGGTGGCCTCTTTCAGAATCGATGGGCACGTGATATCGAGGGAGCGCCAACTGTCCAAGTGATTTGTCAGTACTTGCGGGTTTGGAGGATACTACAGGACGTGGTGCTTGACCCTGTGCAAGAAGACCGTTTTGTCTGGCGTTGGACTGCGGATGGATGTTACTGATCGTCGGCTTACAGAGCGTTCTTCAATGGGGTCACATCCTTGCCGGGCGCCAAGAAACTCTAGAAGACGAAAGCACCGGCGAGGGTCAAATTCTTTTACTGGCTCGTCCTGCATCGGCACATTTGGACTGCCGACAGAAGGTTTAGGCATGGCTTGTAGGATGATGATTCGTGTGCGCTATGCAGCCAGGAACAGGAGACGTGTGATCACCTCTTCCTTGATGTGTGATCGCCAAAGAGGTCTGGTTTGCCTTGCTGCAACCGGTCAGGCTGGGGGCGATGGCTCCAATGCGGAATGAATATCACCACATGGTGGCTGGGCCAACGGCTCATGCTTTAAAAACCGTATGGACCAAAGTTTTCGAGCCCAAGGAGGCTATCCACGTCGTCCCCTTTAATTTGATTGGTCCGGATTTTTTTTTGAAGAAGTCCTTCTGTTTCTCGAAAATAGTATTGTGGCCCCTAAAGATCCTAATGTAACAGTAATTTAGTTTTTTTTTTTTACGTTTTACCCGCATATTCTTGACTTCCTACATGCGTAGAAGAGAAAATTCGAATTCGTGCTACTTTTGCGGTTAACCGCCCGCCTGCAACTTTTCCAAAAGACCCCCCTCTCGCCACCAAATATATACCGCTCTCCCACTAAAAAAAAAAAAAAAAAAGTCCAACTCTTCACCGTGAAAAAAAAACACGGCTCCCTCCTCCCCGGCGCCTCTCCCACGCGGACACGAAGCGGCGGCATTTGGCTGCGGTGGCGGCACCCCTCCTCCCCCCTTCCTCCTCCTCCCCCTCTCTCCTCCCCCAGCCGCCCTCCTCGCCTCCTCCTCCTCCTCCTCCCCCCGGCGTGCCCTCCTCTCCCTCCCTCTCTCTCTCTCCGCTCGATCCGTCTCTGCTGCGCGCGATGGCCCGGCGGCCACCACCATACGTGAGTAGGGGCGGGCGTGGCTCGGCCGCCCTCCCCCTCCCCACGCCCGGCGTGGTTGCCCTTACAGCGCCTCCTCTCTCCTCCTCCTGCTCTGCTCTACTGTAAACCCTAGGCTGCTGCGGGTTCCGTCGGCCCGACACCAAACTTCGCCTCCGGTGACTTGATCCCATGTTGAGATGCTCGCCCGGCGATACTTGTGGTAGGTTCAGGTACCCGATTGATCGGATCATGGTTTGGCCCGTGACTTTGCATTTTATTTTGATGGGTTCAAGTTCCATTCCAGTAGGTGCTGATCCTGTGATTTCTTTGTTCCTGCATCAAATTGTCGGGTTCCATTCTTTTTTTGTAAGTTGAGATTAGATTTCATATATATGTGTTATCTTTTTGACTGCATATATTAAATATGTCTGATAAGCTTAAGTTTCATGCAAGAGATTAAATTTTGATTTGCTGTATCAAATTTGCATGAGTATTTCTTTTCTGGTGCTATGGATAGTCAGGATCCTAAAAGAAATTGATGTTGGGTACACTAATTAATTTGCACAGAAATCACAGGAAGATATGTGTGTTGTTAGTTTCAATGGTAGTATGTCATTGCTGGAGGTCTATCGGCGTAGCAATCTGACCATAAGACAGTGCTTGTGAGGTAATTATACTTACTATTTGGGAGACCAAAGCATTTAAGCGTTTACCATAGCATCATTAAGATTTCAAGAATCATACAGATATAAAACCGTATGGACCAAAGTTTTCGAGCCCAAGGAGGCTATCCACGTCGTCCCCTTTAATTTGATTGGTCCGGATTTTTTTTTCGAAGAAGTCCTTCTGTTTCTCGAAAATAGTATTGTGGCCCCTAAAGATCCTAATGTAACAGTAATTTAGTTTTACTTTTTTACGTTTTACCCCGCATATTTACTGACTTCCTACATGCGTAGAAGAGAAAATTCCGAATTCGTGCTACTTTTGCAGTTAACCGCCCGCCTGCAACTTTTCCAAAAAGACCCCCACCTCTCGCCACCAAATATATACCGCTCTCCCACTAAAAAAAAAAAAAAGTCCAACTCTTCACCGTGAAAAAAACACGGCTCCCTCCTCCCGACGCCTCTCCCACGCGCGGACACGAGCGGCGACGGCGACGCGGTGGCGGCACCCCTCTCCCCCGCCTTCCTCCTCCTCCCCTCTCCTCCCCCCCAGCGCCGCCCTCCTCCGCCTCCTCTCCTCCTCCTCCTCCCCGGCGTGCCCTCCTCTCCCTCCCTCTCTCTCTCCCGCTCGATCCGTCTCCTGCTGCAGCGATGGCCACGGCAGCCACCATACGTGAGTAGGGCGGCGTGGCTACGGCCGCCCTCCCCCCCTCACCACGCCGGCGTGGTTGCTTACCAGCGCCTCCTCTCTCCTCCCTCTGCTCTGCTCTACAGTAAACCCTAGCTGCAGGGTTCCGTCAGCCCGACACCAAACTCGCCTCCGGTGACTTGATCCCATGTTGAGATGCTCGCCGGCGATAACAGTGGTAGGTTCAGGTACCCGATTGATCGGATCATGGTTTGGGCCGTGACTTTGCATTTTATTTTGATGGGTTCAAGTTCCATTCCAGTAGGTGCTGATCCTGTGATTTCTTTGTTCCTGCATCAAATTGTCAGGTTCCATTCTTTTTTTGTAAGTTGAGATTAGATTTCATATATATGTGTTATCTTTTGACTGCATATATTAAATATGTCTGATAAGCTTAAGTTTCATGCAAGAGATTAAATTTTGATTTGCTGTATCAAATTTGCAGGAGTATTTCTTTTCTGGTGCTATGGATAGTCAGGATCCTAAAAAGAAATTGATGTTGGGTACACTAATTAATTTGCACAGAAATCACAGGAAGATATGTGTGTTGTTAGTTTCAATGGTAGTATGTCATTGCTGGAGGTCTATCGGCGTAGCAATCTGACCATAAGACAGTGCTTGTGAGGTAATTATACTTACTATTTGGGAGACCAAAGCATTTAAGCGTTTACCATAGCATCATTAAGATTTCAAGAATCATACAGATATAGAACTATCAGGTGCATGATCATAGTGTGCTTCCATTGTGCGGGCAAAAACACTCTGGTTAGGTTCAGTTTTTTAGATGTATATACCTTCCTATTGGTTGCTTTCAGCAAGTGTCTTTTTGTAAAAGTAGAGATAGGATAAATCATTTGGATGATACATTGTTAAACTAACATGTGTGGTCATAAAACTGCTGGTATTACAAAATAGTTCCTTTGTCAAGTTCCGGTAAGGTGGCTTTATATGATAATAGGACATAACACTAATCCTTTGTTTATGCCCCTATTCAGGTCTACAGTTCAGTGATCCATACACGAGTATTATAATGGTTTGCATCTCCAAAAATGAGAACCCTTCATGGATTCCATTTGTATCTGAACTCTGCTGCTTTATCTACTTCCAAATTGAGTTGCCTTGTCTATGACAGATGCCGGTCAGTACCTTTTTTCTAATTCATAATCAAATGAGATCGAGCTTCTATGCATCTTTTTGTGTCACTGCATTTTACAACTTGCGCCTAGCAGTCTGTGGGCTTGTGCTTTGATCTATATTCTCCTATGATTATAATATTCAGACAACCATATAGCTATAGGGAAATGTACATATGTTTACAGTGTGCTGGTTCCTAAAAAGATATAATTTGCAGCGAGCATATACGGCGTTTCCTATACTTTAAATTCAAGATTTTGTTTTTTCTATAATGCAGGGCTCAGATGTACAGCAGGCTCAGCTTTGTTACAAATCAACATTATATAGGTTTGATGGTTGGTTACTGCTATGTAGTTCTTTTTGTTCCTTAAGAAGAATCGTTTTTTCTTATCACATTTTTTCCTTCTTCGGGTTTATGAGGTGCATGATCATAGTGTCCTTGCAAAAATAAACCCAGAACACTCCATTTCAGTTTCAAGGCTGCCTTTGATAAGGTAATAGCCTCAACATTTTCAATTTTGTAGTTGGATGACTGTAGCTACCTAAGAGTTCCATAATTAGTCTGTTGTATTTTCTAGGCCAGGGTAAAGTAGCTAATTTATAAAAGCAATTTGTATAGGTATACAATGGCAAGGGCAATATTGATGGACTTGTCATTTTTCTAAAAAACGTGATATTGAGGATCAGGTAATCTCTAGATTCATTGAAAAATAGTTTGTAAATGTGAGAGTGCCTCCGACTGTATATAGTATTACCAAACAAATGGATTCCTATCAGGGGATTTTGAGAAAACTCCACTGAATTGTTGCTTACTCATACTATTTTATTTTATACTTCTATTTTAGTTGGCCTTGTGTCACATGCTGAAAAGACAAAGCATTTGTGCACAAGTTGGATTCTGTAAGTGAAGCACATACACTTAGGCTGATGCAATTATATTTAAACAAGGGACAAAATGAATGAAAAATGAAAATGAAAGGAGTTTGAAGTTAGATAATAGGCCAATTGCAGTTTTCCATAAATCGTGATTAGGTAGAGCATTCATATTGTCTTGTGGATTTTAGAGTTGTCTTGTGAATTTAAGAGGTACTGCACCATGCATGTGTGCTCCTTCCAAGAGTTTCTTATTTGAACTGGAAAAAATGAGTCTCTAGAAAGAGCGATGCTCTATTTTTATTCTCATATCATTTTATCTCTATCTAGACTAATGAATTTCGACCTCCATCCTGCCTTTTTCTGATTATTAGTTTAGCCTTCGTCAACAAATCTTTATTCAATAACCTTTAATTACTGTCACTATACTGATTAGCCATCTCTATTCAATTTCTTATTATCTTTGAAGATCCCTGACATGTATTGCATATGTTTTACAAGTTCCGTTGTTATCTGTCATTGATTTGAGTAATTTAGTATGTGTTGCTTAACTCTCTCTCAAGTTTTCAGCAGTTTCAAAGGGAATTGAAAGCGCGTTTAAGGAGTCCACCTCTGTTGTACTTTTCAGCCAATATGTAAGTAGTATTGTTTAACACAGTTTTTTTTTTTTTTTTTTTTTTGTCCAGCTGTTCATTCTTTTCTGTTATGGGATGCTGGCAGCTCTATGCTACCTTTTGGTAAATAAAATTATTAGTTATGGGATGCTGGCAGCTCCATTGGAAATAAGCTCTTTTTTTCATTTCAATGGGTAAGTTAACTCCTTATTTTGAGCATACTGATTTCTTAATTAGGATTGAAATACTGCTCTCCTTTCCCATTATTTAAATTTAAAATACTTTCTGCAGTACCAAACTTAGATCTGCAAGTACACATACCCTCCCTCATGCTATGACACTACAATGGTGCAGGCACACAGGTAGCCACCAATCTAAAATGCTAAGCAAATTGTGTATCTATTCAGAATGACAACACGTCAGGAATAGAGAATATGGAACCACTATTTAAATTATATGTAACCATGCTATACTTAATATCACAAGTTGCTCTGAACCTGAGTTAGAATTCCAAAATTATCATCACTGTCACAGCAGACTTTAAGGCTGTATATCTCCGAATCATGTAGCCTCCTCTAGGCAGGGCCTTAGAATAATGGCTGAGGCATCTCTTTTGCTTTGATTTCTTTTACCTTAATCAATCCAAACCATTAATGGAATTTACTTTGGCAAAAGGAGTCTTCAGGTTTTCTACAGTACATATAGTTAATATATCACCATCTGATCCAACATATTAGTTTCTCCTTATTTAGTGTCAAATATATGGGTATAGCAAGGTCGTCATCTAGGTTTGTGCTGGAGCGTAAATGTGAACAACTATTTCAGCTTACAGCTACGAAAAGTATTTTCTCTTCATGCAGTTATCCATAATTCTTGAATTTATTTAGCCATGTCATCCTTTTTGAGACATTACCTTTCATGTGACCTCTGATATACATAGCCACATTCCTCCTTTTCAAAGTTCTGGACAGATATATATGACTCCTGTGGAGGATTCTTTATTTTGGAAAGTTCTGGGCGGTTATATATACAACTCATGTTCCATCTGTTTTCTTGCCTTGATACTCTAGGATCATGGTCATGTTTCTGAGGCCTCTAAAATTTGTAAAGGTTCCTTTTTTTATGTTATTTGTCAATTGTCTATCATCTGACGGAGTTTTCAGTGTAGTGTTTTTTAGCCTCCGTCCGAGAAATAGTTCAGCCACTTTACCTTACAAGGCTATGGCCGAAGTTAGGTCTTCATTATCCCTGTATGATTCTTTTTAGGTAATCCATATAATGAAGAGTCTATTGCGATTCACTAATAATTTTGCTTAAGGAATCTGACTCTGATTTTCTTTATTCCAATTAGCTTATGATTTATCATCTAATCTTCCATTTTCTGCTACATCTTTGTTAGGTGCTACAAAAGTTGCTATGAAGGTACGATCTCTTCATATGATAGATTTGCCCATTCCTTTCATCTAGGATGTTGTTATATTTAAGTTGCTCCTTATACTGCAGATTTGTCTTATGTATGGATGCCCAGATCTTGTCTTGCAATTCTAGAATTGGTTAGTAAACTTAGTGGTTGTCGTCTTTGGATATCCCTCTATTTTAGTGGGACTACAGAACAGGGGTGAAGCATGCAGAGCATGCAGATTAAAAAAAAAATAAAGGTCCAGCCTATTCGAGTGATTTTGCTGCGTTTTTATGAGGTTTCATAATAATTTCATGAAAAAACATCCTTGCTACTGTATACAGAGCTTATATGGCTTCCTCACATATCTGTGTAGCCTGCAAGGCTGGCTGGTTGGCTCCCAGATCCAATCCAACAGTGGTTTTAGAAAACAAGCCAGGTTAGATTTGGTCTTGTTCTTGGTTCAAATAGCAAGCAGTTCCAAACGCGCGCAGTAGTAAGGTTGTTCGATTAGTTTTTAAATAAATAGCAGTCATGTCTGGCCCATGCTATTATCACGAACCACCAGGAGGAGTTTATGATTTTATCATAATTTTCAGTTGATACAACAATTGAATAATTTATTAAATAGCAACCACTCGACTGAAGTTTGTACCAAAGTAGTGTCATCCGTAAACATACCAGTAATTAACTAGCTTTCAGTCGATAAATTCCATTTTTTGTTTGGTTGCCTGAACATTTGCCACGTGCTGAAACAAGTGAAACCTACACTATAGTCTGAGACAACATAAAAAACAATCAAGTATCTATAACCTTTGTTTTGTCTGGGTTACATAAATATAAATCAAGTATCAAAATGACATTGTGGTTTGTACATAATTATTTCTTTCTTTATCTTTAGTTACTGTTAGCTTGCAGTGGTTTCAGCCTCCAAGCAGATAAGCAAGTTCGTCAACCATCACCAGCTGCAGCCTGCAGGCTCATTCTTCATCAGACAAGGATGGCAGTTGGGTATTGATCACACACCATCTAAGCTAACCCCGAATGCGGCCTCCTGCCTGCCTCTGCCATCACTAGCTGTACAGGCTGTAGGCTGGTTCTTAATCAACCAGCTGCAAAGGCTCTCGATGGCTCCTTAGCTATGCTACAAAGACCCGATGAATTTGTGGTTCCAGAGCTGGTTATTCTAAATATTTGTATATGTCATGTACCATTACTATTTTAAAGAAATGTTTTGCCTATGAAAAGAATGGACATTGCAGCTTCTGTTTTTTTTAGTGCCTTTTAGTGTTTTTGGATACAGCTAAAGTAGAAGAAAAAAAAACAAAGGAATTGCATAGACCTCATTGAAGTGTTTTGGCCCAATATTTATGGGTGTTCCAGATGCTTGCTACTTAAACATTTGCGTGTGTGCTCCTCACTCCCAATCCACGCGCAAGAGCGCGCTTTTCTACTGCTGGCAAATCGGACAATATATTGTACCTGACGGACCTTTGGACCTTTGCCAAATCGGACAATATATTCAGTACACAACTCTAATTCAAACTTTTCTGCTGTTGTTTCAGCGTGTATATATATATGCACCGGGCATATCTATGGCCATTTTACCTTCCACATACAACATCCAAGACCTGCTTACAGTTGGGCGCGCAAAGGCGCGCCAGCCTACTAGTGATTCTACATGGCGACCAGCCTTCGACTCATTGATGCTGCTAGTCACCTGAAGGCTATGGAAGGAGCGTAACAACAGGGTATTCCAACTATCAGCGGCTTCAGTGCGCGAGATCATCCAGCAAACTATCAGAGAAGCAGAGGACTGGATCTCAACAGGTTTTAGAAGTTTAGAGGTGGCAATTCCTATCTGGTCACGGTATCTCTTCATAATGTAATCATTTTATATTAGATCCAGTAGCTAAGTGCTCGTCTCATGAGATTGCTTGCCTCCAGGAACTTGTATTGAACTCTCCCTCTTAATGAAACATGGTGAGTGTCCCGATCGTGAAAAAAAATTGCCAGCACAGTCCATGCTGGCTTGGCAAGTCCACACGGTATCGGGCAAAGAAACCAAGCGGTCTTACAATTTGCCCCATCTAAGTCAGCGAGAAAAATCTTGTAGTACATCCAAATACCCTGCCTAGTGTCTAATCCATTGAACACCCTGCAAAAGAAAACAAAAAAGGAGACAAGGAAATAAATTTATCCAAGTTTGGGTTCTGAACTTTATGTCCCCGCTGAGGAGATCGTCAATCATGCGAAAGTGAAGGGTGGCATCAAAATCATGCTCGCAGCTTAGGCCGTGCCCAACGCGTCACGGTGGCGTGCTGTCCCAAATGCCACGTCGTGTCCAGCAGTCCAGGTCATGAGTTTGATAGCTTCGCGGGTAGCCTGCAGAAGATCGACCTCCCCGGGCCGACAAAAGGTCCAGGGCAATAGCTTGGCCAAGCGTTGTGGCCTTGAGGCCACATGACTTTCCCAAAGACCCGTCCCTCTGTCAAAGGTGAAAAGGCAGCATGCATGTGTCGATCTTCACTCCTCCGTCCCTTTATGTGTGTCGTCAGGAAAACGTGTTTGTGAGAGAAAACACGGTTTTTTAGAGACAAAACATCTAGGGGACAGGAGAGTGTGTCAGCAAATGACGTGACCTATGACAAAGTAGAAATGGTTGATACTCCCTCCGTCCCATGGAGTTCGTTGTTTTTGACTTTTGAACTTCATGTTTGACCATCCGTCTTATTTAAAATATTTATGCAAATCATAAAATAAATTAATCAATATTCAAGTATCTTCATTGATAAAATAAGTCGTACTAAAATAAATTATATTTGTGTAAAAATTTGAATAAAATAAAAGCGTCGAATAAGATGACACGGAATCCGGGATGACAAACTTCGGTGGGACGGAGGGAGTAGAAAAATGAATTCGAGCTGCCTCCGTCCACGCGTACAGCACTTTTTGGTGAGGCTAGACGGCTATTGCCGCCCGCGTGGCGCGTGCCCTTAGCCTGGCGAGAAGTTGGCCATACTTGGTGAGCGAGCCGTCCTCCATCCACAGCCTCCTCAGAAACTTGATAGCTTGAAATTTGTCGTACATGCCAACTGCTTCATATGGCATATACAGAGAGAGAACCTGATCACTTTTGGCTCTTCAGCCTGAAGTGAAACCATGCCCAATCTACCATAATCTCATTGTGTAATCAGATAGAACAGAGCCACTAACACTCATTTCATAAGATATTTTAAAAACCATGATAAGGTTATGCATAATTCATCTTCTCTCCTATTTCCTTCAAAATGAGTGTACATCAGACTACCGCAAAACAGCCATAAAAAGTTAGACAATCATTTTGATGAGGTAGAAGATGTGCATGCACATCCCGCGCTCTTACTTCATGAGGAGACTGTTTGGTTGCCATGCAACCCAAAAAGTTTCAACCTAAAAAGTCTTTATAGTATCCGTCACATTAAATCTTTTTGATGCATATATAGAGCATTGAAAGTAGGTTAACTAAAAACTAATTACACAGTTTAGGCGAAAAGTACAAGACGAATCTTTTGAGCCTTGTTAATCAATGATGGGATAATAATTACCAAATACAAACGAAAAGTGCTACAGTACCGAGAACCCAATATATTTTGGGTTGCATGACAACTAAACAACCTCGAAGTTCCTGGACAGATACCCTTATAGGTGTTTGTGTTGTCAACACTATCTCACTAATGCAAAAACACGCCGATCTTGGTGGGCGTGGTCTCAAAAAAAAAAAAACCCCCTATATGTGACATCTCTTCACGTGACGAAGTAGTGGACAACAATATTGTACCTATGCTGCACAATGATATTGGGTCTATGCCTGTCATGGCACGATAGTGCTCAACGCATGAATATTGCTATGATAAACCTTGCTACTAATTTGATTAAAGTAACAAAACAAGCTGAATCATTAAACTAACTTTAAGTTTCAGCATTATTTCCCAATAAACACAAACGGGAGTACATTACATGCTCCTCTACCCCTACAAACCTTGATCTCCACCCTGATAAGAATAACACCTAGGTTATTTGTGTGTCAATCACCATTCGTTTGCTTAAAATTTGCACTTTCCTGGTGTCCTAGCTGCTACTATGTACACAACCGCTAAGAAGGAAAATGGACAAGGATAGACACACACAACACAAAAATGAAGCGATGAAACCAAGAGAAATTTAATGCTGAAAACATATGATGCTGACATGCCGTACTGCTCAATGTATAGGGAAATAACCATCGGCAAAATGATCTCTTAACTCAAGATAAGTTCAACCACCAATGCCAGAAAATGATTGGGCCTCAAAACTCAAGCATCTGGAACTGATAGAAAGTATTGTGACATAAACGCCCTGAATCTTATTTTTTGTACTCCCTAGGCGAAATTACAGTTGGGGATAGATTCTTTGGAACGAAAAGAGATGTCTTCACCCAAGATTCCAGCTGTTTGTCCCAGGTATATTGTCTCAAATAATCTATAATTCCAAACACAAGCTCTTTCTTCTCTTTGTCAACTCCAACAAGCAAGGAGTAATCCATGACAGTCATGCGCTGTGAGCACAAGGAAATACAAAATATAAGATGAGGGCAAAATTACAGAAAGTCCTATAAAATGAAGAATCTAAACTCAATGCAAATTATTTGCTAGCAATAGGCACACATACACTTAGGAAAGACGTGTCGTTCCAAATAGCACGTTCCATGAGTTTTTCGTTTTTCCTTCAATGTAGACTGGCTTGGTACGCATGTCTTCAATAAAATTTTGATCCAGCAGTACCTTTTCAGGATTTTCTGAATCAGGAATATATCGTGAGAAAAGAGCACCCTTCAGATCATATCTGCGTATTATATTACGTCCAAACAAAACATTTTCCATAACCATGAAGTTAACCCTTGTCTCCTTGCCGTTCCTAGTTTCCTTAACCTTAAATAGTATAAAAAAAAAATACATCATAATATGCTAGGAACAGTTTGTGCCATGGAGTTTCATGTTAGATTCGACATACCTGATATATTCCCAGAATTTTCGCAAGACATGTAGGGTTGCTTGAAACCCTGAGATACACCAAAATGCTTGAAGTACTCAAGACCAAACTTTAAGAATGAGTCAAACTCAGTCTTCTGGATTTGTTTTATGATAAATCTGTCATCCATTGACTTTGCAAAGAAAACCTTACTCTTTCCACCCTGCGCATTCCAGTTTTTGCAGCGGCTTATTGATGAAATATATGCAAGTTCTGATGGGCAACATATCTTCCGAAGATCATGGAATTGTTTTGCATATATACAAACGACAGTATATTTGCTTCTCAGAGCTATCTTTTCATTGTTCAGATCAATTTCGTGATGCAGATCTTTTAAAGCTGACATAAATGAATCATAAAAGCCTGATGTTGCTTCCTCAGGTGATACTAGTGATGCAAACCTTGAAAGTTTATCGTTGTTTTCTAAAGGCTCATTTGTAGACAACATGGATGACAGCATAGAAGCATTTCTATCGAAGTTGCTAGAGGCAGCTTCAGAATAGAACCCTTGTTGTTCAGATATAATTAGAGCGTAAGCAATAATGCTAGAAACCTCTTCCTCAGAAATTGAAAAATATTACCACCACGGCCAACTATAAAATGTCCCAAGTCCATTTGATGCTTTAATTGTGCCAATGATGAAGAACATGGGGTGTATTTGTTGATGAAGTAAAATTTATTCAAAGAACCACCTTGGAGTTCTTTCTTGTATTCCATTTCCAATTGATTAAATCGATTCCAGACCCATTTTCCTGCATCATCACTTGGAATGACAACATGATGCACGTCATTTACATTGGATGCTGCAGGTTGTTCATCATTCGTAAATGGTATAGTGTTTAATTTCTCTGAACAATTATCATTAGCTGCCTCGACAGAGGTTCCAAAGTGATTAGCAGCTTCGCCTAAAGAGGAAAGAGTTGATCTTACGTCATGATCTTGATAAATGGGCAAATCGTGCTCTTTGGTTATTAGTTTATCAGTAAGATGAACCTTGTCCAAAAATTGTATCACCAAATGTATCTTCAAAGCAGTCAGAAGAATTTATAATTGTTTCCTTTCTTTCTGTTCCAATTTCCTGGATTGCAATACTTCCAACTCTTTCAGCTCATTCTTTGCTGTGCTTTCATGAATGGAATTGTCTGAAGATGCAGTATTAACTTTAGTGTACTGCAGAATATGAAGCAACCGAAGATCCCAAATGTGGAACCCAAGAAGAAGTTGCTGGTACAGCCAGTTCAAACCAAGGATCCCATGTGCAAAACTCTCGGACATGGCAATTTGGCTAAACTCCCTCAGAGAAGCCTTATACATAGAGGATATGTTAACATACCATAAAATAATCTGAAATCTTTTTGCGTAAGGAAATCAGCTAATAGACAGCAAAATAGAATTGATGCAGGATGATTACCTCAACTTCATTTTTCTCTTGTGTGAGCATCCTAGACACCTCCAAAAGTAATCCCTCATCTACTGAAATGCTGGTGTCTTCCCCCATGGCTTGACTAGAGTATCTTGATCTCAAGTCTTGCATTACATTTTCAACTTCTATGAAGAGTTGCTTCCATTTAAGAAGGACCTTAAAGAATAGAATGATGTTAGCATGCAAGTATGCAATTGGCTAAAAGAAAATAAACAGCAGCAGCAGAAAATATGTTGCAGAAGCATACATTCTTCACTTCGACATCAAGCCAATCCTTTTTGTTTCGGTTATTGAACTCCAAACTCAATGGAGGCTTACAAGCAGAATATATTTCTACAGATGAGTATCTGAACATAGCAACATTGGATCCAAATCTGCAAGGCATAAAATGACGAGGAATATCAGTAAAATTAGGGGGAAAGAATCCCGGTTTCATCTAAAAAAATCCATGTTCATATGTATAAGAGCATAGGAGACATTTACCCAAAGAAACGTAGGCAGTCTCTATGAAGTAAATGCCCACATGTTGGTAGCTTCTTGGCAGCAGAGTGGGTTGAGAAGCTGAGTTCCAGGAACTTCCCAAACGACAGATTACGTGCAGAGGAAGATATTATAACCCTATGGGTCGGCTTAGCATTGCATCTCAAGCATCTGGTCCACATCCAAATTCTTCCTTGAGTTTCCCCAGAAAGTGTCAACTCCAAGGGAAGTCTTTTCACAAGAACAGTGAGAGTACCATTATGGTGGGTATAAGAGTACATGTGAAATTCTGGAGATTCACCACATGATAGGCAGCTGTGTTTCTGTAAACAGTTTAATTATTATTGGAGGAAACAGCAAGAAAAATGAAGGATATAAATTAACAAATAGTAAATAGTATGACCTCATTAAGTAAAGTGTCTTGCAAATATCGTCCAAGAGATGTATCGAAATACCCATAATAAGTTATCCGCGAAAAGGTGACTCTGCTCACAAACAGCTTGGTTCCTGATATGTTGGCTAGACATTGAAATCAAGATGTCCTGAGTATTCAAAGAAGCTCCACTCTCAGCACGAATCACATCAAAAGTTCCCTGAAAATTGTCGCTAGACAATTGCTTTTTCTGCGCCTCTTTGGAAGTATCAGTGAATGGTGACCCATCAAAACCATCAGATGTGTCAGACTTAGCACAATCTGGTGATGACATGTCCTGCATAAAATTTGGTGAGGGATCTGAAACAGGCAGGGATGAGTATGATTGAATGCCTTTGCTGTCAACATGCTCTTCACCAGCAGGATCTTCAGATGTCACAGTTTTGGAATCATGAAGATGCAATGGTATGGATTTTTCAGTATGAATGAGCTTTTCCTGATTAGGATACTGATCACCACAAGCTGGAGTGTTATTCATGGTGTCACTGTTTTTTGAACTATCATAACAGGGACCAAGCAGTTCTGGTTTAGTTTTAAAGCACTTCTCTTTCCCTGTGATAGTTTTCTCTGTCGTAAACAACTTTTGATCAGCAAAAAATGAAGTTTCAAGGATCAAATGGTAAGCTGCAAAGACAGTGAAATGAAGCACACGCTTAATCTTCTTAAGTTCTTCCCTTGTTGCTCCTTTCAGCAGTATCTGCAGAACAATGTCAAACTAATCAGCACTAGCACTAGCACTAGCACCTATAAAACTCCAAATAGCAGAAAAGTATGACGGACAGGCAACATTATTAATGTAGTTCAATGCAATACTAAGTAAAATGAGTGGAACTGAACGGTGTTACCAACAGTGAATTTTGGTCTGTTACAACATAGCATAGCCATTGATACCCAACCCACCCCCACCCCCAAAAACGGTCAGGACAAATGGTCTTGAGCTCTTGCCAGCTCATACCTAACAGTGAGAACTTTTTCTCTCCATATTCTACTCCAGCAGAGCTTCTTCTAGATGCAAACTCACACAGCGAATTAGTTTGTCCCATCTCACTAAGTCATAGATCATCAATAAATGCCAAGGTGAGATCACATGCCCCTATTTGCCACATGTAGGATGGACAAGGCAAGGTGATAACATCTGTCTACATGGACTAAAATTGTAATAATGAGAAAAAGGCGATCTGGGTGTGAAAGCCTTGGGAAATTGAATGACACTGCGCAAATGATGGTGGAGACATGAAAATGAAGAACAAACTTGGCAGGACATTATTATCAAAAAATAAATACCTCCAGGGGCAGTCCATATGCACTGTAAAACACAGGCAGGAAGAGTCCCCTGTGTGGGCAGACCTGCTCAAAGTAAGGGAGCTGCGCCTCCAGGGGAGGACAATTGATACTAAAAATGGCCAAAAAACTTTTTTAGAAGGACACCTTGCTCTATCCTGAATATTTATGTGTAAAATTTCAAACCTAGTACTATTGTGTGACCAACAGGATATCATCATAGAAAGTTGCTTTTCAAGGAATATAGATCTATCTTCCAGGAGATGGCTCCCTGAATAGTTCAGATCACAGTGGGATGCTGTGTGTGAGAAAGTGAGAAACTTTCCATTCAAAACCAAATATATCTGGTTGATGGGGAATAATGCAATTTTCACCAAAGATAGCCTGACTAAAAGAAACTGGAATGGAGAGCCTTCCTGTTATTTTTTGTGATCAAGATGAAACAATTTCAGCTCTTCTTTGAATGTCCAGTGGCAAAGTTGGTATGGAGTGTTGTTGGACATTGTTTTGGTGCTAAGAACATACCAATGGATCTTGCACAATGCTGGGTTTGGGTTAAGAATTGGTTACCTAATAGGAGCAAAGTATACACATCTGGAATAACACTAATTTGCTGGGCTATCTGGAAAACATGAAACAAAGTTGTTTCCACAGAAAATTTTATAAAAAACAGCTGAAATCATCTTTAAGTGGAGGCTGATGAGTATGGGTAGCTCCTTTCATTATGACCAACAACAACAACATAGCCTTTAGTCCTAGGGTCCCGGGTAGGAGATGAAACCCATATGAAACAAGTATAAAAGAACACACACACAAAAAAAAGGCATGAGACAAAAGGTAAAGATGGTAGATAGAAAAAGAAACAAAGGTCACGGTTCAGGCACTGATAGCTAGCCTCCATGCGCTTCTATCCATAGCTAAATCCTTGGAGATAATCCACTCCTTAAGGTTTCTCTTAACCGACTCGTCCCAAATCAGTCTAGGTCGACCTCTACCTCTCTTTACATTATCTACCCGCTCTAAAACCCACTACGCACCGGCGCCTCAGGAGGCCTCCGTTGAACATGTCCAAACCATCTCAACCGATGTTGAATCAATTTCTCCTCGATAGGAGCCACCCCGACCTATCCCGAATCTCTTCATTCCGGACTCTATCCCTTCTAGTATGCCCGCAAAACCAACGCAACATACGCATCTCTGCCACGCTCAGTTGTTGGACATGTTGCCTTTTTGTAGGCCAACATTCAGCACCATATAGCATCACCGGACGAATCGCCGTCCTATAGAACTTCCCTTTCGAGAAGGTTGCACCCTCTTATAACGCCCGCTTGACGCCAACCAACCTCGCTGCGATTCTATGTCTAACATCTTCATCAATGTCGCCATCCTTCGTAGCATAGATCCTAAATACGGAAAAGTATCCTTCTTGGCCACCACTTGTCCAAGGCTAACGCCCCCATCCTCGTGCCTAGTCGGACTGAAGTCGCACATCATGTACTCGGTCTTGGTCCTACTCAGTCTGAACCCTTTCGACTCTAGCGCGTGCCTCCACAGTTCCAACTTCCTATTTACCCCTGCTCTACTCTTGTCCACTAGCACCACATCATCAGCAAAGAGCATACACCAAAGGATATCACCCTGTATATCCCTTGTGACCTCATCCATCACCAAAGTAAATAAATAAGGGCTTAGTGCTGACCCTGATGTAGTCCTATGTTAATTGGAAAGTCACTAGTATCGCCACATGTTCGAACACATGTCATCGCATCTTTGTACATATCCTTGATGAGGGTAATGTACTTTGTTGGGACTTTGTGTTTTTCCAAGGCCCACCACATGACGTTTCTCGGTACTTTGTCATACGCCTTCTCGAGGTCAATAAAGACCATGTGCAAGTCCTTTTGTACGCCAAACACACAAAAATGAAAAATGTAGGCAATTTTTCAGAAAATGTCTCAAGCGAACCAGCGAACCTTATTTGAAAACCAAAAAGAGTTCAACCCGTGCGAAAAAAACACAATTTGTACGCCAAATGTAGCCCAAGGAGGCCATTAAAAGGTATATCTAACCCATGCACTCAACCAATCAAAAATCCAGACTACATAAATAGAAAAGATAACATCATACTACATAAATATAAAATATTATACATACAAAACAAGTAAGAAAGAGAAAACATACCGTGCATCCCAGAGGTCTTGGAAAACCCTCTAGAAATAAAAATGTTTTGCATGATTTTTTTCCATCTTCACTAATATTATGCTCTTCAAGAAACTTTTCAAAATGGAGAGACTCACACTGCTTAATAAGACTGGTTTTCGTAAGAACACTCTGCAACGATATAATTGGAGAGCCAATGCAACGAGCAATTCTTTCCAGCCGATGGGTATTCATGTCACTTACTACCGTAACTCCTTGTTTCTGAATATATTCATTTACGTTACGTGAAACTGCTTTCTCGACCAATATAACATCTGGCTGGCATTTGATTATCACTTCATCGAGAGTTCTCTCCAGCTGATCGTTTTCCTGGTCAATGAGTACAAAGAGGAATTTTGTAAAACTCGCCTACTATGTGGCATTTTATCTATGCGGTGTAAAAAAAAATTGGCTAAGAACATATGAGTATGAATGTAAACCTGTTTCATTGAATTTATTGATGATAGCCCTGTTGACGAATGGCCAAGGGCGCCCTGAAGAAGTAACAGTTTTGGATGCTTTACATTGGTACGCATCTGTTTGTGTGCAGCACTCTTCTTAAAAACAAGACCATTGATCACTTCACTATCAAAGGAACAAAGAAAGGGAACCAAATTGAAAAACATGTAAGGATAAGGAAAGAACACTACAATATCAATTTGTTACCTCTGCTGGTAAGATCCTGAAGCTATGCATTTCACCTTCACATATGTACCAGGATCCATTGCATTTCCAGAATTGGCATCAGGTTTGACAAGTAGTGCCGCATCCCATGACAATGACACAACCATATCGAGCCAATTTTTATCGGTGGATCCATCAGATAAAGAGAGCCCTTCAGCAGCCAAGAAGCGACTTACTAGGATCTTGAATTGCCCATTCATGACTTCTGACATTACTTTCTGCAATTGATCTTCACGGCTTTCCTTGTTTCTATCTGCTAAGTTATCCTTGAAACTTGACCTACTCCACCCAGTGCTGTTATTTCCACCCTCGTCGTCATCATTAGAAATAGTATCAAACTCATCTTCCTTATTTTCTGGTTCTGGTGGTAACCAAATGTGAGGATCTGTATCAAAACTGGGCAATACTAGTGGGTATAAGCATTCATTTTCATTTTCACAGTGAGTACCATGTTTCATTTCAGGTTCGGTATTCGATATGTTGTTATAAACTATTGCATTCTCCACGGTACTGCGGGTCCATCCATAACTTGTTCATTCAATGGAAAAATATCACCACCTGGCATGGGAAGGCTAGTGATCTGTTCAACAACTATCACACTTGATTGTTTATGATCAGTATCTTCCACTAGAACACCACATTTCGTTCTTACCAGTTGATCATCGGATTGGATCTTTTTTCTATCCTCAGAAGATACATCTGAATCCAATGAAATATTAGTGGCATCAAAATTTCCTTTGGTGGAGTCATCGTTTCTCTCCAACTGTTTTTCAGTTGATGAAATATATTGTTTTACTGGAATGGAAAAAATAGTACAGTCATCAGCAATATCCTTGAATTGACATTCTTCCACTCGTAATGAACTTTCATCTTGCTCAATAAAAACATTGCTTAATAGGTTATCATGATGAAATTGACCAGTATCATGTAGTTCAATCTCCTCTTCAGAATCAGAATCTGTTAGAGAGTCACCTGATGAAGATAAAAGCCATAGAGAAATTATTGTTATGCAAGAAAATGATGTTAAATGATACAAATAATCATATTACTTATCTTAGAGAGGAGTGCTCCAACACTCACCAAGGCTTGAAAAGCAACTGGCAAAGCTTGAGAAAGAATTTTCTCGGGTAAAAACAGGGGTGCCATAAGGAGTGCTTGAAGGGCTCGAGTCCATGGTCAACCAGTTGATCTCACCAGTAACAATTGATGATCCGTCACCATGGTCACACATATTGCAGCAAGATGTACTGCAGGTCAGGTCGATATTAGCTTCATTCATGGTTGTCTCTTCTGATGCACATGCGTGACACATTTTACTCATGACACAACTTCACTGCATTATTGTGCTAGCATGCCACCTGCACATAGAAATAACATTGGAGCCATCCACTCAGGTAAACCATAACCTGAGAGACTAATCGCTAAATGTCCACAGGGGAACGAGAATTATTTGTTTTCTTTCGAGCACCCGGACCCGATCACTCTGTTAAGTTCTGAGCATACTGGACAAATTGCAGTAAAATTCTACGACATTGCAGTAAAATAACAAACCGCACTGAAGTGGGTCAAATTGAAAAATTATAATAACGGCAAGGAAAAACACTTAAATTTCAGTGAACCAGGGATTTGACATCACAAGTTCAAACTCGGAGACATCATGAGGATTACGGAGATAATATACAAGGCGGAAATAATAAAATGTTCGCCGAACAACTTAGATTATGCAGCTAACGCCAAATGCCTTCCAATTCATAACACAACAAACACTAGATTAAGTTGTATATTCACCTATTAATGGGAGGAGGGCGGGCAGCAGCCTCTGCCCACATCGACGCGGCGGCGGGCGACGCTAAGTCTAGCGGCGCGCGCTAGGAGAGGGGCCCTACAGGCTACAGGGCGACGGCCGATGGCCGAGGACGGAGGGCGATGCGGCGGCAAGCAGGCAACGCCGCGCGGCTGCGGTGGAGGAGGAAGCGGTGGCAACCAAAACAGTGCCCCAAAAAAACACGCAGATGGCCAAATGCCTCGCGATCGCCGCCGCCGCCGCCGCCCGAAATTCGGAAGGTTTCCCCGATTGATTACCTTTCATCATCAAATAGCCAACCCGAGAAACAACGCGATTTGAGACGAAGGGGGAAAAGCATCAAAACTTACTTGTGCATGCCGTGCAGAGAAGGCACGATTCCAAATCCACCGGAGGTGAATACGCCCCACCGAAAGCCTCGACACACGCGGAGGGCGGGTGCTCGCTGCCCGCCGGCCGATTCCGAAACGACGGAGAGCAAGACGGATGAATGAATGAATGAATCCAAGGGCCGCTGGATTCGAAGGCTCGATGTGTGGGATTTATTTTTCGGATTAAATTGGACGCGCTTTTGAAACGGGAAGAAGAGAAATGGGGACGGAAAACAGCCAAATATGGGGAGTGGCTTGGATGAGCTGTAGCCTCTGCATATACACGCTCCTGTTACGTTAATGCTTCCGTGACATGGCAGGCGCTGTTTGCTTCAGGTACACGCTGTCTGTCTGCCTGTACGAGGTATGATTGGGTTCCGGCTTTTTTTCCGAACAAAATCACGGCTCGTCTCTTTCGGCAAGATTAGTGCATTTCATCCGGTGGTATAAACGTAAATCTGAAATACCATTATGCGGTGTGGTATAGATTCCATATACGAGCTCCAGTCCAGTACGTCTTAACACATTGAGTTTGAGTTCGTACAGTGCTCAAGAATTTTATTTCATCGAAACCTAGTAGGTATATGTGCTCGCCAGTTTATATAAAGTGTATGTCTGGTTAATATAGCTTCAACGAATGCTTTAGTACTAGTTGTTTTGTTTTAGACGTGAGCTTTTATTGATTGAGAAATATCACAACAAAGTTGGACCAAGTGGGCAACAAAGTGGAAACTTTGCCTCAATCAATAATAAAATGAACATTTCTCTCCTTTACAATTGTGCTAACAATTTACTAATTTTCCATCTAATTTTGATCACTTTTTGCAACTATAGTCTGTTGGGATCCAACAACTAAACGTAGTTAACTGCTAAATGATACTTCATGTGGATTCAAATGGATCTAGTCTAGCTAATAGGTCAACTGATTATTAGTTGGACACTCAGCTAATAACTCTTTCATTAGTTATCCCAATCCAGCTAATAGCAACTAATATATTACAAAAAAAACAATTTTGTGTCCTTCCATTTATCTCTATTCACGTGATCTACAATGGTTAGTGAATGGAATTGAATCATTCAAAGGCAAACAGAAAATCACAAATGAAGATGACCCACACTGACAACAACAACAACATTTTGTGTTGAATAACACCCTGACTATCAATGAATATAGGAGGTCAGCATAGTCAGTGAAGATAGCGATGGCCATCAAACCATCATTGAGGAGCGCCGGAGTGACATCAAGGATAAAGAAGCCATAGGCCTATGTTTTTATTCAGAATCAAAGCTGTAGAGTACACCAAAGCTCTAACTAAATTATAACACTAAGCACCTTTTATAGTTGAAAGAAATATTTTCGTGTCCATGAAAAAAAAGTTCGGTTTACTTTTTTTGTCCCTTTTATTGTTTGAACTTACCTATTTCACCCAAAAGCTATCTTTATTTTTATTTTCTTATATGATCCTTCCATTAGTTTTAGGACTTATAACAGTGTTAAGTCAAGCATAAAAGGACGATTTTGCCCTGAGCAAAAAATGTGAAGTGACTCAGCTCAGTTTATCTATTTTTAATTTTGATTTGAGGAATATTTCACATGGTTTATCCGTATGCTTCTAATTTGGTCTAATCCTTTATATAATGGAATTCTCATAATCTTTGGTTACTTATTGTGCGTTGCTAACGAACACGCTCGTAGGGGATGATTATAAGAGGCTAGCCGTTAGCAAGCCAATAGGTTGCTTGGACCAGGAGGAAACGCCTGGCAAACGGACAAACCAATTGCCTCCCCTCTATGACTACGACGAGATTCCAAAATTGGCCGCCGGCCGCCGCCCGCTACCTAACGCATTGCTGCCATCCGTGTTTCCACTTCAGTTCTAAGGTAACCCATTGCGTCGACACGCTGGCGCTAGATACATCGCGCTTGCACACGGACGCGGCGCGTGCGTTATGTGACCGCACCAACGGACGCCGCCGCCCACCGCCGGGACGTCCGGCCGCCGCCCGTCGCACCTTCACGTCGGGTGGCGACGCGGGATTATCTGGCAGCAGCTCCCGTGTAGTGCGCGGGCCGCGGAACGCACGGCGGATGCCGCGCGGCCGGGCGCGGGCGGCCGCCCAGCACGATTCCAGGAGAACAAAGCTAGAGGGGCAGGCAAAACATTCTCCCTGGGGCTGGAGTTGGACCGACGACATTCGGCTGTCGGCTGAACAAGTGCGCCCGCCATTTGTTTAGGCTTCCGCCTTTCGGCTGCATATGGTAGTAGAGTATTGCCGTGTCATGTGAAATCGTCTGACGCATTTGCTGGGATTCCTAGTTTCCTAATCCTAGAACGCGACGAGACGGTTGGCAACAGCACATGGTGTGGTGACCTGACCGGTGAGGCACCGTCGCACCGACACGGCAGCCTGATGCTTCCTATGTTTTCTCGAACACACTGAGCTCTGCCGTTTAATTAATTTAGATGAAAATAAGTTTATTAGTTCACAGGTCCTAACTGCCCGCTTAGGGATTATACCTAAAGAAATCTGAACACAGTACTCAGAGATTTATTGCTTCAGCTCTACACCACAAGGATCCTTCATTTGTCACAGCTTAAAGAACCAAGAAAACTCCATTGATAAAACTATGGAGTATTAAGAAATAGGTAGTATTAAGAAGGAATAGGTTGTATTAAGAGGAAATAAGAACTCAAATTCCCCTCAATGAGGACTTGAACCTAGGTGTTGTGGTGTATGTCCACACCCGGCCCTCAACCAGCTGAGCTAGGCTCAATTTTTTTGTCTCTTTTGTGGGCTCTATGACATTCCTTGTACCTTAATGTCCTACTTAGTGGCTAGTGTTGAGTTGAGGTCTTAGAGGATCATAGAACTTGGTACTTAATGTTGAATTGATGTGGCTACTTCAGTCCCACGTTGGGTAATATATTAGCATAACAAATTTTATCATCAACTTCAGGTGGGCGTCAGCGTCATGCTTTCATAGGTTTAGGCTTCCGGGAAAGACCTGAAGCATATGACTTCCAAGCTGCTCTACATGATCATATGAAATATCCTTCTGTTCATTTGAAACATATTATGAAATCATACTTTGCAAAATCACGTGATTTTCTTTTCCTGGGCGATTCCTCAACGAATAGGAGTTCTATAATTTTTTATGTGGCCATTGATCATTGATTTTTGATTAGCAGTACATTATAGATTGTTGCCTGATGGCTTTCAACATCTCATTATTTGATCTTCTACCTGTGCAGTCTGATCTTAGTTTATTTGGCAATCATGTTTTAATGTGAATTCCATGAAATATTTCTATATTTTCAAGAAGGGATTCAGTTCATTTTCTGCGATCATCATTTTGTGATTATGCTTCCAGTACTTCTTTATATGATGCACTAGTTTTTTTTATGATGATTTGTTCTTCTCTTACATTATCAAAGATATTTAAACAAGAAGAAGGCTGCTCAAGAGATGATTCAGCATTATGAGAAACAATCATCCGTGGATTATAGCCTCAAAGAAGGAGAGACGTTGGTTCTTCAGCTTAAAAATGTAAGTTTTCATCTAAAAGTTTTCTGGAAGGAAATGACATCACATCCTGTTGACGAGAGGTTGTCGTCTAAGGTCCGCAGAACTAGAATATTAGATGTTTTTTTTAATAATGGAATTAAAATTCCCGGCCTCTGCGCGGTAACGCACACAACTTAAAGCCTCTCGCGTGACCACATACAACCAAACTCATTACAAAAGCTAAGAATAAAAAACTTTAGTACATGAAGATATATGTACTAAAAGATCTACTACATCCAAAAACAATTGAGTTTACTACTCAAAATAGTGCTAAAGATATCGATGTCGTTTCATGGCGCCTATCGAATCAGCCACCACGCCTTGAACACCGCGTGCACCAAAATAAACTTGAAAGAAACTCATTGGATGTAGATCGCCTCCACCGGTTGGCAAATCGCCCACGCTTGAAATCGTGTGCCCTTACCGTTGTTCCCTCACCTTGATCGATCCGCCGACTCACGTGCACTTCGGCGTGCGTACCCGCGTCGGATCTCGGCGGGGCGATACGGAGCAGCAGCTGCGCGGATTGTGCCGCCGACCCGGTCAGTCGTTGGGGCCGCGGATCCGCGCCACCGGCCGCGAACGCTCATCCGCATCCGTAACGCGAGGACGAAACGGAGCGCGCGCGGCGCGATTTAGCGACCGGATTTCATTGCGACCGCGCCATTGGAGCTGAGATCCGAGGTGCAAGTTCGCGTGAGGGGGGGGAGACGGTCACCGCGTCCGTGGGAGCGGATCCGCCCCAGCAAAGCGACACCCCGGTCGAACTCCGCCTCCGCGAAGAGAAGCTCGTGGCCGTCGGGAAAGCGCGACGACGGCGAGGAGCCCGCCCGAAGAGGACGGGCGTCGGTGGAGACCTTGAGGAGCAGCGCGCCGAACACCGGAAGGCTATGCCATAAGCGCTCCCTGCCGGGCCATGTCGATGAAGGCCGCGGGCGCGCCACGCCGCGCCACCAACCCATAGGGTGGCGAGGCATAGGAATGTCAGCGCCATGGCCGTGGCGTAGTCAGGGCGCTCCAGCACCAGAACCGACGGCGGCGAGGCCTTGGATGCGCCCGCGACCGCGTCGGCGACCGCCATGGGTGCCGGCCGCCTAGGACAGGGAATCCCTCGCGTGAGCTGCTCGCGACACAGAAGATGGAGCCCTTCTTTACTAGAATATTAGATGTGGTGCCGCATTAGCTGGAAACGATTATTGGATATTTGCAATAAACTGCTGGATCATGGGATCCTTTCCAATCTATGTGTCTGAAACAGCATGGTCAACATATGACGAGTTTATCTAGAATATTTTCATATAATTCCGTTTACACAGAGTAGTTCCTATCTAGATTTTTTTTTTTTTTTTTTGAAAGATCCGGAACCCTGGCTTTGGTTATATTAAGAGAGAGCAGCAAAGTTTTGTTACACGCGCGAGGTGCGCTCCCCTTATTAGCCTAGGCTAAATTAGGGCCTAAAACATTGAAAAGACTACTCGCTAGCTAAAATTACATCATTTATTTCCCGGAAAAGGAAACGGCATCCTGCCAGTGACCATTGCCTAGCAGTGTCCATGATATGTGCCACCAGCGCCTGCATCGTCTTTCTTTCACCCCTGAAAGTTATCTAGATTCTTATGGCATTTAAGCAGCACATCCTTTGCATATCTGAAGACATTTAATTTGAGGCTTTGAGCTACTCTTACATAGGAAGGAACCTGAAAAAAATGGGGTGCTCCTGTACTGCATTGAAAGGGTATTTGCAGTGATGTGCCAAATTTTGTGTAAATAAAGCGTTGCAGTGCTGTGCCAAATTTTGTGTAAATAAAGCGTCTGTTCATAATTTTATAGCATGCATCCCTGTTCATTCAACCTTTATATCTACATTTATCTTTGTGTAATTATTTCCTGAGTGTTTGGCTTCTCTTTTATCCTGTGCAGAAAGGAACCGGCACCAAGACAAAATCTGCATTTTTTGAGCAAGGTCTAAACAAGCTCTCGTTGAATGAAAAGACAAACACCAAGGAGGCCCCCGTGTCCCTTAAACTTCACCCACCACCACCTTCGCCTGTCTCTCCAACGGATTCTGGAGTCGCTGCTTCGCCTTTCAAAGCAGAATTTCCTCTCCAAGAGCAACCAGCTGCTGAACCCACCAGCAGAACGAGCACTCCCTTCCAAAGGTGAACCTGCTTCGGAGGTACCAGCTGCTGCTGCGGAGAAGATGGAGCAAGAAACTGTGGATGATGACTTCGGGGACTTCCAGGCTGCTGGGTGATATCATGCATCTTGTACATACAGATGAATGTTACTGAGACCACATTTTCATTTTTGGTTTATCTTCTTTCAATCAGTTGTGACTTCTGCTGCCGGCAATCTGTGTTCTTGTATAGAGAGCTTTCATCTCATAACCTATATACGAATACATGAACAAACGTTGTACCTTTTCTTTTGACGTAGCATGTCATATTCGGGCCATGGAGATATAAATACTCGTGATCAACATTATTACATTCGTCCCTTGTCTCCGTAGATGAGGAAGAGAGGAATTAAGAGGATTCCCCTTGTTTCCGTAGACGAGGGAAGGAGGAGGAAAAGCCCCAGAAGCAATGTCTCCGTAGACGAGGAAGAGTAAGCAAGGCGAGCGTTACACGTTCAGTTATCAGTACATCTCCAGCTCTCAATTTAACACCGAGACAAGCAGAAACAAACATCGAACCAACTGAAGTAGACATCGAGCCAAGCAGAAAATAAGTATTTGGCTACGCTTGTTTTTGTGCGTTACAAGTATATGAAAGCTGGCATCGTGGTGGCTGGATGTCAGAAGTGTTTATACGGTGGTTGCTTTGAATGTCGTATTGTTGGGACAAGTCATTCCATTCCATGACAATGCCATTTCGCCATGTCTTGTATCAAATTGTAGGAAATGATATTTACAGTAGTCAAAACCATTGTCATATATCAGACCTCAACGAAATCGTCTTCGTCATCAGTTTCATCTACCCACTCGACCTGTGAGTAAGATGTGGATTTCATCAAGTCTGTGAGGCCAGTTAGGTCTTCCAGATAAGTTGGTTCATTGATCACTTGCATCACAAAGTCCATTCCTCTCCTCCGATATTCAGACAATACCTGTGATATTTTGCATGTAATCAAATAACAGATAGGTAGCATAGTTTTTTCTTAAGAAACGGGAATACAAGAGCGCATAGCTGTCACTCTGTCAGCAAATTTTAGTATCGTTTGCACTCTCAGAACTAAATCAGACACGAGCAGAGGTTTTGTGGTGACAGCACGGCTTTTCTCTGTATTTCTCAGTTAAAGCAACGAGCATGCCGAGTACTGGCTTGGATCATATTCCAGCTTACTGCTTACATGAGCAAGGGAGCCTGTATCAATTGCCCTGATCTTTGCGCATGCCGGTTCCACATCAGCTTAAGCCGCAATGAAATGGTCCACACGTGGTGCCCTGATCAAGCCAGGTCTCATAACATGCCCAAACGCACACCCTTCTGACTAGCGCAGGCTAACAAGCTAGCTTGTACTGTACATGCAACAGACATGCAGTGACTCTAAACGTACAAGACAAGTATCCACTACTAACTCATGTAGAAACTCTAAAACTCGTACAAGTCACGGAAAGTGCTAGCATACTGTTGTGCAAGAGTAGAAAGTATACATACCGCATTGGAACATGCTGTGCAATTACTCGAAGAATAGCCCAACAGGGTTAACAAGTTGTATTGCGATAGTGATCCACGCATCTGGTGAGGTAATAGGCCATGCTCATTATCACTGCTTGTGCCAGCAATCTCTCCTAGAGCATGTATCCTGCAACAGGTAGAAGTATTTATCAGACTTATTTGCTTTTTGTTCACTGGATGCAGTTAGCATCTCCCTTGGAAATGATAACACAGGAAATCGTGGTATCGTTCCAGCTTCCAGCAGGTGCCCAGTTGCTTACCCATCTGTATGATGCAACATTCTTGTGAAAAGGTCTGCGGCATGTCCAGATGCAATAGAGGCCAATCCAGGTCGTGTCACTGTACATTGTTGATCCAGTGTCCGATTGGAAACTGACTGCATTAAACAAAATGCCATGATTGTAGTAGGTAACATATTAAAAGCAAAACAAGTACGATTTCCAAATCATGGAACATTACATCAACAGGAGCAATGACGTCATTGCAGAAATAACACCCCAGCCTTTGACGGCCAAGGGTATCCTCTGTGGACAGCTTATCTGTGGCAGTGGCCACATTGGAAGCTTCACAGCTTATGCCAGGACCAGCCCCATGTCGCATGACAAGGTAACTATCATACCCTAATGCTGCAGTAATAGCAATCTGCAGTGCAGAGGGGCATTAGCATATAACATATTCAAGGTTTACATTTATTCAAGGATGCCTAGAAGGTTCACCTTGTTTTCATTAGAGCAGAGGAGAGTTGGAAGCCACCTACTTTCTCTTGTGTCGGTCAACAAGAAGACAGCATCGTGGGAAGCCACTAATTCCTTAAAGCGCCACAATCCTGGAGCACACCAGCTGCTTCACCAGGAGACACAGGATGCCCAGGCATAGGTATTTCCATTCTAATGCCTTGTGCATCCTACATGAGCGCATGGCACATATTCATTAAGATGAGAAAACAGTAAAAAGGAAGAAAAGGAACTAATATAGTTTCAAGGGCACCGAAATGAAAACTCACCACTGAAGGACATCTCTCCACTAGATGCCTAAGTATTGCAGTTGCTTTTGGAGCACCACGATCATCAGAAGTATAGAGTGATTGTCTCGCTAAATTTGATACAACTACACGACCACTATCAACTACTGTTAGCTTCCGTACACCACAGTCCTGCAAAGTTGGTTTCCACCGAGAGTATAAGTAGATGTTGTATTTTAACTATTTTAACATACAAGTAACATCATTCACAATACTGAGTCACTGACCATAAGAATGCGAAGCAACATCACATCCAAGAGTTCCAGCACTGCACTTTCTCAATCTTCCATCGGGATGCTCCAGAAATGCAACATAGTTTCTAATAGCCCAACCAGGGCAATCTGAGCGACATCCATGATCATAAAAATCCAAATAGTAGCTGCAACAGCAAGGCAATGAATTTACTTCAGGCAAAGATATACATGAAGAAGGGTAGGATTTATCAAACTTCAGCTAGTCTAGATGAACAAATGGATGGCACAAACGTGTACCTTTTTGATAGTTCCCCTGGCAAGCTTTCCAGTCCTTAAGTTGTCTTATAGAGGCAGAGGAATCTGAGGATATACTGACCACAAAGAATGGAATAACTGCAGAGATGTTAATCCATTAACACAATTAGAAAAAATCAGATCAATGTATAACAAATTAATAATATGATGTCAAGCATATGCATTTGTTGTCGGGCATGGTTCTCAAACCTGTTGTTTCACTAGAAGCGCGCCATTTTTGCAATGATGTAAAGCGGATGCTGCCTGCAGGAACAGATCAACAGATTTCAGAACAAACTGACAGCATCAAACAAGGAAGGTAGTGCTGTTGAGTACTAGGTGCACATGAACATGACCTCTTCTTTAGTGAGCACTTTTTGAGGCAGGTTGCAGGTTGAGCAGGGTCATTCTTGAATTAAAAACCAATGAGGGGAATGCAACATTGTAATGGACCTTCAATTCTTCAAAATCGGCAAATGATGTCACAAAAGGAACCTAAGTAGAACAGAAGGATCCTCTTCTACTTTACCAGACACAATGTCATCCAAAATCTGGGCCCACATAGAAATTAGAACAAGACAAGTAAAACAAATGCGTAAACAATAGCAAAATCAATGTCAACCATACCTTCTTTGCTTCTGCTTTCAGAAGCTACAGTTTCTCTATCTAGGTTTTGGGGCTCATAGTTTATTAGTGTTTGCTATGAGGGTCCCTGGGACTTTACAGGCAATTGTTCCTGTTGTCGCCAACGGAATTTTTGAGACTGAGAGGATGGCGGCAGCTAATGATCCCGACCGCGGAGGTTGAAAGAAGCTTGCCATCGGGGCGACGCTGGCGTGGAGTATAATAACCTGATATTCCAAAGGGAAACTGTTTAGCTCATCCATAAATCTCTAGTCTAGCTCATCCATAAAACACAAAACTGGAATTCTATGCTGGGAATTTCTTCCGACAAAACTCAACAGTTCATCATCGGAGTCAAAAATTTGCGTGCTAAGAGTAAACACAGCAGAGCGCAGCGAGTAATTAGCAACCACACTCCGGCGAACAGCCAACTCCAGCGAACCCCCTCAACAACCAAAACAGACTCGGGTCGCGGCCGGCAAACAACTAAGGCGGGTTGGGGCTCTACTACCGAAGTCCGGAAAGCCGGGGAGCGGAAATGCATGGGATCAGCGTTCGTTCCCTGCCCTAAATCGCGAATTCTACGAACAAACAGAGGGTTGGGGTTGTGGGGAGCGGACTCACCGGTGATTGGGATGGGGGAGTCGTCGGTGCCGAGGACGTCGAGCTTGAGGCGGCGAAGCGCGTCCCAGAACCCTCCTCCACTAAGCTCTGGATGCGCTGAACCATCAGGTCCGCGGGAAGCCCACCGCTGCCATACCTCTTCTGTCTTCCCTCCCTCCGCCGGCATGAGAGGAAAACTATTTATTCTTCAGCCAGTTCAACCAATGACCCGAGCAACATGAATACTTTTGCATTGCAAACTGTGTCACTGACAGCTTATGGATTTTCATAGCTGAGAGGCTCCACGTGCCCTGAGAAATGCTCAGAAGAATTAGTTTGCCGTCTGGAGTATGAATACCACAGTACCAACGGTGAAAGCATAAATACTCGGTTTATTTATATTGACTGATGATGATTCACGAATCATCCAAACGAACTAATGGACCGAAATAAGCTCACAAATATACAAGTGTTGGATAGATGCATGCCCTGCACATTTGGAAGATTCAGATATAATATTCTCTAACACAGAGCTAAATGTCCAAGTTGAATCT
>JADLZK010011884.1:0-63140 GCA_015847255.1 Hyparrhenia diplandra | reverse complement strand
ACCATGATATGTTCAAAACATTAATCATAAAACCTTATATGGTTGTCACCAATTACTAAAAGGGGAGATTAAAGATCTCTAGTTTGGGTTTTGGATAATTAGTGACACCTAAGGACTAATTCTCGATGCTAAGTGTTTGATTAGATTGAAGATTTCGGTCGTGTCAAGTTGGAGCATGGTGATCATGGATGATGGATCGAGGTGATCCAAAAAGGTGATCAAGCATCCAACTTGAGAAGTTTGGGAGATCAATTGTCCCCAAGGCAAAGGTATAACCATAGGCTTTTGATTTCACACTCAAGACACCATAGAGGGTGTGAGTGATTATAGGGACTATAAGCCGTACTCATAAAGAGGGGAAACTTATCGTATTATATGGGTCTCATGTGCCTTTAGGTTCAAAATTCATATGCATGCATTCTAACCTAAAGAGCTAACTCCGCACTTGACAAAAATGTTTCGAAAAGGCTAACACATGGTGTCAGTGTTCTTCGACGTGTCGGCAACAAGAAACAAGTGACGAAGTCGGTTAAAGGCGAAGAAACGGCAACACAACGACGAAAATTCGGCAGCCAGATGTGACCGGACGCTGCGACCGGAAGCACGAAGATTGACCGACGCACCGTGACCGCTGTCCGCGAGAGCTTGTTTTCGAAGCTGTCGAGGGCCGACCGGACGCGACGATCGGATGCTTCCGGTCTTGGCCGGCGAAGCACCGACCGGGACGCGCGCAACTCGACCGCCAGGGGCCGGTCCGTTTGGGGTTGTCGGTTGTGACCAGGACCCGCCGACCGACTCACCGGTGAGTCCGGTCAAGGTCCGGTCGCTGGTTTGTTTTTTGCACCCCAACGGCCACATTTCGTGGTGTGGCCTATTTATACCCTTTTGGCCGGCCATTGCTCTCTCTCTTGGTCATTTGAATCATTCCTAACACCCTAGAGTCGGCGACATCACTCCTCCTCTCTCATTCTTGCTTGGAGCTTCATTCTTGAGAGAGAGGTGATCCAAGTGCATTTGCATCGAAGTTCTTGCATCTAGAGGCACTTGGGGATTGTTGTGAGCCGGTTGGTTTCTTGTTTCTCTTGGAGACACCCCTCCTAGCCGGTTTGGTGAATTGGTGGAGACGTTGGCAAGAGTTGGTGATTGTTCTTGGCCACCTCCGGGCGAATTTGTGAGAGGATCACGCACTCCTAGTCGGGAAGACAAAGTGCAAGGAATACATTGCTCGTGTCTTGGGTACCTCACTTTGTGAGTGGTGTGTTGAGGCTACCAAGGCACCGCCTAGCTCAAACATCATCCTTGTGTTGGTCGGCACAACCGAGACTAGCTTGTCGGTGTACAAGTGAACTCCTGGGTGAACAAATCGACTTTGTTCATTGTCTTGGTGATTGACTCATCATCTTGTGTTGATTGATTGTCCATCTTCTTCCCAGTGATTGGTTCATTGCCTCTTACGAGTTGGTATATCGCTCTCACACTTGTATTTACATTCCTAGTTTATATTGTGTAGAGAGCTAGCACTTGCTGCCTTGTGTAGTTGTTCTTGCTAGCATAAGGTCCATATTAGGATTGCTTTCTAGATAGAGTAGTGACATAGACTTTGTGTGACTTAGAGATCATAGAAATATTTAGTCTTTGTCACTAGAAGGCTTGCAAGACCACTAGAGCTAGTGCAAACCGATTAATCGCCATTTGTTATACTAACCGGTTTGTTTAGTGAGTTTGTAGAAAATTTTTATAGGCTATTCACCCCCCGCCCCCCCTAGCCATTTAGGACCTTACACACGTAGAGAGGTTAGTTATAGGGGTAAAGTTCAACTTCACACCCTCCACTCTAGCCAAAGTCAGTATTTCAACCTTGAACTTCAAAAAATCGGATAACATTATCCCTCCAACTCTTGAAAAGTTATGTTTTCAACCTTAGGCGGTTTCTAAGCGGTTTTGGCATGAACAACAACTTTTGACATTTTTTTAAAAATATAGAAATATAACTTAAAGAAGCAAGGAAGGGGTACCTAGAGATCTATAAAAATCTTGATATTTTTGTAGGTTGGTAGAGTGAATAACAAGGTTGATAATGACATAACATGCTTAAGTAAAATTTGAATTATTGCATTTTGAAAATGGTCAAACTCATATATTCTACTCTTCCTTCTGCTTTCAAATTGCAAGTCGCTTTGACTTTTTTTGTTATATCTAGATACATAGAAAATGGATGTACCAAAAAAGTCAAAATGACTTACAATTTGAATGGAGGGAGAGGATTTTTAGGTATTTAAATGGCAATAAAATCTCAAAAAAAATTATATTTGCCCATCATTTGAACTCAAAGAATTAACTAGGGTTCAAATGATGGACAAATATGATTTTTTTAGATTTTTTATTGCCATTTGAATACCCTAAAAATTCATAGAGTATATAAGTTTGACCATTTTTAAATGCAATAATTCAATTTTTACTTAACAAAACTTAAAACCTTCTATGCCATTATCATCATTATTATTCACTCTACCAACCTACAAAATATCAAGATTTTTAGAGCTCCAGGTACCCTTCCCCGACTTCTTAAGTTGGATTTCTAAAAAAAGAGAGAGAAAAGTCAAAAGTTACTGTTCATGAGCTAAACCTGCCCCAAGGTCGAAAACTGAGCTTTTCAAGGGTTGGAGGGCCAATGTTATCCGGTTTTAAAGTTAAGGTTAAAATCCGGACTTTGGCCAGAGTTGGAAGGTGGAAATTGGACTTTACCCTTAGTTATATTATAATAATATATATCGTCAAACTAGCTTGTTTTTTTTTTATATTGAAAGAAATGTGTACTTTCTTTTTGCATATATATGCTCACTCACGAAGATTTGTCGATGCATCGGAAGACAACTAGCATCGTGAACAGTGGTACTAGTGCAACTTAACAACTTGCGCAATGCAAGTACACATTATATTGCTAATTAAGAAAAAGTACACATATATTATTGTCCACACTTTGTGATGAGCGCTAATTAGCATATGAGGCGTGCATTGGTGTTGATAAATGCCCGTGCACTTACATTTTGTTGCAAGTTGTAAGCATGTGATGGAGGAACTCTCGTCGGTAGCAGTCAAATATTGATGCTTTCGCGGGGGTGGCAATTTCAATCGCAAACATGTGGTGCAGAAATTCTCGTCAAGCATCCACTAGCTAGTACGGAGCAGTAGTGTGTCTGCATGGTACAAGGCCAATAATGCAGTAATTTACACCGCATGCGATGTGATGTTGTTAGTAATCTTATAATTGCATGCACGCCACGTACTTTTATATATGTGTGAAATATATTCAAGCCGTAAATTTCAAACAAATCAAACAAACACAAATATACACTCGCAATACCGTTGCTATATACTGTGTGTGTATATATGCTCGCGCCAACAGCTAGCAGCCAGCTAAGCCTGCTTCTGTAGCCGACGACTAGTCATTCCTTCAGTGCTGCCGTTGTTGCAGCCGCTACTGGTGCTGCCTGCAGTAATAATGCAGACTTGAGTCTGCCAGCGATCTCCTCCGCTGTTACGGTGAAGCCCTCCTCCACCTGCAGATCATCGAAACCATATTATTATAATTTAGCACCTTCATTTATATATAATGACCCGCAAGAGATCTCTCGTCGCCATCGTCGATGTGGGGGTGGGGTTGCGGTACCAGATCTAGAGAAAACCTGGCGCACATGTTATACGAAAACTCACTCACTGCGACGACTATGGTGCTTATATTTGTAGGGTAGATGAGCTTATTTATATGAATGGTATACGCACGCTTGAAACTGAACTAAATAACTCTAGATTATTAACAAAATCCCTCAAATATTCTCTAAACAATTCGAATGAAGGGTTGTCATGTGTCGTCTTGGGCGGGTGGGCTAAATAGGCCCAAATGGCCACGGCCGGCCCAGAGGGGGGCGCGGGGGCAAGAGGGGGTCGGCACCTCCTGGGCCGCCGCCGCCACCTTTCCCCGTCTCCGTCTCGGCCATCAAGTTAGAATTATCTTGTAACTTTTGGTGTGCAAGGGATATTTCAATCATATAAGAAAAACCTTTATTAGAAAATAAATAAGATTGCTTGTAAAAGGTATTCCAATCGTATAAGGAAACCTTTAGAGAGATTGCTTGGATTAGGTCCCACTAGCCGGCTATATAAGTAAGGGGTGCAGAATCTCTTTGGGAGACAAGCAATAAAGAAATATTCTCGTGCCTCTCTCTCTCTCTCTCTCTCTCTCTCTCTTCTCCACCGCGCCACCACCCTTGCTGCGCGCCACCGCCGGCCGCCGCCGCCGACGCCGCCGCCGTGACGCTGCCCTGCCCTACCCTCATCGCCCCCCCCACCACCTCCCTCGCCGCCGCCACCGCCCGGGCTGCCGCGCCGACGTGTCACACCCGGCCCAATCTAACCGGGTTTGTGACGGTGGTATCCGGAGACGGGGCGATTCCCACCACCGATGGCTTCCGAGATGAGCGAGTTTACCAAGGCGCTGAAGGAGCTCCTCGGCGACAACTACACCAAGATCGACCCACGCGCCGACGAGATCGAGACACGTCTTTGCCGCATAGATGCGTCTACACCGTCCCGAAGATTCAACTACCTCCTCTCCGCTCGACGACCACGACGACCACGCTAGAGGACAGCCCAGCGGCGGCGCCGCCGCCGGCCCAGTGGTGGCGCCCCGGGCGCTACCCTAGCGCCACCATCGCCCCGACGGCACCATCAACGACGACGACCCCACTCTCCTCCGGCCCGGGGCGAGGGTAGCGACATCGCGCGCGGTGACGCACCAGCCATCACCGACATCGCCATCGAGAACAACGCAGCACCGGCTTCTTCCTCTCCTCCGACACTTGCAACCGCTACCGCACTATCTAGCAACGAAGACGGCGCCACCGCGGCTCCCTACCCGCGGCGCCACCCGCGGCGCCCCGTTCCCAGGTCACCGGACCTACCCGCCTCTCTACGTCGCCCGTCTTGACATCCCGGAGTACGACGGCAGTGACAACCCCGACCTCTAGATACGCAAGATGGAGCTGTTGTTCGAGCTGAAGGACGACATCGACCCCGACTTCACGCTTGGTATGTTGCCTTCCATCGGACAGTCCTCGCTGCGCCCGTTCCACAAAGTCGTCCGGAAGGAGGTCGGGTCGAGTGGGACATGTTCACCCACTACCGGGGCGCAACTTTGGACCCCCATCGTCACACCAACACCACGGGAGTTCGCACCTCCCGCCAGAGGGCAGGTCGGACGACTACATCACCGCTTTTGAGGGCTATGCAACTCGCATAGACCTTGAGAGCTAGCTCCACCGCGTCAACCTCTTTGTCGGTGGTTTACGCGACACGCTTCGTATGGTGCTCGAGTGGTTCGAGCCTCATTCGATGGAGGAGGCCATCGACCTTGCTCGCCGCTATGACGACGAGCTGCCGGCGCCGGCAGCTCATGACATAGGCAACAACCGTGCCAACCTCATCGACGATGTCGCCGACATCGACAGCGACATCGATGCCGCCCGCCAACAGGCGCCAGCCGAGGGCAGGCGCTGGCGGCCCAATGGAGGCAATCGACGGCCGGATTGTCGGTAGACATCCTCACCGAGCTGCACTTTTTACTGCCGACGAACCAGGAGCTCGGCATCATCGCTAGCGCCATCGAGCTTCAGGCGACTGCACCCAAGTGGAGCCTCTTCTATGGCATCGTGAGGTACTTCCACCGCTACTACATCCCTGCAGCTTCAAAGCTCCTGCAAGAGTTCCTCCTCGAGGGTGGCGCCCTCCTGCATGGCGTCGTAGTGGGCTTCCACCTCCCGAATCGCCCGCGCGAAGACCAGGCGTTCCCGGTGAGCGTGCTCCTCCTCATGGCATGCCCGAACGTCAAGCTCGAGGGCGTCACGGTCCTCCTCTTCGACAACCACGACAACGAGTTCCTCCGCATCGACAACGTCATCGTCGACTCGCCCACAGCCCCGGCGCCCCAGATTGGGCCGCCCGTCAAGATGGCCAGTGACCTCCTCTACGGCCACCTACTACGCCTCTCCTCGTCGCCGGTCATGTCGATACGTCATGTGTTCTGCACGCACATACATGTTGAGGTACATGTGCCAACCACATACACCTTCCAGGCTCCTCTAGCTACTCGCCGGACACTCGAGCTCTCCGGCATCCTTAGTGCCTCCGTCATGCGGCAAGCATGGATGGACCGCCCCTTCGTGCAGCCCCCGCTGAGCTATAAGTTCATCATCTACTTCGGGAACCTGCATTTCGACTTCTCATTCGCCGACGAGGAAACCAGCATCTGCAACGACAAGTCGGGTCCCCTCATCCTCAGCTACGGACCCGGCATTGCGACATCCCTGATCGGCATCGCCTTCACACCAACCTGGTGGGTTGGGCGGCACATGGATGCGCCGCCTCATCGAACGGTGGGGAGATGTCATGTGCCAGAATTAGGCCAGCCATGGGTGGGCTAAATAGGCCCAACCGGCCACGGCCGGCCCAGAGGGGGGGCGCTGGGATAAGAGGGGTCGGCGCCTCCCGCTGCCGCGCCGCGCCACCTTCCCCGTCTCCGTCTCGCCTCGTCATCAAGTTAGGATTATCTTAGGACTTTTTGGTGTGCAAGGGATATTCCAATCATATAAGGAAAACCCTTATTAGAAAATAAATAAGATTGCTTGTAAAAGGTATTCCAATTGTATAAGGAAACCTCTAGAGAGATTGCTTGGATTACAATTCCCACTACCTTGGGGACCCAAACAATAAAGAAATATTCTCGTGCCTCTCTCTCTTCTCCACCGCCGCCGCCACCCACACGCCAAGCACCGCCGCCGCCGCCGCCAACCAACCGCCCGTAGGGCCGCCGGCCGCCGCCGCCACCGTGCCTCCCTGCCCTACCCTACTCTCATCGCCACCCCCAACCGGCCACTAGGCGGGCGCCGCCGCCCCACCGCCTCCCTCCGCCCGGCACCGCCCGGGAAGCCGCCGGCGACGTGTCACAACCGCCCAATCTAACCGGTTTTTGACAAGGGCCTATATATAACATGTACCTTCAAGAATTAATATATCCATTTATATATTATGCTCACAAATAAATTAAAAGTCTCAGCGTGTCTCTATCATGTTGCACTCTCTATATAGTAGTACGTGTGTGTACACAGCAAACAAACGGTATAAAAGCATACATATATACGTTAATTCTGGTTGTGAATCTGTGATTATACATACATACATACGTTAATTAAGAATATACAATATTATTATGGATGGCCGCATATAATTTATAAAAGCATGTTGTCAGCTTGTGCCCCAGGCTAAGTCTACCAAATGAAATTAGGTGGATTCGTTAGGGGAAAAAAAGAGAGGTGACAAGTTTTGTCTAGTTTTCGAATTAAAATTGCTTTTTAAATGGTTACGTATCACAATAAATTAAAGTTCCACAAGAAAAATGTACTTGTGGTTGTTAGGATATTTAAGAAAACATGCATATATATATGTATATGCTGTGAAACATTGCCTTAGCACGTATATATAATCTCACACATATATACCCCCTCCATACCAAAAAAAAAAAACTTACGCTTAGCTAGGACAAGGTTTGGGTCAAATATTGGGAATATAAACCATCAATAATTTTTTTAAGTTGTTGAGTTTGCAAATGTGAAAAACTTTATAAATAGATTTGTCTTCAAAAAATACTTTCATAAAAAGTATACATATATCACTCTTCGATAGATATTTTTATAATAACAAGAGGTCAAAATAGACTGTATCGTTGTACTAAACGTCAAATTTTTTAGGTATGGAGAGAGTACATTTTTAAGAGGCTAGATCTTAACCCTAATGGGTTTCTCTAATATATATGTGTTGTGTTCAGTGCACTAATAAATACCACATGATAAAGGGAATCTCTAAGAAAAGCCAGTACAATCATTAAACTAAATGAATGCACAGCTTTCTCCAAAAAAGTAGATCGGCTGAGATGATGGTTTGAAGTGGTTTGCTAGTACATATACACAATAATAAAGACCAAGATATTTTTTAAACTATTAAACCCTCATGAGTCATGTTACCTTTTTAGCCATTACAACTCGATCTATTATCCATATAACCACAATATATGCGGATCGGATGATGTTATGTATAATTCTAACATTTACATTTTCTGTATACATGATGCTAATGCTTATTATTTTCCTATATTGTAAACAGACATTATCAGCTTTGTACCTATATATATATCTTACCTTACGAAAACAAGTTATTTACTTGTTTTATCGTTTATTGCAAGAGAAACAATTTATTATTGTATTAGATAAAAAGATGTCATTATAACATGTACCAACAAATAAATGGCATGATACCTTATTATTTCTTGTTTTCACAAACTAGTGAGAAGGTTTTACAATTTTATCCTTTTATATAGACTAATATGGGATACAAGCCCTAGAACACGAATGAGGTCCTCTGGATCCAAACTTGAGTATATGTAGTTATATGTTTTGTTTGGCTGTTAAATATTTTCATGTGTATAAAGACATAATGATCCTTCAGAGGTTCTTGGATCTAAACTTTTATGTAACCTACGAATTTATGTTCTATTTGTTTGTTAAAATTTTCATGTGCATATATGCATATAAAGGCAGAATCCATCCCTTTTGCCCATATGCTAGTTCACAGTACGTACACATATCTTAAGTTAACTATAAATTCTCAAAGAAAATGTGAACTTCAAAACTCCATAGCGATGGCTAACCGAGGAATTATTAATGCAATTTCACTTTCTCACAACGAGATCAGGCTAAGAACACACAAGAGTTGAAGTTGGACCAATCTACCGTAATACTGTTAGACCCAAAATATTATACCAAGTGATCTCCCAATCTTGTCATGCAAGAAGTTAACAAAGTTGATTTTCTTGCCATTTCGCTTTAATTTGTATTGCAAAGTAGTTATCCTGATATGCTTGATGATAGTACTAACAATTTGAATTTTGCATTGGCTATGTTCTTCAATTATTAGAAATTTCCTAACAAATATGGCTTTTTATTCATTTGTTGCAAAGGCCACAGAATGTTCTTAAGAAATGCAGCATTTATATAGTACAATTAATTATGAGCTGGGTGATGATTATTTGACAAGTCAAAAGGGCAAGGAAAACTTGCCTTTGCCGTGATGGTTATGATACAAGTGCAAGCCGTGAACGGCATAACATTGGCGTGGATGCTGCTGAGGTGGAGCTCCTCAACCTCGGTGAGCACGTTGACGACCACCCCCTTCCGGTTCTCGCACTGGACCCTCACCACCACGCTCTTCTCCGACTCCGAGAACCTGACCTCGATCTCTGGCAGCCGTTTCCTCGCCGTTGGTATGCCTGGTGGCGGCGCCGACAGCGAGGAGCCATCGTGGTCATCCCGCGCAGGCGCGGCAGGCTTCATGACAAGCACCTGGGTCTCAGTGCTCCTGCCGGCCTCCAGGTCTTTTAGCTTCTCTTGGAGCTCCATCAAGTGTCTTGTCGCGTCCAAAAGGATCGTCGCCTTGTCCATCTGATCATCATAAATTAATAACCGTTATACGCTGCAAAGCATGTAATTGTCGCGAACAGGTGCAGGGAGCAATTTGATCCAGGTCAAACACCTTCTTGAGGCCTGGGATAACAGTGGAGAGCTCGATGAAGCGCTGGTTGATCTTCTCCCGCCGCTTCCGCTCTGCGATGATGTGGTCCTGCGCGTACGACGCCGCCATGGATCCCAAGCTCTTAAGGGCGGCTCTCCTCGTTATTGGCGGAGGTCCGTAGACCAGATGATCCGGCGGCGGCAGACCGCGTGTGGCCTGCAGGGCAGGGGCCGCCGTCATCATGCCGTTGCTACCTGGTAGCGCGGAGATGGCAGTGGCACCGCCCAAGTTCCAGCCCGCGGGGGCCACGCTGTAATTCGCGGTGGTGTCGCCGCCACCGTCGCCGGAGGTCCAGCTGTTTGGCGCATGGCGGACGGCGTCGGCGCCGGCGCCCGCGATCAGTTCCTGGACCATTTCAGCTGCTTGCGAGGCCTCGCGTAGCGCTTTGAGCGAGGGAAGGTAGCCTCACTCAGGTCACCTTGGACGGCTGCGACGCCGGCGCCGGCGGATGCAGGGTTCTCGTTCTGCAGGCGCGTGTCCATCGCCCACTGCATGAATAGGCTCGAGTCCTCCATGAGTAGCGAGCTGGATTGTTTAGTGTGTATAGCTGCAGCAAATGATGATACCATATCATTAGTTTCAGTAACTCAAAGTGCAGACGACATTAAAGCACAATTCAAGAAGGACCATCAAACAAAAGCAGTCTTTCCATTCAAGACAGAAGTCCGCATCATGAAAGAGGCAGCCCACAGCTACAAGTGTGTACTAGTACTCGCTATATAATTGATAATATAATCTCAGTTACCTTTGCAAATGGCTTGGAAGATATTAGCTTAATAGTAACGTTCGAATAGCCATGAGATCCGCAGGGAAGGTTCCCCTTTTATATGCCTCCTGCAACCTCTACACTACACTGTGTATGCTCACTTGAGATCATTCTAGTGGCCTTTCTCTCACATCCAAAAGCCAAGGAAAAGAATAGGTTATTATTTCCTGAGATTCTAATTATGTGGACTATATCTAGTGAAAGCGATATTCCACGTCTCCACGGAAAGTGATACAAAAAAGGCCATTAATATATGTTCATTTCCACATCATATCAAAAGACTTAGGGTGTGTTTGGTCGGTTAGCTCCGCTCGCCACAACCCATAATGCTTAGCTTATGTTTGCTTCATAACCCAAGTTTACAATGTGTGCGCCCTTAAGCGTTGTTAGTTCATTTCGATGCCACGGCTTGCCACAAGTTGGGTGTTGTTTTGCTTGCCATACTTGCGGCGCAGCTAGTGGTGTAGCTAATTAAGGAAAATAGTGACAAGAGCCAAACAGGGTCTATTTGGTAGAACTCCAGCTTAGAGTTATGAGTTTTTCTTGGAGTTGTAAGCTATACATGTTGAATAATGTGTTTAGTAATTTAGCAATCTTAATTATTGTTTTTTTAAATTGAATGCAAATGTTTAAACCTCTATTTTAGAGAAAATGTTTAAACCTATTTGTTCTATTTACAAACTTGAAAATCTTGTTTATGCTAACTGGATCTCAAATTGAAGATATGTTAAACAATAGGGCTAGGCCACAATCGTGATTAGTATATATACTCCCTCCATACTCATAATTCAAGTCGTTTTTCTATAAGACTGGGTCAAACATCGAATCTAAATGGTGAATAACTTTTAAGTCATTGAGCTTGAAAATGTGAAAACCATATGAACAGATTTCTTTTGAATAGTATTTGCAAAGGTAAGAAGTCAAAGTTTGAGTTTGAAAATGTGAAAACCATATGTATCACTTTTCAATAAATATTTTTTTTAAAAATAAGAAGTCAAAGTTCGAGTTTGAAGACTGTGTCGCTGTCCTGAACGACTTTCTTTACAGGAGTAGTATATAGTACTCTTAGAATATACTTCAGGAATGCAAACTAACTACTCCCATTGACCTTGTCAAAAAAAACTACTCCCATTGTTTTAAAATTATGTTGTTTGTTCTAAACAATCTAAATTTGAAAATGGAGCTAAGGTAGCAGTGGGAGTAAGAATTACATGGCGGAAAAGTGTACTAGCATTATATATTGAATACGCAGTGGGATTAGCCTTTAGCTATAGCCACACACACAAATGGATGGTTAACTTGCATACCAAGAACAATAATGGAAATCTCACTCACAGTTATATATGGATATCTTTCCATGTAAAGCGACGTCCGTTTTGTCCACAACTGAAAGTGTGTAATAATAATAATAATAAAAGTCTGGCTGGCTGAAAGCTAATGCATGGTGGCTCCAATCTTTCGTCCACTGGATGGATGCGTGCGTTTCAGCTGCTGCAGGTGTTGCGTGAAAATCTTTTACTACTGGTACTCTGAACTCGATCTGGTACTAGTAAACTTTTTTTTCTAACGTGCACAGCCCAATAATCTTTATGCCAAATGGGTGTCGTCAGCGTGAGAGAGCCAGCAGGTGCAAAAATAACACAAAGCCACGTGCGCTGTTTCTTTCTGCCACGCAAGCGAGCTGCTGTGCAAAATACGGCGGTCCAATAACAAGCAAGAACCTTTTCTCGATGGACGGATAGCAAAGCACAGCGCTTTGATCGAGGTTCTCTAATTTTTAATTACTTTAGGCCGAGTTATTTGGGTGTCTAGATATGATTGATGTGGCAAGAAAAAAGTAGAAGAGTGTAGTCACTAGGTACATTCAAATTACAATTGCGGACGCCCTTATTATATCATATCGAAATAACAAGAATATCCCTGGTGAGTGGTGACCAAGATTATATTATTATAAAATAATATAAATAATATAGACAGCAGGGAGAACAAGTAGGCCCGAGTCGACAGTGGCACAACAACGGATATCTACATTGGGGCGGTTTTGTGGGTTTTTTTCAATTTCTTTTGACATGCATCCAGCTCATGATTATCCCACTAATTAGTTAGCCAAACCAAGAGATCTTTTTTTTGCTCCAAACACTCACTAGCTTCCTCTTAGGCTCTTCCTCCCATATGGGCTCTTCTTCTTGATAAAATGAAGTCAAGGCACTCTAGCTATTTCGGTACATAGATAGATTTCTTGATTTGGCTAACTAATACTAGATCTGTTATAATTAGCTAGAGTGCCACACACACCACAGTTGTCACTGTAGCTATTTCAGTACATATAAATATAGAGAGATCTGGTGCTTTTCATACCGAATAGAGACTTGTTTCTCTGTCTCAAAACACATGCAACTATGGGATTCATGCCGACAAACTTGACTAAAGTTTGACTAACTAGTATTAATATTTATTTCTCAAACAAAAATTATTATGAAAATGCAGTTCATCATTAATTTGTTGATACTTATTTTATATTATTAGCGTTAGTATTTTTTATATAAATTTGGTTAACGTTAACGTGGTTGATTTTTCTCTGAGAATAATATTATTTTTTATTATACGGAGGGAGTAGTATAGTACTCTATATACTACATATAGTTGTTTTCTGGGACACAGAGTAGTATAGTACTCTATTCTATATACTACATATAGTATACTTTGTATATCTATACACAGTGACAACAAGTAGTGTGTGGCACACACTAGCTCCCTCGCTACGAGCAGTCGAGCATTTTGTATACGGTTATATGTTGTACGGATACTGCAGAAATAATAAATTCCAATTCTTAATTCCTACTATATATATATTTTACTAGATCCCGCTCGAGGCCGGTAATAAACAAGTATATCCCTTGATCTGTTGGAAGTGGATAAACAAATGAAGCCAGGCTGCGTGAGACGGAGGGAAGGGAATTGCATATAGTGGACATTTCTCCACAGCAGTTTTTGAGAGAGAGGTAACGGGGCAATTGTCAAGGACAGACAGATCACATGATGCCGATCGATGCTTTTCTTTAAGCGTGATACGATACTGGATTGCTGATGTAGCATGGACCAGGACGAACAATAAAAATTACGATAGTGGTTTGTGACTTTTGCTCCTAATAATTGTCCAGTGGCCTATAATAGACATGTTTTTACTCCCCCACTTAATACCTGCTCTCTGGGACATCAAAATCCCACCTAGAGCCCATTATTTCCTTTGGTTATTAAGTGAAAATAAGAGCTTAACTAGAGACAATCTTAGTAAAAGACAAAAAGTAAAGGATTTAACTTGTCCCTTTTGCTCAGAAATAGAGTCTGTACAACATCTATTCTTTGATTTGCGTTGTCGCTAGAAATATGTGGGATGTGCTATCAAGAATTCTTGATGTTCAGTTAGGATATTCTCTAGACTAGCGGGGGGCATCAGCTGGTAATCAAGGTTAATTATCGTAGCAAAAACAAAAAAAATCACCATTAAATCTTCATGCAAATCAATATCTTCATTGTTTCTGCCCCTCCTTAAATTTTTTCTTGCTCTGTCACTGCTCTAGACTCAATTGGTAAATTTTGGCTTAGCAATAAAAGGAACTGTATTGTTAATATAGTTACCTCTGCCAGTTTTTGGTGTTTATGGAAACTTAGAAATTCTTTATGCTTTCAAAAATTTCGGTGGGAGAGTATGGCTATACTCTTCTACAAGATTGCAAATACTATCCAAAATGGTCGATCATATGCTCGGAGGACAAGAGAGGTTCTCTGCTACTAAGGGCAAAGCTACTGAAATAAGAAGCTATTCAAGTGTTGTGGCTGGAATAAAGATAACTGAAGATGATGCATGTAAAACCCTGGAAGATGGATTGGGGTGATAAGACAGGCGCCAAATTGGGAGATCAAGACTTGGTGCTCTACTGAAGGGACAAGCAAATGTGTCGGATGGGTAACAGGGAGCTGAGGCTTTCCCTGAACTTTTGATGAGGAGATGAAGGAAAGTGAATTAGGAACTTAGTTGTCATGGTGATTATTAGTTTACATAAGCAGTCGTATGTTTTGTAATAATCCTTCTAGTCGTTTAAACTTCTTTAGCTAGTCGTCGAGGTCGAACTTAAATAGCCGCAAACATAGGTTTGTTTGCTAGGCACAGGTTTTGGGCTGAAACTGTTTCAGATGGTGTTCCCATTCTGCCAGAGCTGTAATAGACGGGGGTTATGCCCCTTTACTCTAAAAAATGTTTTACTCCCCCACTTGTGTGTAAGCTCTAAAGCATGGTGGTTGTTTCCATATCCAGCCAGTGTTCCTTATGATCTAGAGCTCCTGAATACCCTTGTCATTGTCTGAACCTCTTTGCTTATAGTGTTTTGATTTTGAGGCTCACAATGCACATTCTTATTATGCACTACCGCTGAAACTTGTGGTCCTTGCGGTGAATGTCTGCGTTAATATTCTTGTACATCTTTGGCGTGAATGTCTACGTATGTTCTTCTTGTAGTGCTTGCAGATGTTAGCGGGCTTCACATGTTTGTCCGCTAATCCCACTGGTCGTTCGTGCCTATAGCTTTACGGCGGGCGGACGTCCGCACAGCCCACTAAATAGTTTGGTGGACAGTCCTGTAGCTCATGGACGGTCCACAACCTGCCAGTCTGCATCTTTACTTAAGCGTGATACGATACTGGATTGCTGATGTAGCATGAACGACCAGGACAAACAATAAAATTATGATAGTGGTTTGTGAATTTTGCTCCTAATAATTGTCTAGTGGCTGCTGAAATTAATTCATAATAGTAGTCTTCATAAAACAAAAAAGATAGTACAACCACATTTAGCTACCACTAAGAGTAGACTGTAGGACTGTAGCCATCCACATATGCAACTTGTTGTTTGGGCAATACTATTTTGAAACAACCTCCGGCCTGAAACACTTTTGTATATAGCATGGACCCGTTTCTATAAGCATATATATATATATAAACGAATCGAGAGTCGGAAACCCCGGTTATACCCAAAAGATTATGTTTCGTGTGCCTCGTGCGATTGAAGAAATATATACATCAATAGGCAACCAAGATCAACTGTCGTGTCATATTCAGGCGCGCTTATAGTAATAATCCTATATTTTTAGGTATTGAGGAGAAGGTTTCTAAGAAATGTCTTGTATTGGCTCTTCATTGTACATGTTTCTGTGTGTGTAATGTAGGTGATTGCTATGCTGCTATCAGTGCTGTCCCAATCGTTGGAGTGCCGAGCGAACGCATTGTATATGTAAATTCATTTCGTTTTGGTCTGCAGTTCTCATCTTAGTCCTAAGTATCGCCTGTTCTATTACTATACAATATCGTTGTGAAAAAAAATACCACACACCAAAATAAGTTGAAGATAGATTAAACAAAAATTATATTTTAGAAAAAATGAATTTTTATTCTAGCATTTGCAAGTGTTCATTACTAATTACAAAGTTTTAGTATTCAGCAGAAGAGAAAGTCTCAAAAAATAACAAGAGGGAAGGGTTTAAAAGAGCCAAAACAGCACATTAAACACTAAACATATTAAAACACAATCATTTTAATCGATTGATTAGAAAATATGGGTTTAAATTTTAATGATCTTATTCTTGCTTAAATGTTTATTTTGTTTTTTCAAATTAGTATTCTTGGATTAGCTCATAAAAGCATATTGTATTGTTTAGACAATATAGTGACATAAATATTCAACTCACGATGAACCGTGGCATAGGGACTTGGAAGCGTTGTTGGACAAAGATTCCCCATTTGAGTTCTTCATGGTCATTGTACTTATAGATCTTATTATTTTATTCATTGTTTGACGTCAAACATAAAAATTATGATATTACATGTGTAAATCTCGTTAACCTCTATATTTCTTGGTCATGGGAGCTCACATATAAAAGGTTATGCAATTTTTTCACATATCTTGCTTAATTTTTTTTTTAAAAATCAGTTCTGTCATTTTCCTTAGGGATATTTCTCTATCTCCATATGAACCGGTGATGGTATATAAGTATAACTAGAGAGATTCCCCGCGCGTTACCGTGGGTAGGAAGGGAGTATTGTTAAAGGATTGAACTGTAATCACTAAGAAATCTGATCACAATTAGCTATTGAGGACAATTACTTTGTGCAGGGTTAAAAACTGAGTTAGTAACGGAGAACTTAAATGTAGAAAACATAGTATATACTCATTGGTATAAAAATTATTTAATCTTATGTTTAAACTCCAAGCTAAACCAAATAGGAATATTTACATATGTTGGACGGGTGACAACTTGTAATGTAATAAAACATATATAATAATTTATTTAAGGAAATCCTTGGTAGATGATTTAATCCCTTTAACTTCGTCCTTCACGCGTCATATCTCCACGTGTTGTCACGGATATGAAAGAGAAATTTATGAGTTAGAATATTACTATCACCCTCCTATTCTTTTTCTTTTTTTTCCTTTTTTTTTTTTTTTTTTATTTTTTACTTTACTCTATATCAACTACCATCAGTGGGGCTCACAGGTAATTTTATCGAAATATATCCATATGAGATCTTGTTTTGAGGAATTTATTAAAAGAAATTCAATGGTGTAATCGAAATTTAATTTGGTTTTTGGTTTGTGAGTTATAACATTTTTTAGTTAGTTCAAACAAAGGTAGCCCTCGTCACCGGATGTTATGGTCTTAGTGGGGTCATTTGAGGTGGCATGCTTACTAAAGAGTTCTTTATATAGGTGTAGTAGATTATAGAAAAGGGATTTTTAAAAATACAAAAAGAGTAAAAACCATTCAAATGCCATCTCCTTGTTTTTGTTACCCTATTCTTCTCTGCCTGGTTTTCGCTCATCGTCATCAATATCATCATGTGCTTCGATCTGATGCTTTGTTCTAAAACTATGTCTTTGGCTATGGTTTTATTAAGTTGTGCACTAAAAATTATGTCTTATTATGTGCAGACTATGGTTTTATTAAGTTGTTAAATCCCAATTATTTACTAGTATGATTTTATTATATTAAAATCATGTTCGAATTAACAAAATAATTTTAGTTGTATATATGTGACCCTTTTTATTTTAAAATATATAATCATATCCGCATATCCGATACTTCCTCCGTCCCTAACTAAGTGTTGTTTTGGGTGTTTATGCTACAAGCTTAACTTCATTTGTATAAAATATGCACAAGACTTATATCTCAAAACAAATTTGTTAAAAAACAAGATTAAAATATTTTCCAATGATACTAAGTAACATGAATATTAATAAATTTTAATATATATTTAGTTAAAGATATTTGTTAAAAAACGACGACAGTTATTTTAGGAGGAGGGAGTACATACGTATCCAACAGACCAAGTACCATATATTCCTGGCTTCAAAAAAAAAAAAAAAAATACCATATATTCCTATCTGGACCAGGGCGGATGGCGGACAAGCTACCCGGGTGTGGGCTGCATGCAGGCCGGAACGAGCCCAAACAAATTGAGTATCTAGCGTACAGCCCATAGGAAAAGAGGCCTCCAATGTCCAGCCCACCCGGCGCCGGCAGCCCACCCTGACAGAGAAGCGCTCGGCTCACTTGCCTTGCCTGAGCGGCCGAAGCCCGACCGCGCAGATCCGCCCCACCGTTCTCCTCCTCCGCGGTGGCGCGCCGGCGCCCCTATGTCCTCCCCGTCGTCTCCTCCTTGATCCTTCCCCGAGTGGTAAGTGCTGACCTCGCCTCCTCCTCCTCGGGTGGACCCTGCCGAGGCGCTAGGCTCCCAGATCAGGCCGCCCCTGGGCGCTACGCGCTGCCCAGTTATTGTCCCCCTGCCACTGCCAGACGGCCGCGGCCGCTGCCAGCCGGCACGGAAGGGCTGCTGGTGCCCGTATCTTGATCTCCAGCACAGCACGGAGTGCCGGAGTCGCCCCCAGGTGGCCAGCTCCTCGCCCACTTGCTGCACAGTGAGTCGGTGAGTAATTGAGGATTGATTACTGATCGTCGTTGCATCATGTTTTGTCTGATGAATGCCAATGGCTAGTTTCTAGTAATCGCATTGAAATATCCTTACTGTATGGCATAGGAGGCTAGGTGATGAATGGATGGATAGTAGCATGGTATGCTATATTGAGCGGGGATTTGTTTGCATCCATTGAATTTGAAGATGAAAACATTTGAAGGCGCTTTCAAGCCTTAAGAAACCAAATGTTAAATTTGCACCCGCCCACAGCCAAGCAATTTGTACTGCATTACTTCATTTCAGTTTATAATGTTAAATTGTTATATGAAACTATGACACTTTTAAGATTTTAATTAATGTATTATTGAAGATGTTAGATAGTCTTGGTGAGCCAATGTAAAACTTAGCCACTTTTATGGAGATGAAACCCAAAAGAATTTGAAGATGTTGGAGGTTACTATTTAATTTGGCTTAATTGAAAAAGTTGTGTACATATTTGCTCAGATTTGGTGAATCACCCCTCCCTCCCATGCTTCACCACTGATCATGGGGCTGCTCAGCATCATCCGGAAGATCAAAGCGCAAGGAGAAGGAGATGCGCATCCTCATGGTGTAGGTTCCGTCTGGCCTCCTTTTCCTTTTGATCCCATACACATTTCAGCATTTGTTCCCCACACTTCATGGTTTCCTTCGGATCTGGTGCTCGTGTTGTCACTTGTCAGTTTCCTCAATTGTCTGGCATCTGCATTGATTCCTGATGGCTGATAATATTTTGTGTTCTGTGGGTTTGTCTCAGAGGCCTGGACAACTCGGGGAAGACAACCATCGTTCTCAAGATCAACGGGGAGGACACCAGCGTCATTAGCCCAACCCTTGGATTCAACATCAAGACCATCAAATACCGCAAGTATGACCCCCCTTCCTTCCACTTCCTGTTTAGTCCAGTTTGGCTCCGATGCATATGCATACAGGGCCGGCCCTGGGGCGGGCGAGTGGGGCGGCCGCCCGGGCCCCGAGAAGTCAGGGCCCCGAGCATGCATGGCGCATGCATGTCTTCGGCTCTTCGCTTCTCCTGCGCTCCCAAGTTCCCAACTAGTAGTTTCTTGTCACTGACTCTAGCCTGCGTCGTCGCGTCGGCAAGCTAGGCGTCGCAGCAGCACTCCCAACTCCCTCAGCTCGTTCTTGTTGTCTTCAATCCCATGGTGCCCCACCTTAGGTATACACACTTAGTATGTAGTATCTGTATTCAGCTGCTAGTAATTAAGTAGTAAGATTAGAGTATACGAGCAGCGCCCATGGATGCTTCTTGCTGTCGAAAATGATCAGAGTATACGAGCTGCTAGTCTCTCTTCCTAAGCATTCATTCAGACTCAATAGCTTGATGACGTCATGCACACATTGTGGCCGTTTTTCTTTAGAAAAACATTTCCAAAAGTACTTTACAAATATATATATACATGTACACATTATGAGCCTGAAGTCCTTTTTTATGAATCAGGATTCATACGCTGAGAAGTGAATGCGTTCGATGAAATACCTCAAAGTGGTAACCTTGCCCATTCAGATCAAACCAGACAACCACACACAGTTTGGGCTAGCTATGCTTACAGAGCCTAGACAACAAAGCTCGCATGCATGAAATTGAATTTGATTGATTCATATTAAACTTTTGAATTAATTGTTTCTTTAAATTTTAATGGTACATCATGACATCAAGAAAATATGCTTCCGGCAATATGAAAAGAACTATTTGAGATCAACAACATCTCAAGAGAGATTAAATGGTGTCATCGGTATCATCAGGAATGTCGTCTTCAACATTATAAACTGGGTTCATCAGTGTTATCAACAATAGAAAACAATAATTTGTATTGCTTTTTTGCAAAATATATAGCGGACCTCGACACAAAGCCCTAGCTCTGTCTTCTATGAATATTATTTTTGCATATGTATTTAAGTGTTTATTAGTAACATTTCGTTGTTCATGTGTTTTTCTCTCAAATACACAAAAGAGTTTCGTTGTTCATGTGTATATAAGGGCCCCAAATCTTGGTTTAAGCGGGCCCCTAAAACTCAGGGCCGCACACTGATGCATAGTGACATATAGTTGCTTGATTTTGAATGGAGATTTATGTTAGGCTAAATACCAAATGGAACATCATGGTTTACATATAAAGGATATACATTGATTTAGTTGATCTTTGCGCTTTTGAGAAGATTCACACTACCGGCGAAAAAGGATGTGGATAAGCTTATCACGAACAACGCATCCTAGGACAGATAAATATGTATCATCCCTTTTTGTAGATGACTACACTACTGGGGAAAGAATCCATAAAAATACTAGTGTGTTCAAATGGAAGAATACCAAATGGAACATCATGGTTTACATATAAAGGATATACATTGATTTAGTTGATGCGGGGTTAATACCGTTAGTTTTCTGTTAGTTTGAGTTTAGGAACTTTACAAGTTTTCACCTTAGTTGTGATTGTTTAGTGGACTATCGTGTGCACATACGTCTGATATAAAATAGTAAGAATCGTTCGCACATTTTGTCTCCCCTGTCTACATCATTATGGTTAATTTCTTAAGCAGCATATTATAGTGGGTCCAATCTGCAGAGAATAAATCATGTGATAAAATTGTCTTTAAAATATTAAGGCCAAAGTCAACTATGCTTCTGTATATCCCTCACATGATCTGCCATCAGATGAACAGTTTCAACATCAGACAAACAGTTTCAAATTTTTGCATAGAAATAAAAATTGCATAGGTCAGTGTTAGAGGGAATAAACTCTGTGTATTCCTCCAACCCTAGAAGGGTGGGTATATAGTTGGATGTACATGGGCCTCTATTGGGCCTTCACTCATATACACTAACACCCCCCGAGCCTGAACTACCGGCGCAATGGAGATCAAGACCGGACAACAAAAGAAATCAACACACACACGGGGAAGCCCCCAGCCACAACTAGCCACTAGTGACGTTGAGGCTGGATCGAACTCGGAGAAGGTCGATGAGGGCGGACCCTTGGTGAAGATGTCGGCGAACCGGGGTGGTGGTCGGTACATGGAGCACTCGAACAGCGCCGATGGCAACCAAGTCTCGGACAAAGTGCAAGTCGATCTCCACATGCTTCGTCCACCGATGTTGAACGGGGTTAGTGGAGAGATAGACGGGCGCCGACATTGTCACAATGAGACAAGTGTGGTCTTTGTCACGGGCCGTGAAGCTCAGCCAAGAGCCGACGGCCGGGACGCCCCGCCACACCGGATTAACAACAGCCCGGTATTCGCCTGCCTTCCGGAGCGGGAGACAACCGCTGCCGCTTGACGACCCAGAGACGAGGTTGCCGCCAAGGAAGACGGCATACCCGGGAGGTAGAGCGGCGAGTGTCCCGACACCTGCCCGATCGGCGTCAGTGTAGAGCGGCGAGCTCGGGAGGGAGACCGGTGGATCATCGCCGAGTCAACGGTGGCCACGGACATAGCGGAGAAGGCGCCCATCGTAGCAAGATGTGGTGCCCGTGGATCATGCATATGAAGACAGACCCGCTGAACTGCGTACGCGATGTCGTCAGCCCCGTGAAGGTGAGGTACCTGTAATGCACCCGACCTAAACTCCGAAGGCGCAGTAGGATTCGCCATGATCGCCTTCATCGTGAGCTTCGTCCGAGTATCAACGGAGTAGCACATGGTCGACAAGCGGTCATCCCAGCCCGCCGAGGATATCCAGAGCATACCGTCAGCCGGTGCAGGAACAACCCCGGCCGCCGAGGCTCCACAAAGGACCCCCGTGAAGTGGTGAAGGGGACCAAGATCCTTCATAGCAAACTCCCCTGCCGCAGGCCGATATGACACGTTGAAGAAGGTGCGGGCCGGAGGTCGTGAGGACAATGTCATCAACATATAGTAGCAGGTAAGCGCCCCAGCCCATGGCGATAGACGAAAAGAGAAGTGTCGACTTGGCCTCTCGAACCCCAAAGTGAGAAGGAAGGTGGCAAACCGGGAGTACCAAGCACGGGAGCCCCGCTCGCACCATATAGTGACTTGTTGAGCCTAAGAAACCGTGATCAGGGCCGACCGGGTCGACAAACCCCGGCCGGGCCGACCGCAAAGAACCTGCCTCGCACATGGTGCCATGGAGGAATGCATTCTTGACATCGAAATGATGCAATCGCCAAGAGCGAGAGAGAGCAAGTGAGAGAACTGCGGCGCATCAGAAAGGTGCTTGACCACCGGATCGAAAAGTCTCATCATAATCAACCCCGGCGCAGGGTGAAGCCTCTCGAGACCCGGCCGAGCCTTTGTATCGCCCAGACGCCGCCACCGGACGCTTGTGTGTCCATATCCACTTGCTCGGTGGACCACGCTGTTAATTGCACGGACGCACAAGGTCCCACGCCTCAAGTTGGCAAGAAGGGCCTCATGCTCCTTTTCCATCGCTACGGCCGCTAGGGATCCGCCAATGCAGCAAGGGATGAGGACGGGATCGAGATACCGGGCGGATCGCTCGGTAGCGGAGAGGGCCGCAGGACGAGAACCCCTCGGCCAAGATGGCGAGTCACCATCGGTGAGTGTGACGGGGTCTCAGCCAAGGATTCAAGGGTGGTAGACCGCCGGGTAACCACGGACCTGACGTGGTGGGAGGAGGTGGGGCGGCGGGTGGAGGAGCCGAGCCGGGTTCGAGGCACCGGCACGGCCGCGCGACGAACGCACACCCGTTATGCCGCCCCGGCCTGGGCAGGGGCACGACACCGGGAGACTCCGGGACCGCGCCGTGCGCAGCCCGGGGATGCCGGGCAGCGCCGAGGCGCAGTGTGAGGGGACTCCGAGAGGGCGCGCGTAGCGCCGAGGCCGCCTCGGCCGCCCGAGCGCGGCCGAGAGGTGCGGGGCGCGCGGGCGCCGAGACGAGGCTCGAGGGCGCGTGGCGTGGCGGGGCGCTCCGGGGCGCGCGTGGGCGCAGGCCGGGCGCCGGGAGCCGCGGCGTGGCGCCGGCAGAGGCGACGGGACCCACGCGTGGCGCAGTGACGGCGCCGGGCCGCGAGTGGCGTAACTCGAGGAAAATCGATGGAGAAAGGCCAGAATGGGAATCGGTGGGTGAACCGCCCGTCGGAAACATGGACTCCAACTCGGGATCGGGGAAGGCGTGGAAGAAGTGGAGTACGGAAATCCGACTTCGCCGAAGACGACGTGCCGGGAGATAAGCACTCGGCGCAGAAGTGAGGTCGTAAAGCAAACGGTACCTTTATGATGAGGGGAGTAGCCAAGAAACACACACCGCTGTCGAAGCGGGGCGCCAACTTATGAGGAGTAGTGGCGGCGAGGTTAGGGTAACAAGCACAACCGAAGACACAGAGGTGGTCGTGAGCGAGGAGGTGTACCGGAAGAGGGCGGGTGTGGAGTGGGAGCAGAGAGAGGCCGGGAAGGAAGCCCGCTGGAGCGTGTAGGTGGCGGTGTGTAGGCTCTCGCCCGTAAGCGCGCGGGCAGAGAGGCCTGAAGAAGGAGAGTGCGCATGACATCGTTCGTGGGAAAGAATCATCCGCTTCAGCCTTTGCCGCTCGGGAAGAGGTGTACGGGCAAGACATTCGAGCCGAACACCATGAGCGAGAAAGAAGGAGCGGAGGTGTTGTTATCGAACTCACGCCACGCTGTCACACCGGGACGGCCTTGATGGTGAGGCCGAACTGAGTGGACACCCAGGCAAAGAAGTGGAGGAGGGTGGAAAAAGTCTCTGACTTGGCGCCAGAAAAAGGAAAGTCCAAGAGTAGTGAGAGAAATCATCGAGTAGGACCGTATAATATTTATAGCCGAAATGCTAGGAATGTGAGAAGTCCACAGGTTACAAAGTGAACAAGAGCAAAGGCATGCGCCGCACGCGAAGAAGAAGAAGGAAAAGGAAGGCGACATGGCGACCCAACCGCACGCATGGCGTAGGATGCTCATCCGAAGCCCGAGTGCAAGGAAGGTGGGCACTACGATCGAAGCCGAAGCCAAAGCTGCCGCGCTGTGGTGACCGAAAGCCGGGCGGTGCTAGGTAGAGGAAGAGGGAGTAGTGGCAAGGGCAGCTGAAGTGGAAGGCGGTATAGCGGAAGCAGGAAGGCGAAGGAGAGTAAAGGGGTTAACCTGTCACAGCTGAGGAGCCGGACGCCCGGGGCGGAATCCTTCACTGTGGAGACCAGAGAGTCAACTCAACGTAACAAGAGTTGTCGGCAAAGAACCGGGGCGGATGGAAAGAAGGTTATGCACGATCCGAGGGGCAACAAGGACAGCAGAAGGCGAAAAGTACCGGAGGCGTAACCCACGGAGGTGACAGAAGACAAGACCCATTCCCAACCATAATCAAGAGGGACAGAAGGGTGAGGGAGGGCTAAGAGAAGAAAGGATGTCGGCACGAGGGGTAGTGTGGAAGGAAGCCCCCGAAGTCGGGCGATCCACTCGGTGCGCATACAGTGGTGCAACCCCCATGGTGTCAATGATTGGCGCCGGACGCCTGAGCCCACCCCCAAGCCCGACGGAGTCGGCCCGGGCGGCTGGGGAGGCCGGCGGGCACGGCCGAAAGGGCGCCACCGACCATGGCGACCGGGTCAGCTGGAACGAGGCCCGCCCATCGAGCCGCGCCGCCATGAGTTGCCGTCAAGGATGGCCAGTGGCATCGTACCTCCACCACCCCCGCCAAGGGCAACAGGGGCGATCCTCGTGAGGTATGCCAAGTCCGCCAAAGATCGACGGGGCGTGAGGTGGCAAAAGCGGCCCTCGGTCGCGGCCCGGTGGCGGCAGCGGCGATGAGCGACCTCGGCCGCGCCGGCCCCGCCAGCATAGGGAGCGGCAGTGGGCTGCAGCGGCGAGGGGGAGCTCAGCGCACGCACGAGGAGGGACGCGTCGCGGCTCCACCGAGATGACGGACGCGGTGGTCGAGTAGGGGGCACATTGCAGCCCGGCGCGTGCAGCCTGCACCTGCAGGTAGTCCCGCGCCGGGTCCACTAGAGGCGAGCCCAGCGAGTCGCGCTGCGGGAGGAGGCGGGTGCGGAGTGGCCGCAGCGGCGGCACCCGTGCCCGTGCCAAGTTGAGCGAGGAGGAGGAGACCATGCCGGGCGCCCGTGCGTGCGGTAGGCTGCTCGCCGCAGCGGCGAGCCCTCACCCGAGGCGGCGAGAAGAGTGCTGGCCGCTGCAGGTGGCAGAGAGAAGCCGGCCGCGCCAGGCGGCGTGAGGAGAAAGCGCGCCCAGCGCTCGGGAGAAAGCGCGCTGACTCGCCCGTGTCCGCGTCCGTCGCCGCCTCGCCAAGGAGGAGGAGAGGGCCGGCCTTTCGCCTGCGGGTCGCGCGTGGGGGCCCAGCGCCTCGCTGCACGCACGCCTGCGTGAGGCCGCGCCACTACCGAGCCACGCCAGCGTGTGGTGACAAATGGCGGCGATTGCGGCAGCCGCCTGGGAAGCACGAGAGGGAGGGGAAGTGGAAGTGGGGTGGGTGCGCCGCTAGGAGGCGGCGGGTACCGGTGGCCGGCCGCCATGGATTGGCAGCCGCGGCGGGAGAGGGATCGGGAGGCGCAGAACCCTAGCGTGATACCATGTTAGAGGGAATAAACTCTAGATTCCTCCAACCCTAGAAGGGTGGGTATATAGTTGGATGTACATGGGCCTCTATTGGGCCTTCACTCATATACACTAACAAATTCAAGAATATGATATCTAGTTTTGCATCTTGGTTCATCCAAAAAGGAGACTGGTTGGCATGTTGAAATTTTCCAGTCAAGTGCCATCAATTGTGCCTTGGAATTGAGAACCTGCAACACTTCCAACCTAGTTGAGATAACCTAATGGACTCATTTAGGTGTGTGTTCATCTGATAAATGCAGTGAGCACCCACCAAAAACATTTTTTCCTGTTATGCTGATCTGGTTGCTGTTAATCTCTTAAGGTGAATATTACAGTAGGCCACTGTGTGAAGTAAATTATGTGACAGAAAGGTTTGGTAAAGATGTGAAGACAAATTCAACATTCCTTTGTAGCGGTCACATGTTCTGCCATCATAGACAAACAATTTGAATATTTTACTTCTCTGTTTGTAGAATAGTGATAGTGAAATAGAAATTCCATTGGTAGCAAGTTGATAGTCTAGTTTTTCATGTTGACTCATGCAAAATGGAGACTGGTTGGCATTTTGAGGCTTTGTTGTCAAGCTCCCTAAAAGCTCTGCTGCAGGTGCATTTCATCATTTGAATGTTGAACTACTATAGGTTTTCAGTGCAGAGTGTTGTACTTTAGGAACATTCAGTTCAGCTGAAGCATAGGCAATTTTCAATCAATGGAGATTTCAGCCCCTGTCATTTTCCAAATACCAGGCATAGGAAATCTGGCAATCGTACTTTTTCCATATTACTGCAGGTGGGTCTGATTAATATTTAAATTTATTGATTATCTTAGATACTCTTTGAACATATGGGATGTTGGAGGACAGAAGACGATCAGGTCTTACTGGAGAAATTACTTTGAGCAGACTGATGGGTTAGTTTGGGTCGTTGATAGTTCAGACATAAGGAGGCTTGATGATTGTCGAGCTGAACTCCACAATCTCTTGAAAGAAGAGGTATGCTATTACCAGACCTCTAAGCTATGGTGATGAACTGGATATTTCGTTTGTAGTTCTATATCTGTTGTATTAAAAAAAAACAATTGATCCTTCAATGCCATAGGAATATGACTGATATTTACTTTTTGGTATTTGGTTCAAAATGATAGAGGTCCTATAATTGATATAAATGAATAATAACCATTTACTTAATGACAGAGGCCTCTTGGTTAATGAACTGGAAAATATATAATTTTCTCTCATTGGTATCAAACTCTATGGCTTTGTGCGTAGAAGTTGTATCCTTGAATCTCCTTGTTTTAGTTTGAAATTTTACTGAAATAGCATACATTGAGGGTGAAACTACTAAGGACGGACAATGTCATGTGTTTGGCAGTAAAGAATACTGTCTCTTTGCCACCATAGGCTATACTTTGGCCTATTCAGAAAGTGTTCAGATCATTGATCCTTACGATATTGATTTCAACAGAGACTAGCTGGAGCTTCATTATTGGTTTTTGCAAATAAGCAAGACATACAGGGAGCTTTAAAACCAGCTGAAATTGCGAAGGTGAGCAAACTTCAGTCATTCATTCATATGTATTAGAGACATGTTTTCCTGTACTCCTATTAGCATTATTCAATCAAGCAGCCATCAGTTAGTGCCTTATGGTGTTTTTACCATCACAATAGGGAGTAGGTAAGGTTAGCCTCAATCTGTGACTTGACAAATTTAGATCAATGTAAATTTGCCTTTTGGTTTCGTCCAACCTCAAGTGGCATGGTGAGGCTCTCCATGCACTACAGTAGAGCATCTATTTTTACAGCTTCCTGTGGTAAAATTCAGCAAAGATTAGTTAACGCTGTTGTTTCCAGTGATAGGGTTATGGTGTGGCATGCAGCTACATTCCGTAATGGCTAATGAGACCATACAATCTTGTTGTGATAACAATCCGTAACAACAAATTTCTTGTGCGTGGCCAAAGGGTAGCAGGGCCTGAGATTTCCATTATAGTTGAGCATTTGGTTTTTATATTTGTGCTGAATTCGTTTGTAGCTTTTTCCACGGCAGGCTGACTCGCCTTCCTTCCTTTCAGGTTCTGAATTTGGAAGTGATGGACAGGAGCAGGCACTGGAAGATCGTGGGCTGCAGCGCTTACACTGGCGAGGGGCTTCTCGACGGCTTCGACTGGCTGGTCCAGGACGTCGCTTCTCGGATCTACGTCCTAGACTGATGATATTTGTAGCGTCGATGCACTTACGATATTTGTAGCGTCAATTCATAAGTTTGTTACCGCGTCGATGCAAAAGTTTGTTTATTCATGGCTTGACGGGAACCAAACAACTACGTGAGTGGTCGCTATTGAAACTGATGCGTTTGGTGGCGATATGCCTCTCTCTAACTTAGCAGTTATGGATTTATAAATTTGTAATAACTGAAGAACTGAGTATCTTAGTATCATAAAAAATCTTTGAAGAGCAGCAGTGTGAATTTAGGTTTCAAAGCATTCGCCCTGATCGGTAATTAGGCTTATCGATCAGGAAATGGGAACAACCCGATGCACGATTGTGTGCTTAAGGAGCCTGCAACAAAATTAGGCTTATCGATCGGGAAATGGGAACCCGATGCTCGATTGTGTATTTTAGAGCCTGCGTATCGAAGCGATGCGTATATTTGTTGCGTTCCTTCGAAGTAGACAGTATGACAGATATTTGTATAGCCACAGATCAGATAGTATGGTAACAGATCTTTTTTCAGTGCACAACAGTAGATGCGAACAAAAACCTTGCTCACTCTTCTCTCATTTCACAGCAGATAGATCTCACATCTTTATGACTTGCTCTCATAGCGGAAGTAACCAAAGCGGACACGTAACCAAAGCGGACAGTAACTTGATCGAACACAGGGACCAACACCTAATCCAAAGGGACACTAACACATGGGTAACTCAGATTCGAACGGAAACACGATAGATAGGATAACTTGGCCGAAGCCAGGGCGGGCCCACACATCAGCTCCTCCAGTTGCCACCGGAGTCACCGCGGCTGCCACCGCCGTAGCCACCGCCGCCGTAGCCGCCCTCACGTCGACCGCCGTAGCCGCCGCCGCCGCCGCCACCGTAGCCTCCACCTCCGCCGTAGCCGCCACCGCCCTCACGGCGACCGCCGTAGCCGCCGCCACCTCCGTAGCCACCACCGCCCTCACGGCGCCCGCCGTAGCCGCCGCCACCGCCTCCGTAGCCACCGCCGCCGCCGCCGCCGCCGCCGCCGCGGGACTGGGCCTGGTTGACGGTGATGTTGCGGCCGTCGAGCTCCTTGCCGTTCATGTTCTCGATGGCGTCGAGCATGGACTGCTCAGAGGAGAAGGTGACGAAGCCGAACCCACGGGACCTCCCCGTCTCCCGGTCGGTGATGACCTGCAAGCAAAATCACACGACGGCGGCATCAGAACAGATGATCGATTCACAGATCTGGACCAAAACATAGCAGATCTGTTCAACCACGACACGGATCTTCCATCACAGATCGATGACAACGGAATGAATCAAAACGAGCGAGAAGGACGAGACAAAACAGACCTTGGAGTCGAGGATCTCGCCGTAGCTGGCGAAGGCGTGCTCCAGTCCCTGGTTGTCGGTGGCCCAGGCCAGCCCGCCGACGAAGCAACGGAACTCCACATCCGCCGCCGCCATCTCCCTCCCCAAACCCTAACGAACCCTGAACCGAGGACTTGGTAAGAGGGGGGAGGAGAAGCCAACCCACCTCTGAGAGAGCACGCGGGAGCACGGGTGCCCTACCCTGTGAATTTATAGCGAGATGGGCGCGACGGGCGCCGTCCTGATCGGATCGGGCGGCGACCGCGCAAGGAGCGGTCCGCCGGAGGATAAGGATCCCGAGGTGGGCCCTACCGCGCCGGGACCCCCCGGAGGGTTCCCGGAGAGCTAGATATTTTTGCCAATGGCGTGATGGAGCTGCAAAGTCCACGGAGGGTTCGCGAGAGCTAGATATTTTTGCCGACCGACCAGAATGATGCTAATGGACCGCGCTGGGCCTGGGCCTGGGCCTGGCTACACCACCATTAAGGCTCGACGGCCGTGCATTCTTCACTCTACATGGCCCAGCCCAGCCAGCCATGTACGATTTCCATTAATTACTATTTACTCCCCTCTAAAAAAAAAAATTAATTATTATTTACTCGAAATGTTCCGATAGCCAGTGGCGTTTTTTTTTTTATATCAACCAAATATATTACTTAACAGCAAAGCGTTGTTATGTGGGCAAGATTTGCCCACTTTACATGGTCAAGAGCCGCCCCGATTGGACGGTACCGAGATATGAGAAACACAAAGGCAAAAGTTACAAGAGGATTTGAATTTACTTCGCTGGAATTCCCCCGTCCCCGCAAGAACATGAGAGCGAGATATTTTGGGTCCTAGAAATCTTGTAGACATTGTGATCCTTGCCTTGCGCCATGTTTCTCGAAAGTCCGAGTGTATATTCCGGCATCCCATCCGGGGAATGCTAGCATTGGCCTCTCGCATTTATATGGTTGACCAAATGTTGATTATCGAAAAGAAAAAGAGGCATGAGAGATACTAAGGTTGTTGATAATAGTTCTTGCAAGAGCAAAAAGCGCCTGCTGCCCTCTGCTGTGAAGACCGATGAGACTCCCTCATGTTGGCCTTAATGTAGACATTGAAATGCCCGCTTGAATCCACACCTACAAGAAAGACACCAAGACCAGCATTCCTATGATAGCCAGTGGCGTTGAGACCTCCATAGAGTAGTACTCCGTCTATACAAAAAAAGATTTAGTTAATCTTAACTTTTGGTTAAATATATATAAGAAAATTTATATTAATACAGTAGTATTTTCTACTGTATTTGTGAACAAAAAAAAAAAATACTAACAGTTATGTTGCAAAATAACTATCATTAGGTTAGTGATGACTGTATTTTCATAATGAACCTTTTAAGAGATAAACATGTTGATATTTTTTCTACGAATTTAATTAAATTTGAGAAAGAAAATGGGATTCACATTCTTTTTTGAACGAACGTTCAATAAATGGTTTAAAAATTGTAGGAAACCCACCTCCTATAACCTTCATCTGTTGTTGTTGGTAAACAAAATTTACAAATGGGATTATGGACCTCAAAGTTGACAATTAAAAGTACCTTGCGTTACTGTTACATTTTTAATATAAAAAGAGTTTTTTTTACCTAATCTTTAATATAAAAGAGTTAATTAAAAGGAAAGCATGTGTTGCTTGCATTCTCGAGGGATCCGGAAAATGAAACAAAAATAGGTCCTACCGAGATTTGAACTCGGGTTACTGGATTCAGAGTCCAATGTCCTAACCGCTAGACCATAGGACCTTTGTTGCAATGGGCTGGAATAGTTCCATATTAATCTCGGAAAGCAGGAAACTGCTCTTGTTGTGTGTGCCTCTTGTCCGGCGTGACTAGCGAATTGGTTAATGACTAGATTTTTATTGCTAGGGCTTTCTTAATTCATTTCAGATGTGTAAAGTAATTTGTCTTCGGTCTTCGCTTGTGCTATTCAAAGTCGAAATAATCAGAAAACTTTTAGGAAATCCGATCCGTTTTGCTATCCAAATAACCAGCGTGCAAGAACACGCTAGCGGTGTTGTTTGGTTCAAAGATCGTTGTAAAGGGAATCAATGAATCACGTCACGGTAGTAGAGATTGAATCACACGTACAGGATTTTGATATCCCTCACCGTCGGCGTCTCTGCTTGGGCACCCACGACCACAACTGCTCCCAATATGCGCACTGCCTTCGCCGTTTGCATTGCTCTCGATCTACTGCCAGTGCCTCTGTCACCGCCTCACCGGCAATCCTGTACGGAGTACACCGTCTGGTCATGTGGCAGCCGCCGCCGTCTTTTTCACACATACGTGGCTACGTTTACGTGCCTCGTCACATCGGTCTCTGGTAGCCTTGGCCCTGACGTGCTTCATCGTGCCGCCGTGATGAGATATTGGGCAAGCTAGCGAGCAACCACAAAGTAGAAGCAAGTTTGCTTGCGATGACTTCTAATATTATTCGGAGAAAAATGCAAGAGAAGCTCAAGGCCACCTAAAATGCTGATCACATTATTGGGACTAGCCCCTTGGGATTCAGTAGAAGCATCTTAAGGACTCAACCTATATCTTGATTGTTTGCGATGCCTTCCAATATTATGCTAAAGTTATTTCTGGTCAGCTGGGTATATATTCCGAGTTTATATCTAAAGTTTGAGACTCGAGTAAAATGTGTCTAACCATTGAGACTTGTACTGTATCTATGTTTTTTTTTTCTTCGGAACTCTGAAGACCAAGATATATGTGTAATATTATGTTTTCTGTTTCTAACTGTACGCGAAGTCTAATGAAAGTTTGCCATTTATTTGTAGTGTTCAAGCCTGATATATAACAGGCTACCAAAGCTTGAGCTCTAGTAGTTTTAATTTTCTACATTGAAATAGGTTGTTAATCACTTGGATTTAACTGTAGAAGATAATTGTGATGTATGACCTGTCAGTGTTGCATGTTTATTTGATAAACTCTTGCAGCCTCCAAAATCACGCAAAAAAAAATTTAAGCCTGTCACATAACTCGCCTCGACTAACCTATCACATGTGCCAATGATAGATTACACATTGGATGTTAGCCAAATAAGCATGCTCTGGTAGCATGCAATGTTTTTATCGCGGGCTATCAAAAATAGCAACAACATGTTCGGCCGCTATTTGGCGCTATAGCGGGCGCTATGCACAATAGCGTTAACATGTTTTCCACGCTATTGCAGCGCTATAGCACGCTATTTGTTTCAAAATACGAGAAAATCATAACAAGTGACAATATTGTGATAAATCATGCTACAGCCAACATAATTTGATAAGTGATAAGTGATAATCATATAACAAAAGTTCTCATCCTCAAAGCAAACATCCATGAAGGCATCAAGTAAAGATTGTCAAGTACATTAAATAAGCAAACAACCATAAAGTTCACAAAGGTTGATCATTGTGTCAATAGCGCCAGAATAGCGGCCTTCTGGCCGCGCTATTTAAGGATAGCGGCGCTATAGCGCGAATAGCGTGAAAATGTGCAATTGCGTAGCGAGTTGTTGCGGCGCTATAGCGTGCTATTTAAATCGTGGGTAGCATGTCATTAGCACATGTTTATTGTAGCACCAACATTGTCTAATCACAGACTAATTAGCTCGGCTCAAAATTTTGTCTCACAAATTTATCGCAATATGTGTAATTAGTTTTTTTTTTAACTATACTTAACGCTCCATGCATGTGTCGAACATTCAATTTCATAGGTGAAAAAGTTTTTTTGCGGTGGGAACTAAATGTGCCCTTAGTATTTTTGTATGAGCTTAAAGAACGGGCTAACAAACTTCTCAATTAGAAATCTAGCTTTGCACTTGAGCACTAGCTCCCATTGCAGTACTAATGCTCTTTTTGGTGACTCATCAATCAAAAAGGAAGAGGGAGAGTCGAGGCGACGAGGACACTGCCAGCACCACGGTAAACGAAAACCGATACGGAGAGCTAGTCACTACTACTAGTAGTGGGATATGAGAGACATGTAATAACGTTAGGGATGAAGGACGCAGGGGTGGGAGGTGGCATATCGCCACTGGCCATGTGTGGTAGGAAAGTTAGGTAGAGAAGGTGGAGGATGGTTCCCCATCTCCCCTCCCCTTTCCCAAACCTCGTAGGAATGTTAGCGTACGTGTCAACTAGTACAAACGCAATTTCATATAAAGAGGTCAACTCAAAAGAGAGAAGCATTCCATTCCATTTATGAACCAAATGAATTGCGCACATTCGGTTTGTAATTTGCCGTGCACTTTTGTTGTTCATTAAAAAAAAAAACTAAATGTGTACATGCATCCAGTTTGTAGGGTCTTTGGTGGCCTCCAGACCTCTTGTATTTTTGTCGTTTGCTGAGTCACTGTTGTCAAAACACTTTTTCACAAACTTGGATAACCATAATCACCACAGAGCGCCTGTAGCTCAGTGGATAGAGCGTCTGTTTCCTAAGCAGAAGGCCGTAGGTTCGACCCCTACCTGGCGCGCGTTTTTATTTTCGTTCCTTGCTACCTGTTTTTTTCCCCTAGCTATCTGTTTTTTTTTTTTTTTTCGTTCTTTGCCAACTTTTTTTTTTTTTTTTTTTTTTGAGGATTCGTTCTTTGCCACCTGGGCGACGTTCATTTCCAGCTGGTTTTTTTTTTTTTTTTTTTTTTTTTGCGATCGGCATTGGCATGGAATGCCAAACCAACCTTTGTTAACAACAACTACCCCCCCCCCCCCCACACACACACACACACACAAAAAAAAAAAAAAAAAAACCTTGACGTTTAGTATAAGGTTTGAGTCAAATATTGAGAATATAAATCATCAATAACCTTTAAGTTGTTTTGTTTACAAATGTGAAAACTATATGAATATATTGTTTTGAAAAATATTTTCATAAAAATATACATATATTACTCTTTTGATAAATATTTTTATAATAACAAGAGGTTAAAGTTGTGTTTTGGAGACCGTGTCACTATTCTAAATGTTAAGTTTTTTTTTTTTGTATAGAGGGAGTAGCTATTTAGTTAACTAGATCCGACGTGACATTGCAAAAAGTAGAAGAGAGATCACTAGCAATGAGTGGATCTATTTCACGTAGCTCAAAAAAGTAATCTTGTCTATATGTTAAAAAAACTTCGGCCGGTGGGGGAAAGACCGCCCCCCACGGTATTGTGCTTAAGAAGAAGCTCTCGCCTCCCCGACCGAGAAAATCTCCGAACCCCGGCCCCGCCGCACACACCGGGACAAGCTCGTGGGGACCGTAACCTGGGCCAAAACACCGTCAACGGACCGGTTTAACACCGTCACCCGGACCACACCGCCACAGGCCGGGGACGGGTTGTCACCACCAGTGCTTTGGCACACGGGGTCAGTGAGGGGATTTTTTACCTCCCGCGAAAATTCGCTCCCGATGGGAGTCGAACCCGGGACTGGAGGGTGTCGCCCGGAAGCGCTAGACCAACTGAACTAGCATCCTTTGGCATCTTGTCTATATGTTACAACGGGAAATGTAATTTATTAGCTGAAAACTTGCAGATCAAACATTTTCCCGATGCTTGCATCGTTTTTTAACTGGTTTTGGAACCAAGTTCCGTATCATGCGCGAACGCGTTGCTCTAACTTGTACGGATAAAAGCGATATATAGAGATTTATCAATGATGACGCTATGCATTTCAATCTAACTTGGGAACACTTTTTGCATTGTGCCCGTGGAAGAAAGTGAAGTATCATGGAAACACTATACTTTAATATTAGACTAGCAAACATTTTCGCACGTCATCACAATAATAATACAACGATTGTGACATACAAGTTGCATGGTCACATGAACAATTTGCGGCTCGAAGAATTATTCCTAGATGATGTCATGTATTGCAATATGTCTTGGGATCATGTATTACAATATGTCTTGGAATAGAACTCTATGTTGTCACTAGACGTGCATTATTCTAGCTTGTATATACAAGCACAAGTTCCGGCACCGTGCAAAGTAAAAAAACTGTTTGAAGAATCCTCAATTATCAAAGAGGTTATTAGAGGTCGTTCACGGTGAACTTCAAAGAGATAGGTGTCATTAGTCTCTGAAATTTGATGCACCGATCTAGCCACAACGCTACTAGGGCCTCTTGTTGCGCCTCGACAACCTTCTCGTGACATCTTCATGTCTTATATGCCAGTGTCTACTAAAATAGATTTAATGACCTTGAGTTAAGAGCTTTCTATTGGAGTAGATGCAAAGAAAATTAACAATCAAGAGCAGTGAGAGGCCCCAAATAGAGAATAGAGATCCTGATTTGAACCTAGTGTCAATAGATCCAAGGCCCTAAACATGCCCCCAAAATTTTTTAGAGTATATATATGAGCCTAATTTATAGAGCCAAAACCTAAACACAATCTAGAAAATTTTTTTCATAGTATATAGGAGTACATGTGAATTTCTGGCCTAATTCGATGTGGCCTACGCATTGGGCCAATTTCTTACTCCCAACCGGCCCAGACTCAGCGCAGACTCCCGTCCCCTTGGGCCGACCTCGACTCCACAAACGCGAGTGGGTTCGGCCGCCTGGTTCATTCCGGACTCCGGCTCTGAGCTCTCCTGCCGGCCGCCTCCGCCTCCGCCTCAACCCAGCAAACAGCAGCAGCCGCCGGCCGGCAACTCAGGCCCCTGCCGCTAGGGGCCGTCCGTGGCTCTGCTCCACGGCCGGAGGCGCGCCGGGCTCTGCGCTCTGCTCGTCCGTCGTCGTAGCGCAGCCGCAGAGGCTCTGCTCGGCGTCCTCGGCAGCCGGACTGCCGGAGACAGGGAAGAAGAGGGGTCCGGGGGTCTGAGGCTGCGGCGCCGGTAGCTGGGGCGGCCACCCCACCACGCCCCTAGGGCAGCTCCGTCGCTGGCCGGCAACACTGCACTTCAGTCGCGGCGTGGGCAGGGTGCCAGCCGCCAGCTCTGCAGGAGAGCGGCAGTGGCCGCGCGGCACTCGTCGTCTACTCCTACTCGTCTGAGGCCTGGTGAACTCCCCATTCCCTAATCCACTCTCCAGTTTTGCCCGATCTAAAAAAACTTTGAATCATTAATTAATTAGTTTGGTTTTTGTATAGTTGCTCAATTGCGATTTTTGTATAGCAAAATTATCGGGTGTGCATGTGTATTTACTGGGTCAGCCCTTGGATCATAAGATATGCATACCAATTGAGCAAATGCATTTTATGATTTGCTGATCCTGGGCACTAAGTTAGGCATTTCTTTTGTAGCTCTTGGAGCTTTTATCAACTATGTTGTCCAATTAAGCTACAATTGAGATTTAGTCTAGATCTTGCACATTTTATTTGCTACTCCCTCCATTACAGATTATAGGACGCTTTGGCTTTTCTAGATACGCAGATATACGCTATGTCCTCAGATATACGCTATGTCCGGATACATAGTAAAAGCAATGTATCTAGAAAAAGCCAAAATGTCTTATAATTTGAAATGGAGGGAGTACTATTAACTATGGTTATGTGTCCTAATTTAAGTGGTTTAAGCACTTAGATCTTGGTCCTAGGCGAAGGATTCGCCAAATGCCGCCACCGTCTCTAGTGAGTTCAATATGACGTCTATGGAGCACACTTCACATTGGAACAAAAGTGTTGGACCAATAACAACAACAACAACAACAACAACAACATAGCCTTTAGTCCCAAGCTAGTTGGGGTAGGCTAGAGATGAAACCCATATGAAACAAAAGATAAAAGAACGTAGAAAGGCACAAGACAAAAGGATAAAGATTAGGTAGATAGAAAAGGAAACAAAGTCATGGTTCAGCACGTTAATAGCTAGCCTCCAAGCGCCTCCTATCCAAAGCTAAATCCTTGGAGATATTCCACTCCTTAAGGTCTCGCTTAACCGCCTCGTCCCAAGTCGGTCTAGGGTCGGCCTCTACCTCTCTTTACATTATCTACCCGCTCTAGAACTCCACTACGCACCGGCGCCTCGAGGCCTCCGTTGAACATGTCCAAACCATCTCAACCGATGTTGAATCAATTTCTCCTCGATAGGGGCCACCCGACCCTATCCCGAATATCTTCATTCCGAACTCTATCCCTTCTAGTATGCCCGCAAAACCAACGCAACATACGCATCTCAGTCACACTTAGCTGTTAGACATGTCGCCTAAAAAAACTGAAATTCTCACCATCTTGCCGCCGACGGGCTCAAATTTCCCATGTTGAGCGAGGATTGTCCAACCTGAACTTCACTTTGTGCTTTATTTGGAGAGAGTTGTTGCTATGAATGTGGTGACAGCAAGCAGTGACCTCTTTTACCTTAGATGTCCCCTGTGCAGTTTGATTCCTGAGATGCAAATAATACACTATTGTCATGGCTGAGAATATGGTTTTGATTTTTTTTTTGCAGGATTTAAATTGCAACGTGCTGCTTCGTTATATGCACTTCCGAATGCTTGGACCTGGTGTGACTACATAGCTTGGTATTCATATCATAAATGATGGAAAGAAGATTGGGATGTCATGTATATTTGACTCCCAGAACTCTTCCCTTTATGCAACTGAATACTATGTCCTCATTCTCAGCTGGCCATGGACGCCGACCCAAGAAAGAGAAGTTATATCACCGTGAACCTGGTCTTGACAAGGCCATGGATCTTCAAAAGAAGCCTGCTCTTCTCCTTCATCTGCGTGACCTCATTTTGGCACAAAAGACAGGGTCACTACTTGTGCGTGACCTTGAAAAGGAGGTTGGCTTTGTCCAAAAATGGAACTTTCTTTCACTTATCGAGCGCCACCCCAATATCTTCCATGTCTCTGGTGGAAGTGCTTCCCGAGAGCCCATTTCTGTCACACTTACGGAGAAGGCCAGAAAGATATCCAGTGAAGAGGCTGAAGCGAGAGAGCTAATGGAGCCAATCTTGGTGAGAAACCTTAGGAAGTTACTGATGATGTCGATGGACTGCCAGATTCCTCTGGAGAAGATTGAACTAATCCAGTCTGAACTGGGCTTACCTAAGAACTTCAAGAGAGCAACTTGATTCCAAGGTACCCTGATTTTTTCAATCCGTGACGTGAAGGGAGTGGACCATTTGTGTCCGGAGAATTGGGACTCTTCACTAGCAGTCACAATACGAGAAGAAAAATGAATTTTGAGGGTTTCCAGATAGGCTGTAGAGGGATTCCTAAAGATGGAAATGTCTTGGGTCCTTTTGCTTTCAAGTTGAAGTATCCAGCAGGATTTAGGCCAAAACCGAAGTACCTTGAGGAGGTTGTCAGGTGGCAGAAGATGGCGTTTCCTTCACCTTATTTGAGTGCTAGGCGAGTCGAGTCTGCAACACCACAGGCTCGAAAGCGTGCCATTGCTGTCCTGCATGAGATTTTGAGCCTGACAATGGAGAGGCGGTTGACATCTGATAAGCTAGACATATTTCACAACGAGTACAGGCTTCCATGCAAGTTACTTTTTGTTTGGTGAAAAAATCATGGCATCTTCTACATCACTAACAAGGGAGCAAAAGCACAGTCTTCCTCAAGGAGGCTTATGAAAACAGTAACCTTATTGATAAGTGTCCTTTACTGAAATTCCATGATCGGTTTGCATCTTTGATTGGCCGACCATGCTCCAACTCAGAAAACATGCTGGCACTATAATTGGAGTGTGGATTTACTGATCAGGAGACAAACTATAGTTGGTGCATGTGTTTTGTTGAAATACAGGTCAGCTCATTGCACATTCAACTACAATTTAAATCCTGTGTACAGTTGCTGTTTCTCTCAGCTCAGTAGCTAAAGATAACTAAAGAATTGAAAAAGCCATTGTCTCATCTTCAAATGTGAAGCCATCTGAGAAGTGAAGTGGCAGCTCTGCAAATTAGGCAAAATAATTCTTGTACCAGAAGTCACATCTTTATTCTCAGTTTCCCACAACTGTAGGCTTTGATCCTAGGGCACCATATGATTGACTTAGGAATGCTCTAGGATTAGCTCCTTTATGCAGCTTATATCCTAAAACAATGTTACTATCACAACATGTGGTTTGCTTCTCTTGGCTTGAACCGTTCTGATAAATAATACAGTCAGATGTTCATTTTGAACAGTATTATACTCTCCTTTTATTTTTGCAAGGCGCGGTTTGACCAGCATTGTCTCTAACATCGTGTTTTCAAATTTTCAAATATATTATAATGTTCGTGAGTATTGAGTTTGACATATGGAAGTGTTTTTGAATTTTCAAATATGAATCCAATAATACCAAATTTGTATGGTGTAATCTACAAATTTTTAAATTAATTGTTGGTCAAAGGTTAACAACCGCCAGCTCTGTGTCAGCACAACTGTTTGATTGGAAGAGGTTATCCTGGGTTACTCTACTGATCCTGTCACAGTTCAAATCCTTGCTAAGCTTGCAATGGGTAGTTCCACACTTTACTCTTCAGCAAGCTGTTATAAGAATTAAGGAAGACTCAAGATTGGTGCCAATAGTGCACTACAGCTCAAGCACATTTCTGCTCTCCATGCCAGTCCTTTGGGAGGCCACTCTGGTTTTCCAGTGACTTAAAGAAGATTAAAGGCAATGTTGCTTGGCCACAAATGAAGCAGTCAGTCCATGATTTCGTCACATGGTGTCAGGTCTGTCAACAAGCTAAACTAGAGCATGTGAAGTATCCAGGGTTGCTGTCACCATTGCCAGTACATGAACATTCTTGGCAAGTAGTCACAATGGATCTCGGTGATAGTCAACAAACTCTCTAAATTTGCCAATTTTCTACCAGACTCATCTATTTATAGCTATGACTGTTGCTCAAACCTACATGCTGAAATCTGAATGTCTATAAGCATCAAGGGATTTCCCCAAACCATTATCTTGACAGGTACCATATTTTCACTAGTAACCTTTGGCAAGCCCTCTTCAATTTGGCAGGCATACAACTGAGTATGAGCAGTTCCTATCATCCCCAGTCTGATGGGCAGACTGAAAGGGTAAACCAGCGTGTTGAGACATATCTCTGATGCTTTGTGCATGCTTGTCAAAACAGTAGGGGAAGACGGGAAGTGGCTCTATCTTGCTGAGTATTGGTATACTTCATGCTTCCATTCTTCTTTGAGGAAGCCTCCTTTTGAAGTACTATATTGACACTCTCCTTGACATTTTTGCATTAATGTTGTCCCTGTTTAGTGTTCCAGATCTTCAAGAATGGTTGGAGGAGCGCCAACTCATGCAGGCAGTCAGGCACTGGTCAGGCAACATCTTGAACGCGCACAGCAGCGCTTCATACCTTAGGCACCTAAGGTACGATCTGAAAGTGGCTTCAATGCTGGTGATCTGGTCGGTGTTTGTCAAACTTCAGTCATATGCTCAGAACTCTGCAGTGTTCAATCCAATTATGAGCTCTCATTTCGTTATTTTGGGCCTTTTCCTGTCATCAGCAAAATCAATGCAGTGGCATATGAAGTTCGTCTTCCTCAATGTCACCATTCCTGACCTTGATCTAAATTTGCAAATTCTGTTGTGCATTTTGGATCATTGGCTTGATTCCCCAAATCCTTGTGCATTGGTCAGCATGGCCTCCGTCTATGGTCACTTGGGAGGATGAACAACCACTGATTGGGGCAAGGCCGTGTAAAAGGCTGGCGTTTATGGGTGTTGGAGGTGTGCGGGTTGTTTATGAGTGAGGCACAAGGGAAGAAAGGCAACGTTTTAGACTTGCTTAGGCATAGGCAGCAGCGCTTGGTTCTCCAACGATGATATTGGTGGCAATTTTGGCAGTGGTGAACTTGTATGTCCACTATCATACTGTTGAGCGCTAATATATCCAGTACAACCTTACAGAAAGCATCTATAGTTGCTCCAAATGCCAGTAGCTGAAGCTTTTTCTTCCATCTAGCACATCCAATGGTATCCTAGCTTCTGAATTTGTTGACAGTGTCAAGCTTTCTATGTTCATGATTTCTAATTGTTTCTTCATGCTTATGTTACTTAGCTACTTCAGTGATGTCCGTTGGATGATCACACTTGTTCACCTATTTTTGCATTACTAGGATCTGTTCCATGTAGTTCCATGTTTGAGATGTGAACTTGATTAAAAATTTAAAACATTATCAGCATCCTCATGTTTCGAATACTGAGTTGTCTAATTGGTTATTGTTGAATTAAGCATAGAGGATGGATAAGAGTGTTTGTGGTTATGCTCAAATGCTAGACATGCATTTTCAAATATTTGACAACCATATTGGCACATATGTTAATGGCTACCAAAAAAACTTTAAAGTTCACATGTTAATTATAATTTTAGACAGCTGTTGTAGAACATTGTTGTGGGGTGAACGAAAATGAGAATTATTGACTTCCCTTCTTTGTCATTGATTGTGTTGTATTACGAGCCTTGTATTCAGATCATCCATGATTTATATACCCTACTGCTGTTGGACCAACATTCCATCTGGTCCAGTATGGAAGGTCCATTTGATTCTTGTGTTCTCCTGGATTATCATTGCACTGACAGTAATATGTGTCTGTACTACAATCATCATTTTCTGTTGCCAGTCTAGCGCATGTGTCCTTGCATTCCTGGTGTTCTGATACTTTTTGTACTAGATATTTTGTGTAGAATAAGTGAATTTGAAATGTAAATGCCAATAATGTTCTTCAGCTGATGCATACATGTCTACTTTTCCTACCATAGACCCCATTATGGTTTGCGGTGTGCTCACTCAGATTTTTTTTTTCTGCAGCATTTGCATCCTATACAGTCGTCAAATTCATGTTACAGAGTCCTGTTTTTGTTAACCAAAGACTTGTGCACCTGGGATTATTAGCCCCACTTCTTTGTGATGCACTAGTAACAGCTGGGCAGAGGGAACTCACAATAGGGTCAAATTTGACAAATGCTTGCCAATGAATTATTATGTGATCTATATCCATCAGGAACAGGTATACGACCTAATTGTTTCATGCTATTTTCTAGAACTTGTATCATAGCAATCATTCTTGATAAGTAAACTTTATCATCATGGTTGTCCATGGAATCTAACAATCCAATAGTCAAGATTTTGTTAGCATGTGTTGATTCTACCAATTGTCTGGCTATTTCATGGCAGACATGTTGTACTATTGTTTCTTTTTGGTGAAGGTACTGTTTTGTGTCAAAATTGATACACTGAGCAGTTATCAAATAAATAAAGAAACTTTATGATTTAGTGCTGACAGACTGATGCCATCCTCTCTCTGGAAGCTTGTGGGTTACATTGTTGCTTTTGCTGAATAATGATCAATGGAATGGGGGCACTCAGTGCTGTTGATCTGGGATCAGATTCTAAATTGGGGAAAAGCGTTAGCAATGGTTATCCCAACCCCACAACTAGCTACTGATACGCACTGGTTTGAATCCTTTTCAATCGTACCTCCCTCAGTATCTTGTATATGTTTTGATTTCTGTACCGAAATGGCTGTCCACAATGCACAAGGAATGCCTTGGTGGGAGATGCATCATGCATCGCCGATGTTCTCGACTTAACTACAACGCTAAACTGAGCTTTCAGTGGGATCTGTTGGAATAATCAGATGAGCATATACCAAGTAAAGATCAACCGACAAAATTATGGATGGTGTGGACACATTGTGGTGAAATCATGCCAACTGGCTGCTGCTCGATTATAGCCCATGAAAGTGAGGAGCATATACGGGGTGCAGCGATTGCCGATTGGGACCAGGTTCTGCAGACACCAAGAGAGCACCCACAGTAGTGGTCATGAGCCTGGTCAGATGCACTAAAAGCTAGATTTTGATGGGAGTTAGTGGCTGATAGTTTAGGCAAGCCTATCCTGAAGTCATCCGAACAAAGGATGGAGACTAGACGACCTTTTTGTATCCTGTTTTTTTCCTTCTGGTAAGCATTTATGCCTGCCTCTTTGGTAGCCTTTCTGTTTGCTGTTACTTCCACAACTTACATTGTGGACCTTGCATCGTCGGCTCTTAAATTTGTTGGCTCTATTATTGGCCACCAAGAGCACATGCTTTTACTTTGCTCCTCCAGTCACCGTCAGGCCCCTAGTGAGTGACCCATCTGGATTTCCATGTTGATGCGTCTTCCTTGTACACCATTCTTTGCTTGCATGTCATTGTCCTTGGGTAGCATTACCCATCTGATAAACAACTTTTTTGTGTGTGGCTGGGGCCTGCCTTCGAGGTTGGCAATTTCCACAAAATCACAAGGGTTATCGCTGCTTCGGAGCCGGCTTCTCTGGTTGGTTTTGGTGTCCCTTTCCCTGGACCCTGCCTTGACTTTAGGAAGCTACCATTATCTTTACTTGCCCTTCACTTCGATTCCCATACTTACCACCTGATTTAGACCTAAATCTAATTTTATGCCCCCATTTAGGTGGGTTTCTGGCTTCTTGCAGCTTATTGCTAGAACATCATTATCCTTTTGATTTTTGCTGGGCGTCTGTTAACCTTTTTGTTGGTCCTTTTTTTTTTTTCCTGCTCTTAAGTAATAGTTTCTTAAGCTTTAAAGGAAGTCAATTGATCTCCATGAATCTCATTGTTAAATATCTCTTAGATGCTTGAATGTCACAAGTAGGTCTGGCCAGCCCAGATCACTGTTATTTCTGTCATTGTTCACCTAATGTCTATCCATTTGGAGGAAAGAGCTAGCACCTCATTCAGGCTGTGCAACCGTTTCTCTTTCGCTTGCTTGAATGATCAAATTGGCACTTAGCGGGTGAAACAGTCCTGATTTGAACATCTGAGCTTGCTCAGCCATCGCAGTCTGTCCACCCGGACAAGAATTTGGACTATGTATGTATCAGCGTCACCCTAGAGTCTGGTTTCTTCCAACTCCTCCAGCAGCAAGTCATTTTTATACTTGTCTCATCTGAAGAAAGTAATGTTGTGCTTATTCTATCCATGGAGTAGGGGTCCATCGTGGCGTAGCCATGTGTGATTTGTTAGGTTCAGATTTCGCAATCTGGGCCTACAATCGGGCTGCCTGCCTGCCTGCTTGTCCCTCTTTACCCAATCCATTGGTAGTGTTTGCAAGTTTTCCTCATCTTTCTTTATCCCTGTCATGTTGACAAGTAAAGACATTATTCTTGGAGCCCATTACTGAAAGAAACGATTTTATTCCATGTCAATCAGCAGAGGCCGGGCATCTGGAGAGGGAGATGAATCATTCCATCTTTTGCTCACCACCAAACACACCGGGTCAATCCACTGAGGTAACCTTTTGAGATAGCTTCTTAATCTTAATCTATGGGTTACATAGTTTGTTCTGCATATTTTGCGGGGGCACACTTGTGCTGGAGCAATCATATCCCTATATCTTATAGATTGGAGTATTAGCTGCTTTATCTTATTCATAGGGTATAAAGATTGTGCTGGCTGCGGATTATGGAATGCAGTAGTAAAGATAGACTAACTTTATTCGGGTGCCAAAAATAATAATAAAAAAAAGATGGTCTAACTTTACTTTGACAGGAAATAAGGCCTACTAGCTACCTGCAAAAATCAAGTTGTAGTGCAGGAGAGGCCAAGTTTTGTTGAAGATAAACAGGTAATGAGCTCTTTTGGTGTTTGGCACCGCTTCGTCGTGGAACAAGATGATGACGCTGATTGCCCACCACCACCAGTCTAACCATCGGTGTATTTCTTGTACTACCTGTGAACAGCAGCAGCAGCTGCAGCCAAGGGCATCTGTCTGCGTCCATGGCAGTGACTGGTGCAAGCTGCATTGCGTCGCTTCTCATCTGAATGATGGTGGTGGTGGTGGAGGACCGCCGTGTGGTGTGGGGATTCCGCCCGGTCGGTCTTGCTGTTGTCTGCTGCTGCCGGATGCTCAAGCCATGATGGATGCACCTGCACCTTTCTGCCAGCGGGGAAAAAAAAAAGAGAAACGTACGCTTTCGTAGCCATTTTGCTTTTGCGTTAGCGTTAGGTCTCTGTATTTTTCCTTCAGCATCAATCAGTCCACCTCACTCAGCATCCATCTTTTTCCCTTGTTCTCTTGTGCAGTTGTGTGCTGTTGTACTGCTGCAATGAGAACCTAGCTTGCACGCACGACGCATCACTGTTGTGCATTTATTCATTCATCGGTTATTGTTTTTGGAAGAATGCTAAACAATTTTGTGTACAGTGATATTTTTTTTCTCTCGGTTTAAAATTGTTTTTGTTTTGACAGGCCTCCAGTGGTGCAAGTGGGTTGTTTTTAGCATACAGTATGGTACAGAGTTTGTTGTGGAGCTTTCGTCGGGTGTTTCTTTCTCGCCTGTCACGTTTGCATGCTTGCAGCAATTACAAAGACGCACGCTGATGGTGGGCATGGAAGGCCGCATAAATCCAGGGAAGAAAGGGACACGGCCGAGCGTGCATAATTGCGCACAGCACACACATCTATGATGCTAGTATCTAGTAGTAGATGCATACTTATAAAAGAGCAGGTCCTGACGTTTGTGTGCTTGTGAAGTTGTGATCCATGACTGGAGAGCTTGCCTGACGGCAACAGTGGCGGGATCCTGGTCCTGGCGCACCGCACCCGCACCTTGTTTCGGCAGCGACACGAGGCCGTATGGGATACGATAGATATACTTGTCCGTATGTAATTGATAATATAATGACTTGCACAAGGCAATGTGACGGAGCGGAAGGCTTACATTTTGTTCATGATTTATTCATGATTCACCTTGAGTGGCTCATGGACATGCATGGTCCATCACCGGCCATTCACCATGCATCCGGGCCGGTGGTGTCTCTGTGTTTGGAGCAAGTGGTATCATGGAGATTGGAGCAGCTAGCAGCAAAGATGCTGGAAGCACGCACCACCTGTGGTTGCCGGTGGCGTCGTCGGTGGGTCGAAATGAAACGGCAGCAGGCAGGCAGCTGGTGTGCTCTCATCACGGGTCACACACACCACCGGCGTGGCGTGGTGTTGTGGGTGGCCACTGGGCAGGCCTACTAGCAAGCATGCAAGCCAAAAGGCGCGGCGCACTGTTGCTGCTGAAAACGAGCTCCGTGCGGCTGACTATAGTCCTGCTGCGTGCTACCTGATCCCAACGATGGATCATCCATCAATCCCTGGTCCCCTTTCTTGTTTGCATAATGAGTGGAGAACAAACACTGATGTTACCGGGACCGTAGCTAGGTAGTAAGCCCTGCAATGATGCTGGACATGGATGCACGAGGGAAGCTATGGATCACTGTTGGGTTTTGATTTGGTTTGGTTTGTTGAGCACCTCCGGCCGGCCATCTTTTCTGCTTCCACCAACAAAGGACGACGGACGGTCAGCAGGCAAGTGATGATCGGTGGAGTGCGCGCGCGCGGAGTCCGCGTGCCGCGTGCGTGACACAACGGCCGGCCGGCCGGCTTCGCAAAGGGGGTCGATCGGCATGGGCCACCGCCACCGGACGCACGCAGGGAGGATGCCGGTGGTGGTGGGCACTCAGACACACGGGGTGGTTGCACGCCATTCATCCGCCATGTTGCACGGCTACGACGACGGCCTCTCTCTCTCTCACGTCCTTTTTGTTGCCATCTCATTCATGGCACTGCCATCAGTGGTGTACTGGTGTGGTGTGGTGTGGTGGGCAGCGCGCGCCCAGCTCGCCCGGGACCGGGATGGATCGATGTCATTTGTGTACAAATCGATGATATCATTATCATCAGGACGTAGCACAAAGGTGGCCGCGTCAGTTGGCATATCTCGCCACGCAGGACGGAGATGGCACTGGTACCACAGACGGGTGTGGTGCATGGGCCCGGCGACGCGGACGTACACGCGGCAGCTCCATCAGCTATCTGCACCACCTGTGCGTGATGGCAACGGTACAGGTCAAGAGTGTCGTATTCTAGGTTGTAGGACGACCTCCCAACAGTGTACTCACACGATCACTTAAATAATTTCTTTATTACTGTAGCCATCTAGCGCTACTACTACAGTAGTACTAGCCAGGTGCCTGGTGCGGCAGGCAGGTCTGATCAGATGGGAATAATACGGCACATCCATCCATCGTCCATATCGGTCGTCCTTGGCCGCCTAGCTAGGCCGGCTTTCATGAAGCATTTCTAGGTGAGGAGGGCACGAGGGGACCCCACCTTTCGCACATGCATCTGCGGGAGGAGGCAGGTCGGGCAGGCATCTTGATCAATCCACGACAGCGAGATCGAGCTAGGGACCGGAACCGACGCAAAGTAGGTTAAGATCGAGCATGATTTGATATACATATGTAGACGGATGCATGGTTGATGATCGGTCGGTTGATGACTTGATTAGTACCGACCATGTCCAAACCTTTCATTTCATCACTATAGGTAGCTCACAAAGTTGGGTCGGGGTTAGTTTTAATTAACACACGAGAGATTAGCCGGCCATATATTTTGTTGTACGTTTACATACAACAAGTTGCCTTACGTAGTGTGTGTCATACTCATGGCGCCAAATTGCCCGGGGAGATATATACAATTATTAAGTATGTATCATGTGGTTTTGCCTTTCCATGAAATTTAAATATTGGTTGGACGGTCGTCGACGCTCTAGATTTTATCTGAGCTAGTGGGATCGGGCGATCCCTGTTCAATCAATATAGTAATAAGCCGCTTTCTTGTTGCGTCAGAGATATGAGCTGCCTAGATATATATCTGGATGTGTTTATTTCATTGTTTTTCCAGACACGCCTCGATCGATCGTACGTAGCCTAGCCTAGCTAGTTTTATATTATGTTTCCGCCATCTTGGATTATACAAAGAGGTCGGGTCCACCACATGCATGCTTAGCTTAGTTTGACATATTGAGTTGATAATGGGAGCAATAATAGAGGTAGTAGCAGTCATGGAGTTTTCACACACACATACACACACACACACACACACACACACACAACATCATCGACAACGACAAAAAAGAAGAAGAAAAAAAAAAGGAGACGACGAATGAATGAGAATGGTACGGTATACCTATCTATCACATTCACCTGCATTATTCCCATCTATCCACCTATCAATGAATCTGTCTCCGCGCGCGCGTGCTCGACGATAGATCGATCGACGGGCATAATTTTATGTATAGGCTTTTTAAATTTCAACCGCTTTTCCTCTCCTTTTCATTATCATCACATCCCAATATAATTCCTTGTTGCCCTGTGCCACAGAGCTAGGCTCTGAAAGCAGAAGCGATTCCAATCCGTTGCCACGAGTGGACGCAATATTATTTGCATCCATCTCTTTCTTGTGTTCATGTGCATGTGGTCCTAGACATAGACATATGCATCTTGTCGATCGGTTGATCGCCATGGCCGCCGTACGGTCGATCGATCCTTGTTGCATCTTCTGCTCGCTGCCTATGATGTGAAACTAGTAGGTAGCCACACAGTGTGCCTTAAAGCACAAGGCTTTAACTTCTTTTCCAGGTTACTTCAGAGTCACAGAGCATTTGATAAAGCCATTTTATAATGCTACCTGTTCATATAGCCACCATGCATCAAGGTGTGGATCGATCTTTCGATGATAACATAAGTCGTGTGCTGCTGTTCTCCATCATCTTCATCGATCTCACCAGTGTTCACACTCAAATTATTTTTTAGTAGATGGGAGAACCTATATGCATCTGCATGCTTGGTAGGCTGAAAATTAGGCTAAGCAGCAGTATGTACGTAGCATGTCGACATGGGATCAAATCTGTGCCACCTTTGTTGGTGGTGTTTGTTTCGGTTTTGCCTTCCAAGGAGGAATAATTATTAATTGTTGTAAAAAAAAGGAGGAATAATTAAGTTGGTTCCATGTGTGTAGTGTAGTGTAGTGGTGGTGGTGTATACATACTCCTAGAGGCTATTTGTGCCAAGTGCTAAAAGGGTCAAGTGGTTTTGTATGAGCTGTACTAGCAGCTAGTGACACAATTCCTAGGTATTATTGGCTACGAACAAAAGATACTTGTTTTCTTTCTTTTGTCCATGGAAAATTCCACCTTTAGTTTTGTCAAACAATGTTCCATCCCTTTCATAACCCCCTTATTGAACTCTAGCTTAATAAAATGGTTCCTTCCAAGTGCATTAGGTCTCCGATGTGACGCGTCATTATTTAAAGAATCACGGTTACTAATATTAGGTGGTATTTCAGGTTAGCCGTCGATGACGTGTGAGCAAATGTTCGAAACTTTACCAGTAGACTTATTATAGTTAAAAGTTAATCCATCACAAAAAAAAAAACACAATTCTAGCATACTACGACGTCTACGAGGTAGAACCATCTCATCGAGTTTGATCCACTTTATGTAAAAAAAAAAATATCAAAATATATACCGAATGAACATTACATTCATGGAACATATATTCATTGTATATACCAATTTAATGGTATGAATATTGATGCTCTTTTTTTATAAACTTGGTCAAACTGGATAGTATGACTAATAAGAGTATATATAATAACTAGAATTGCATTTTTTAGGACAAAGGTTAGTTGCCAATACAATATTTTTTTTATTACAATTTACAGTATACATTATGAAGAAAGTAATAGTTGAAGGTCCACATTGGATTGGATACATCATACATGTGTGAATGCCAAAGTAAATTATACTGTACTACTATACTAATAGGGCGCGCTATCGCTATCACTATATATATATATATATATATATAAACCAAATAAATCAGCGGTAAGCATCAACTTTGGTAGCTTTATGTCTGCACTTTGGGCGCTAGGCGCTAGCTACTACCCTTTCTCTTCCTCTATATATCTATTTCTGAGGTAAACAGGGCATCAAATATTCTAGATATGGACGAGGAGGCATTGGCAAGCAAAAAGTTGGCCTTAGCTTCTTGCACTGATATGGAATCTCTACCATGCATGATTTCTTCCATTTCTCTCTCAAACTACACGTGAACCAGCAGTGAAACTTTGAAGGAACAAAGCCTTTAGTTAGGGCGGCATTTCCCTCTTTTTTCTTCTTTGCCTTTTCTTTCTCTCCCTCTCTCTTGGCTTTGTTAGATAAATGGAGGAATCACGCTTTACTCCTTTAGTTGACTGATACGAAGTGTGACACATGGCGACCGACAGTTAACCATATCTCACTAATCTTTTATGGTTGGTTGTGAGATTAAGTAGAAATAAAAAGGTGAGTGAGTTCACAAGAGTCCATGCTAAACATGACACATGTAATTGGAGACACACTCTATCTTTCTCTCTTTCTCTCTTGTGAAAAAACGATTGAACCTAGCTAGAAGACCCTTAAAGGTAACCGACGACGTTGATGTGGTGTGCCATGTCCATTCTGCACCTGCCTACATTATGCCAACTGCTTTTCTATTCTTATGCTATACTGTACATTGACTGAAACCTTGTCGGGTAAAATAGCCATTTACTTCTCTTCTTATCGAGGAATCGAAGCTACATATATATTTAGAAGAAAACGCCACGCATCTCTGTTAGTGGAGATTAGTAAGAAGAAAATGAACGCCATTAACCAACATCACGCAAAGATGTACTATATGGTTGCTTTAATTTGGTGGTATTTGACGAGTTGTTATATCCATTAATTATTAATTACGTGTGATCAGAAGCAATCGTGCATAATTAGTAAAGTCGCCAATCCTTTCTGTGTGGTGAGCTGGCCAATTGGCCATATGGTACATATATATACCATCTGCTTCGATCATGTTTCTAGTTATAACTAACTTATGGAGGGCATGTTTTATACGGCAAAATCAAGTCATTCTGCTGGCACATATATCGCCAGTAATCAACTCGGAATAATATATACAAGGAAGCTTGTGTCGAACAATATTCATCACATCATACTGATACTATATCAATCTATTGCATTTAATTCACGAAAATAGACAGGTAACATTTTATAGTATTCTCTTAATTAAATCGTGTAGCTGAAGACAGTAGTGCTATATACTACTCCTATATGTGTATCTGTATAGAATAATAAAATGAAATAAAATAAAAGAGGCATGCAGGCACGTACAGCAGCTGCAACAAATAAACCTGTGTAATCAAATTTAAACTTGAAACCTGGGTCCAATTTTTTTTTTTTCGAAATCATGTTTAGCACGTTTTGCATTAAGAGAATAAAAGATTTTGTTTAGAGAGCCTGCCGACCTGAGGGCGAGGTGCCTCGGGCCGAAACGCACGAACAAGATCATCGGCTGAAATGGTGCAGCGGCATAGTACTAAGGAATAAATATATAAAATAAAATACCATATAAAGTTGTGAAAGAGATGAGACAGGACTACTTGTTTATCGCTGAAAGCACGACACCGTTACATTTTAAAAATAAGTTTAGGAAAACATGAGTACCGTGTCAAATCGGCAACTAGAAGAAAGTTAATGAGAAATTACTAGCAAGGAAACCGATTTGTTTGTGGAAGAGATCGAAGAAGACAGGTGAGGCGAGTACAGGTGCGGCCATGACGATGGTCACTGTGAGAGAGACTAGGACGTTTCACCGGTTGACGCATATATCACAGGACCGTCGGAACACATTGACGACGCACGTACGGCCGCAGGCACGTTACCGTGTGCGTCTGGACTTCTAGACAAGCTTTCATGTACAGTACTGTAGCTATAGCTAGCTCGTCGATATCGCCTTGCGATGAAGGTACAGTAGCACCACTTGGTCGATCACGTGCAACTTGTGATACCTACTACTCCTAGACCCTAGACGGCGGCTACTGGATCGACTATGGTCGTACAGTAGTATTCGGCGAGCAGTAGCGGATCGATATGGTACAGCAGCTAGCTAGCTAGCCTATCTTGCTATCGATCGATGGTACTGTACGTATGATCGATACGACCAAGGGATGGAAATTGACGCCGAATTTGATGCGTCGTCAGGGGACGGCATCGTCCTAGGTCCAGATGGATGCAAGTGACAGACCTACCGGCGGCGGCTAGACGTACGTGTTGCCAGCCTTGGGGAATTGCATTGCATTGCGATCCTTTTTCTCTCCTTCTATTGTCTTCTTGCATTCGATGTGCAAATATCATAAGAACTCCCTCGGTCGCGCGCTAAATCACTCTCGTCGTTGTACATGCCAAAAAAAAATTTGACTCAATTTGTATAAAAAACACGTAACATCTGTGTCTCCAAATAAATTTAGGAAAAAATAAATTCAACGATTTTTCTGATGATAATAATTATGTATCATAAATATTAATATTTTTAAATATATATTTTTCAGATAATAATTATGTATCATAAATATTAATATTTTTAAATATATATTTTTCATGTAATTAATTGCTCTCCTCCCTTGCTGTATTACAACTTTGAGGCCTTGTGCCTTGTAAGTGTTTTCACCGTCCATCACCGGCTTGGCGGAATCGACGGAGAAAAAATTTAGGCGGGTCACTCGACCCGTTATTGCCTTAAAAAAAGATATTTAGTCAAAGTTAGTGTTTCTCGTGAAACGTAAACGCGACATGTATTTAGACACCATAAGAAAATAAATTAAAATAAAATGGTTAGTTGGCGATTATAAAGGATCGTTTCTCTTGTACTCCGTTCCCATTTCCACATCCCGTATATCTACAAGATGAAGATAGATTCTACAGGTAGCTAGGCCGATGGAGTAGGCGCTTTCGAAGCAGCAAGGAATCGTCATCCTCCATCCATCCATCCATCCAACCTTTTCTCGTTTCCGATGACACCGGATCCACCATCCAGGACCAGCTAGCTACCCGCCCACTTTTTATCTCTCCGTTCCGCGGAAAAAAGAGAAAACACAGGCTAATCCGGCGGCCCTACCGCACCCCCACCCCGCCCTCGCTCCCTCGCGTCGCTTGCACGTGGGGCTGCGCGAGCCGCGCGCGACACGTACTCCACACGGCCACGGGTGATGGCTCCATATCGGCATGATGCTTGCTGCTGATGTGTAAATTAAAAATGAAATGATGAATCTATCTATCCCTGTGGCTGCCATCTTTTTTTTCCGCTCCGTTCCTATTTCCAGAAGCAAGTCTGTGATGGCGCGAAATCGTCGTCAGCTTCAAATTCCTGCTCGTTTGTTTTTTTTTTTTTTTTGCGACAAAGAAAAATTCCATTGATATTAAAGCGGGTTACATCCTCTGGAATTCTGTAAACCAAACTACTCCAACTCCATTGATGGGAGACAAGAAATCTTGAAAAAGCCATAAATTCAACCATCTAGGATCATCATCCCAAACGGATATACCACGGACGCTTGCTCCGATCTGAGCAAACGGGGCCATCTCACCATCCTGCTTTCGTTTGTATTTAAAAATGGACAAAAAAATCGTAACTCTCGATAGCTTCGCTCCACTCGCTCGTTAATGGCTCGGCTCGAGCTCGGCTTTCGTTTTATAATAAGCCCAGCTCGAGCTGGCTCATAAGTTGCTTTCGCGAGCTATAACGAGCCAAGATAAGTAACAAATACTCAATAGAGTCAATCAATAGAGGATGATGGATCATGGTCATAAATGATAGTATACTTATATTTTTCATTGCAAAATTAATGTGTATTTTGTCTATTTCATTTTATATATGCATATGACATATTTCTCACTAATTTACGATTATAATCTGTGTGTATATGTTTTGTGTGTTTTTACTTTCGCGAGCCAAACGAACCAGCTCGAGCTTACTAACGAGCCAAGCCGAGCTAGCCTTCCAGCTCCTTTGTATAACGAGCCATAACGAGTCAAGCTATAACGAGCCGAGCTAGCTCGATGTCCAGCCCTATTTGTATTATATGTATACGTACAGAAATTCTATAGAAAATAATTCTGTCCGCATTATCATTATCATATACTCCTGTTTCCAACAAAGAAAGAAGGCCGCCGGGAATTGTCATTCGTTTCATTCCGAGCTCCAAAACGGTCGGTGAGATGCATGCATGGCCGGCCGGCCGTGTAATTTGGCGCCGGCTTCTCTCCTCCTACCATGCACAAGTCATCATGCATTTAGTATGATTAATAGGATGACAAATTGATTTAGTACGACTATTAGTACGATAGATCGATTTAGTAGGACTAACGGAGAGTCCTTGCGTTTGTTTACTGTACTGGAACGATAACTCTATCACATAATAATTTGTTGCACGTACATCCACGAAATGTCGGCATGCCAAGCTATAGTCCATCTATTCTAAAGCAACAAGTCACTTTGAATTTTTCTATGTATATACATCTCGATATACAGTAGATACCACTGGCTGCCTTGAGAGGAAAACGTGGAAGTCCCTGAGATTGTGGCCACTTGAATCAAGGATGAGCAAGTCTCCCGCCTATGGTTAGTTGTAGATAGAAAACCAATCCGAGGAGGATAGCACCTCCACTACAGTTTGGTTGTCAATCCATCGCAAAGGTAGGCGGCCTCTTAGTTCTGTCATTGGACGTACGCTTTCCTATCTCAACGGCCCCTTCCTACGTGTCCACCACGTACCATCACACCCTACGTGCCTGCCGCCGTAACAAAAGCCCACACGTACGTTACCATATATCTCACCTCTATCACTTCCTGTCGCCTTATATGTAGTCATATAAAAAAAATAAATCCCAGCGGAAATAATTAAGCAGCCCACAAAAATCGTGCAACGATTCTTGGTTTCTACTCCAAACAAGCCGCCAGCGCAAGGTTTATTTTCACGACTAAGTAAAGTAATAATTATTTATATAATTGCCTGCCTGTGCTAAATAAAAAAAGGAAATCCTTTTTTGAAGGCCTCGGATTATTTGCCTTTTTCGTTATATTTTCGACTTGTATTCTCTTCTCACTGATCGACCGCCAACCCAGCAGCTAAGCTAGCGCCATAAATACGCGCCCTCCTCCATCGCTTCCTTCGTTGAGTCTGGCTGGCTGCTGTGACGTCCGCACCGCCAGCGCCACCCGCGTCGCCATCGATCTCCACCAGGCAGGCATCCACCACCTTGGGCGCCGGGCCCTCCGCCTCGTCGACAAGATACTGTGCTCCTTCGTCTCCTTATATAAGAAGACGCGGACGCATGTTCTGGGAGGAGCCTGAGGACAAGTCCAAGATATAGAGGCGTTCGATCACCGGATCAATCAATATGGCCGTGGAAGCGCACCGCCTCCTCTTAGCACAACAAGGACAGCACCAGAAGCAATTCACCAACGCGGCGGCGGCGGGATGGTCTTGGACCGGCGACGAGGCTAGATGCGCGACGGCGCCGATGGCGACGGCGAGGCCGAGCCGTCATCATCATCAACAGGCGCCGGCGTTCCAGTTCCAGCATCAGCAGGCGGCCTGCGTGGGCCTCCCGGCGCCGCCGCCGGTAGCGCAGTACGCTGCGCCTACCGGTGGTGCACAGGTGTTCGTGGGCGACGCGGCGGAGAGCGGCGTCACGTTCGGTGGAGGAGGTGCCGCGCAGCAGCAGGAGGTGGTGGCCATGGCTGCGATGCCGCCCGCGCCCGCGCCCGCCAGGAAGCGGAGGCGCGCCGAGCCGGGGCAGACGACGCTGCCGGTTCTCGAGATCGGAGGCGCGGCCGATGTGGCGGCGCACTTTCATCAGCAACTCGTCGACGTCGACCGCCTCGTCCTCCAACACGTAAGTAAAGTTTTATTAGAGCCTGTCTTTCGAGCCCGGCCGGCCGGTCGATGCCTCTGCATGCCGGCCGGCCGGCCGGCGTTTGATAAGTCGTCGTTCGTCGTCATTGATCGATGATATATGGAGCTGACGTGTTTTCCACCGGCCGGCTCTTGTGCAGACCGCGAGGATGTGGGCGGAGCTGACGGAGCAGCGGCGGCGGCACGCGCGGCAGGTGGTGGCCACCGTAGAGGCCGCGGCGGCGAAGCGGCTGCGCGCCAAGGAGGAGGAGATCCAGCGGATGGGGCGCCTCAACTGGGCGCTGGAGGAGCGTGTCAGGAGCCTCTACGTCGAGGCGCAGGTGTGGCGCGACCTGGCGCAGTCCAACGAGGCCGCGGCCAACGCGCTGCGCGGCGAGCTGCAGCAGGCGCTCGACGCGCAGCAGGCGCGCCTGTGCAACGACGGCGCTGGCACCGTTGCCAACAACGGCAACGGCGCCGACGACGCCGAGTCGTGCTGCTGCGGGGAGAACGACGTCGCCGCCACCGCCGCCGGAGCTGAGGATGGGGAGACGTCGTCGCCGGGCAACGTGAGGACATGCGTAGTGTGCGGCGAGGGCGCGGCCGAGGTGCTGCTGCTGCCGTGCCGCCACCTGTGCGCGTGCGCGCCCGTGCGCGGCGCGCGCCACGGCGTGCCCGGCGTGCGGGTGCGCCAAGAATGGCAGCGTCTGCGTCAACTTTCGTGATGGGCTGTGAAACCGATAGATTACTGGATTATTAGAGTAGGTTTTGTTTTTGGTTTTTGGGCCATCTTGTTGATAGGCAAGACGGTTCAGTGAAGATGCGGATAGGAGACGGATGCATGCATCTTTGTACTTGCTTCTTTTTTTTTTTTCCCCTAAAAAACTCTCAAGAAGAAAAAAATAGTCGAAAAATTCGGAAACTTTCATTGTCGTTGTTGTGTCGCTTCCGTAATTCCGTTGGTTTTATAATTTAGCGTATTTGTTCCCGGCTTTAGAGTCTCTCTCTCCCTCTTCTGTTTTTTTTTTTTTTTTTTTTTGAAAGTCTTTCCTCCATCCAAATTATAAGTCGTTTGACTTTTTTTTTTTTCCGAATTTGGCCAGTTCTTATTCAAAAAATTTGCGCAAATATTGTCAAATTCAAGTCATTCTTTAAGAACTTATACTAATAAAGAAAGCAACGGCAAAAAAAAGTGATATTTTGCACAAATTTTTAAAATAAGGCGAGTGATCAAAAGTTGTTGTCAAAAAAAGTCGAACGACTTAATTTGGAATGGAGGTGTATATCTCGATTAGAACGTACGAATTGAAGTAGTATATCTATATTGCCGTCCTCCGTTGGTTTGCAGAAATCACAACTGGAAGCTGACACGATCGATATCAATAGCCTTTTTAATAATTGCAAAAAACTGTTTTAGCTTTGACCACAACAATCCAACAGTATCACATTACGTATAGCGGAGCTCTTTTTTTATTTACTAGAGTTTGTAAAGTTTATAGCCCGAACCATTGTTTTACGCCGTGCACAACCCATAAAGGCAAGATAAACGGTTGGTTTCTCAACTCTCAAGCCATTAGATCTACTTTTTTCGCGATGTGGTACTGGAAGAAGCAGAGTACGTAGAAGAAGGAATTGGATCTACAATATCTACTTATTGAAAAAACCACAGTAGGCAATGAATCAAAGCAAGGGAACACGGTCGGAGGTGGCGACAGACAGGACACGGCACGGGGGACCGACCGGGGAGGAGACGAGGAAAGGAAACATGCCATGATGCTGTGTTGATACGCTGTGCTTACTGAAGCCTGAAGCAGAGTGTGCAACTGCATGCCGATTGCCGGCCCAACCCACATGCGAACAGCAGAGGAGGAGAGCAAGTGCAGGTTGACGGTGAACGACCAGCATCGCACGCATTGGAGAATGCTCCCCCATGGCACGCCTTCAGGCCGTCTCAATGGTGAGCTATTTGGCTATCTAGATATGACGTGGTAAGAAAAAAATAGTAGAGAGTAGTCACTAGCTACATGCAAATAGATAAACTATTTCACGTAGCCCAAAACATGTGAGAGGAGCATGTGAGACTAATAATATAAAATAGTCTTTGTTGTTTTCTTTCACCTTCACGTCACCTAACTACGTAGCTAGCAAGACGCTCTTACCATTGCGGGCGCTCTTAGAGCAAGATTAATAGATTAAGCCCGCTGCCGGCGGTAGGGCCAAAACGCACTCAAGCTGTGGTCCGGTGGCGGCGGGTCCCATCCATCCTTCAATGCTCCAAGCTGTTAAAAAATGATACTTGGAAGGAATGGGATGCGGAGGAGCGTGGACCGGGGCATTTTGCCCGCTTTTTTCCGGCGTTCTGCGAGTCGCTCGCTCTCGGCGTTCTCTCTCCCCACGTCAGATTGTGATTACGTGTTCGTTCATTTCGCCGACTGAACTTGCCTCATTATACTTCTCTTACGGAGGTCTCTCTGGTTTGTGTGCCGCCGAGGCCACGGTCACGTTAAGGTGCAGGACGGTCCCAAATACACTATAATATACTCCGGTGCTTCACTATCACTCTTGTCTATTTGACCTTTTCAGTTTAGAAACACAAAAACTTTATCAATAATGTAACGTTTTTTTTTTTTTTTGACAACAATCAATAATGTAACGGTACTCGTGTCATGGCCTAGCCGTCCAGGTCTATGCATTTGTGTCACGGTTCGTCACACCATTCGCGAGTTGCGACATAGCAACTCCTCTTCGCCGACACGCACAACATGCCTAAAACCAGCATGTCAGCAGTTGCACAAGGCAATATAAAAATTAGTTTTAGTAGAGGATCAAGGAACTATATATTTTGAAATTAGTTCACACGGCATCTTAGTTCGGGGCAATATAACAATGCTGTCAATGCCCCCCTATGAAACGGAACGGGGCAATTTTCTCTAGATAGATAGAATGATAGATACTATACTAACCTAGAAAAACATGTCGTCAAATTCTTAAAAAAAAAACTGAAAAAACGGAAACAGGGCAATTTTGGCTACAGTTCTGAGTTCTGTTTTTTTTTTTCGTTAGCAACCGTCAAAACTGAACGATCCGACGACAGATGGATTGATGCATCCACTCGGTTTGCTGCTGCGCTGAAGAGAGAGCATGCAGTTCCTTCGTTCGGCGCGTGGTTGTTGGCGCATGCGGCTTGCATGCATGCAGCCATTGCAGCGCGGAAGCGGCTACCTGAACTGAACCTGGTGGGTGATGCTTGGCTCCGTGCATCATGCATGCATGCATCCAGCGCCCTCGATGGCGGGACGAGAGGGAGCGGCAGCGGCCGCGGCCGCGAGCGCACGCGATGCCTGCCTGCCGAGTGCCGACGCGCGCCGCTCAGGCTCCGCTCCGCAGTCACGCACGCATGCAGACGCGGAATGATCTGGTCCGGTATGGACAACTCCTCCACCGCGTGCACCAACGTCTTGTACAAGTCCACCGCCCGGCCGCCCGCTCGACCGCGACAACAGATCGGTGCATCTTGATGTCTACTGTCCTTGCTGATGAGCTAAGCTCTGACGATCCATATCTGATCTGATCCATCCGCTGCAATGCACACACAATACAACACACAAGATACATGCATGCGTACGTGCACCAATAATCGATGCACGGCCTAGCTGTGCTGCGCTACCTGCTAGCTTTTGCATGCTCACGCGACGTGACTTGTGAGTTCGTCCTCGGATCCTATAGAGTAGTACATTGGAGATCGATCGAGATCGATCGACAGATCGAGGGCCAGACGGCACCAAATCATATCGAGAGGCGTCGATCCCGCACGCACATCGATCTTTGCCTATAGCTAGCTAGATCCTGCACAAGTGAGTGACATGCATGGTGTGTGGCCACTGCGGTCTACTACTCCGATCCACTAGTGACCACTACCACTACCACTACTGGCCATCATGAATCAACAAAGCACAAGAAAAAGCAAAAGCTGCCTGACTCTTTACTCTTACCCTGCGCTGCTGCGCATGCCGAGATTTGAGGAGCTTGCATTGTCCACACCATACGGTGCTCTACAAACTTGTAAACTTGCGATCATATTTGTTCCATCTCCAGATGATTGGCAATTTGGCATCGTCACATCTTCGACACCTTTTGCGATATCTTCTCACCTCAAGACAAAGAGCATGTGACTTGTAAATTATCGCACAAGGATCTGGAGACTGCTGCTGTTCTTCTTCTGGATTATCTATCGGAATGGGCCTCAAACCATTTCATCACATCAACTGGGCCTTCCTCTAAAAAATGAGGATGATGGGCTAAGCCCAACCCATTTCTAGGTTAGCAAGGCCCATTCACCACACCCACGTCCCAGCCACCGCCCACCGAACCCGCCGCCGATCCGCAATTCCCCATCCATCTCCCGATCTCCGTACACTCACGCAGGGGTTTTGCTGGGGTTTTCCGCCTGCCCCCACCGCTACGCCCCTTACCGCCGCCGCAGCAGGCCCGCAGCAATGGCCGCCGTCGGCGGGACGACGCGGCGTGGAAGCGCGCCATTTCCGCCGCCACCAAGTCCACATCGGCGCCCAAGACGCGCTCGCCCTCGACGGCATCGTCAAGTCCTCCACGGGGCGCCTCCCTTCCGCCGCGCTCCTCGAGGGGCGTCGCCGCCTCCCCTCGAGGAGCTCTCCGTTGCGGGGCGCGCCTCTCTCGCTGGAGGGCCTGCCACGCCTCCCGGCGCTCCGGCGCCTCTCCCTCCCCGATAACCGCCTCTCGGGGGGCCGCATCGCTCGCCGCCGTCGCGGAGGCGTGCGGCGCCACGCTGCGCCACCTCGATCTGGGAAACAACCGGTTCGCGGACGTCAGGAGCTCGCGCCGCTCGCCGGGGTTGGGGTCGAGTCGCTCGACCTGTACCAGTGCCCCCGTCACTAAGGTTAAGGGTACAGGGAGAAGGTCTTCGCGCTGATCCCTAGCTTGAAGTACCTCGATGGCGCCGATGCTGAGGGCAACGAGCGTTTGGAGACGGATGACGACGAGGACGATGAGGAGGATGACGAGGGAGGGGAAGAGGGAGAAGAAGGTGAAGAGGTGGAGGGAGAGGAGGGCGAAGAGGGATGGATGGAGAGGAAGGAGAGGGAAAAGAAGATGGTGAGGACGGGAAGGGGATGACGAAGAAGAAGGTGATGAGGGGTGGTGAGAGTTTTGCTCTAAATGTCTCTTAGTATTTATCAGTCAATACCTTTATTGGTTAGTGTGTTTTGATATGATGCACTTCAACTACCTGAGTACCTGACAGGTGGCAATGCACATCAACTCTTTAGCTGATAACTCCCAACTTCAAAAAATGGGCTGTAAAATCATGCGCTAATGAATATGTGAGTTACAGATTGATGAAGTTGGTTCTATGGATATGATTTCACTTAATTGCTGTATTGTTACTGATAGTCTAACATTGACATTGGTAGTTAGAGGATGTATGATGCTAGCTTTCAGGTATTACGTTTGCGTGGGTGCCATTGTTAATTAAATGTCCGTGGTACTGCATATGATCCATTACTTGTGGACAACATTCCTTTGGCAGGTTCCTATATGTCTCAATATTAAGTTTTATTTGTTTTCATTTATATGTTTACCTGTTTGCTTCCGTGTCATTTTACACATTGAAGTGTCATCAATCTGTGTACCTCTCATTTCTGGCATCCATGGCTGTTAAATCCTGCATGAGATGAGTAGTTGTTGGTGTCTTATTCAATTATGAAAACCCTGGTATCATATTGATTGTATTTTTGTTTTTTAATGTATAGTTTGAGGTGTTCTTGGTAGGATGTGTTTATGTTGATATCTTTCCTGCTCGATCTTCTACATTGAAGATTTACCCTGTGCCTGCTATTTTCATGCTAATATTTTCACTTAATATTTATCATTTGTGCACGGTTTTATCATCAAGGTTCGACACTTGTCTTGTTATGTACTATCATTTATCAACTAGTTATTTTTTGTTCTTGTAAATGTTTGGTGCTCCATAATTTGAGTTTTAGTCACTGAGCCCTCACAGTTAGTGGGCTGTATGTCTATCACCTTGAGTTTGTTTCTACATCTCAGTAGCTGCCAGTAACATCATGCTTTGTTTGCACTTTGCAGTGTGAGTTTGGCCCTGTTTACCTTTGAAATTGTAACTGTCATGGCCTCACAACCCATTCTATCTAGCTCATTCTTGGACTCTGCAATTGTCTTGATTGACCTAAACAAGATCGATTGAGCTGTTTAGTTTACCGATTGAAACTTGGTTTTGTGTCCAAAGAATTTGGTGAACGCAATTCTTCAATAGTAACTTTGACCATTTTCAGGCTGAAGGCGAAGGCGGTGATGCTGAGGATGACGAACTTGATGCAGACGCAGAAGACAAAGGAGAACATTGAAAGCAAAAACAGGATCTTCCTGCCAAGTAAGAGGAAAAGGGATAACGAGGATGATGCCAATGGAGATAAGTAAAACGGTGAGGGACATAGTATCTCCTGAACCGGGAAGCGTTTGTGTGCACTGATTATTATTTGCATGCTTTATGTTTTCCCAGTGCACTTGTAATAGACTAGAGCTTAGTGTTTTTAGGCTATTCCATTTCTGAAGTGTCTTCTGGATTCTGGAAGTTGTTTGACTCTGAAACAATGAGTACTCTTGGATGTCCCCAGCATGTCTACACCCTTTGTTTGGTGTGACTTCCTGATGCTACTAATCGAGATCCCAGTTCATATTCGCTACTTGTGCTTCTGGAGGATGATGGCCTTTTCATGCTTGTATGTAATCATCTTATTGGTACGACATGGGATTCGTCAAACAACTGTAGGCTAGGAAAAATTCAATGAAGGTAGGACAAACCATCTACCAGTGAAAACTGAAAACAACATGGATGTGGACCTTAGATTTTTCTCTGCTGATATAACCGGTGAAAACAGCGTGGGTCTACTTTCTTTAAATTTCTTGAACTGACTTCCGTGGAAATCTGTTCGCATTTGCATAAATCATCAAACAGTGACATCTACTGTACCTTCTTTAGATTTCTTCAACTGACTTC